>JAHLWZ010000791.1:0-307127 GCA_020536535.1 Pelomyxa schiedti
CCCCCCCCCCCCCCCCCCCCCCACCAGCCAACCACCCCCGGCACCAAAAATTCGATTTTGTGCGTCGTTTTTATCGGCTCCGGAGCCTCTGTGTGTCCTGGAAACACGCTCCCCGGGCAGCCCCATCGACGGTCTGCCTGGTCTGCGCACTTCCCGCCAACTTGGAGGCCCCAGTGCGGAGAACCACCAAAAATCTATGTGCTTTTTCGCACGCTGGTGTTTTTTTCACGCACCCGTTTTCCTCAGAAAATTTTCATCATTTTGTTTTTGCTCAGCCTTGGAGTGCGGGAGCGTGTGGTTCGACGACGGTTAATGGGGCGTGGGTGGGCGTGGTTGGTCAGTGTTGTTGGTGACAGCTTGTGAAGTGCCACTGAACATTGATTGTGGAAAAAATAACAAGGGAAGTGTGGTGGGGCCACACCACACTGCGACTCACCACTTTGACACTGCGACTCACCACTTTGGCACTGTGACTCCCCACACAAAACAGTCGTTTTGGCATTTTACCCCAAGTCCCGGTTGGGGCAGAACAATGACAATTGTTTTATTATTGTTCTGTCAAGAAAGTGAGTGTGGTGCCACGGCTGAGTCTGAACCTCTGATACGCAGGGGATAACCAACCATACCTATTTGTGGGTATGTGGCAGGGTGCCACTCTGGTAGTGTAGGGGTGAGTATCTATTATCCGTGTCGACGAGCCAGTGGCCACACATACAAAAAAAAGAACGTTTCAGGGGGTTGCACGGATAACCAGAGCAATACCGACGCATGTTATCCTTCCACATGTAGCTCTCAACAGAGACAGGTGATCAAGTACAGGTGTTTGGAAGTTGTTGACCGCCTGATGGTGCCTGTGCAATGCTCAACGGAGGAACAGGAGAAAAAAGTTGGTGGGTCTGTTCGATTTCCATGAATTTTGTTTTACGAATGGCGTCGGCTTCTGCGACAGTTGGTGAAGGGGCGTTGTCAGCCCCGGTAGGAGGCGGTGGTGTGCACGTGTGTGAGACGTGGGGCGATGCGCTTGTCTCGGTGGGGTTCTCCTGCCCCGTGTGTCACGCCACCGCAGATTGTGGGACGGTATTCTTGTTGTTGTTTGATAATTCCCGAGTGATTAGTAATATGAGTGGGCTTTTGGGCTCCTCCGTTACCTTCTGAGTGTCAGTTGTCTCACCAATTCGTTTTTCTATGGTGATGCTAGGATGAGGCGTGCAAGAGATTGCAACCTTTCGCCGTTGGGCCTTTGGCTGTGTTGTTGAAGGACATGTACCAACTCCTCAAGGTAATCTATTTAATACCATGAAACCCAAACTGAGTTCTCACATACTCTTTACAACCAGGTCTACACTCCTACAACACATGATCTCAACCAAGAGATAAAGTCAATGACAGAAAAAGTGGAGACAGCGTTAAACCAGTTTTTCGAGCCAGAAGACCAGCGGCAGCAAGCAGTCCTTGCTCAAAAGCACCGAGCTCGCCTCTTTGTTCACACTTTGGAGGAACTCTATGCAACTGGTACTTTCCCTCCCCCTTTTTTTTGTGATACTCACCAATTTCTCCCCCAAATGGATTTAATAGAATCCGATTATGTACGGGACCTTACAGTGATGATTGAGGTATACCACATATTATGTGTCCCAAGGATTCAAATTGTTTTTAACAGGTTTGGCAACCGGAGTTGAAGAAGACTGGGGCCATAGCCACAGCAGTAAGATATTTTGTTTCTCACGGTGTACACTTATGTGGCTTCTAGGACCTAGGGATAATCTTCAACGACCTGTACCCACTCCTTAGCTTATCTAAGGATTTACTAGAACTTTTCAAAAATGCTAAAGGTTTTCCGCATTTGCAATTACATAATATTTAAAACCTTCTCTCAGAGGCACCACTGGCTGAATTGCGGTTAGGTGAAAAATTGAAGAAGATGGTAGATAGATAATATGGACTCCCCATATCCACCTTTTTTTTAAAGATACCGTTTCTCCAATTGTACAGCCAATATATGCAAAGTCAAGGCAAGGTCCGTGACATACTTACAGCAGCCAAAAAAAATACTAAGTTTCTTTCTCATCTGGAGGTGAGTACCTCAGATAATTCGTTAAGGATTCTCAGAACAGCAAATAGAAAGTGAAGCACACAGTCCCAGCAGTCAAAAATTTAGATCTAAATGATTACCTCATCAAACCTGTCCAAAGGGTTGCCAAATACCCTCTTCTCCTAAAGCAGCTCAGTGAGAGCATACCGCCAGGTAACCTGACAGGTTTGACTTAGTTGACACTTTTCCTAGATCATGCAGACTTTGCTGTACTCAATGAAGCACTGGATAAAATGCGAAGTGTACTTGTTCGTATCAATGATGCACAAAAGGAACAAGAATCCCGCACTATCATCAATGAGCTGACACATAACTTGACATGGACAAATGTGGTGCCTGGCCAATTTATCGAAGCAAAACAGCACTCACTTCCCTTAGCCATATGACCTTATTGCATCAAAAGTCCTTTTGATTCTCCAAAAGAAACTGAAGTTCTCGGTGCTCAAGCATCCTGAAGAACAAGATGTATTGCCAAAAAATATTTTGAAGGGGAAAAACACTTGTGTAGGGAAATTATGTCATTCTCTTTGACAGAGCGATTCTCCTATGTAATTTAAAGAAAAAAACGGGGAAGCTTCAAGAAATATCTTTCTATCCCCTTGTAGAGTGCACACTTCATCCTGGTTGGTTGGAATACTCAAATTTAAAAGTCACACTTGTATAGGGCCCCCATCAAGTACCCAGTTCACTATCACAAGCAAGAACCCTGATGAAGCGGTCTTGTTTTCTCCCAAGGATATACATGCCAGTAAATTATTGTTCAATGCACTAACTGAAGCCTTGAAACAACTCCCCCTCAATCCTGAAAAAGTACGTAGGTTCTTACAGACTGTTAATACTAATTCTACTAGGCCCTTGTTCGAAAGGATGCAGCAAAGGATAAAACTGAAGGAATTGCGTGTGTATGCATCCCCATAAGTAGGGAATACATTTTGACCCTCATAGGCTTCTCCATCCCCCATTTTCGAGAAAGAAGCCGTTCACACGGACCAACCAACCGCCACAGAAGAGCCGAGTAGCTTACCGAAGCCAGAACTTCCTTCGATGGACAATGTCACTCATCTCTCCGTTCAAGAGTGCCCTGAAAGCTTTCAAGGAAAACTTGTCACAACAGATAGTAGGTCCAAGCTTTTAACTGCTCATAATCGTCTCTCGCTGCAAGTGCTTGTATCGAACCCAGTACAACTCCAAGGTGTAGTTAAACAAGGGTTGGCAGACTCCAGCTTACTCCGAGAAAACGAAGACACTTCTAAAAGTGACGACGACACTCCACCTGTTGAAGACAATAAGGCTCAGGTCGAAACAGTAACTTACCTCTCAGTCAATCCAGCCGATGCTCCGGCAACAGAGGGCAGCGAATCAGTTCCCGGCCACAAGCACAAGCACAGCCACAGTCATTCCCACAAACACAGAGGGGATATAGGCTCCGTCTCCAAGAGAAGCAAGAAACCACCGCACCATGCGCATTCACCATCCCCCCACTCCCGCTCATTATCTCCGCATTCCGATAATGTTCCCACTTCCGCACAGCCCTCGGCTGATAGTACACTTCAACCAAAGGTCACTCCTTCACCAGAGACCAAAATCCCAGTGAATAATCCTGACCAGAACACACCAAACAACAGTGCCGCTAATTGTGAAACCTCCGCCGGTATTGCCTATCTCTAAATCCCAAAATAAAATCTAACCAAAAAAAGCAGCAGGCACACATGTCCCCGATTCACCCAACGAACCAAAGTCGCCTCCCATAACCAACAAGCCCCCTCCCGCCGAATCTTCCACGTGCTCGATCTCCTCTGCCCTCACGCCACTTTGTCCCATAACACCACCAAATACATCAACCACACCGTCGCTCAGTGACAGCGGCAGTCAATCGCTTGGAGCCAACGGCAACCAAAAGCAATCACCAACAAGCAAGGGCAGTAACACGTTGGGCGTTGCAGCTCCGCGGTTGCAGTCGTCGTATCAGACGCCACAGGGCGAGAGCAATGAGCTGCTGTGCAGGAATTGTGGGAAGACCACACCGAGATCCGCCTTTTGTTTCAACTGCAAGAAGCCCGTCATGTGGAGATCTTGATCTCGATCTTCCACCTCGAGGGCAAATGTGCTGTTGCATTGATTCACTTTGGTGCGAGACTTGTGTTTTATGTACAAAGAAGAACAACCAATGTTGTGAAAACAATGAGCTTCATGGTTTCATAGCTGCGAAAAGTTGTTTTCAAGGAACTGTCCCTGTTGTCAAGGCTTCGAAGCCTCAGCACCTCCACCCATTGACGGGTTTCTTCTGTGACAGGTAAAGATGACAAACCCGAAAAAAGCAGGTAGAAATCAGTTACGCGAAGGACGCTTTCCGCGCAAGGGTTCTTGCCCTTTTGCGTTTCCTCTTCTTTTTCATCACAAACAAACTGCTGATTCCCTCACCTAGAAAAATGTCGTCCTTCGGGCCACCACTGCGTTCCCACAAACGACACAAATCGGCGGCCTCGGCGGGCGTATCTCCCAGCACATCCAGTTGCCCAGCTGATGAATATCACGCCGGGGCCTTCCAAAACGGTCACACATCCAACATCAGCACTATCAACAGCCTATTCGACTCTGGGCGAGACACCCCCACGCCCCCGCTAGCCTCACTCACCCCGTCCCTCGACCTCCAGTCCCCCGCCACCCTCCCCCTTTCATTCTCCCAGGGTCTCGGCTATCCCAGCCTCGGTTCCGGCGGCGGCCTCCCTGGGCAGCCCACCGCCCCCATTTCCCTCGGCTCCTGCTCCCCGTTCGCGTCGTGCCTGGGGTCGTCGGCTCACGCCCCTCCGTCGCTCCTGTCGTCGTCCTTGCCCGACTACAACCCGGGAGCGAGTGCAAGACTAACGACGAGCGGCCTCAACGATTTCAGCAGGGCTTTTTTTTCATCTGCTGCGCCTTCCGAGGCCAGTTCCAATTTCAGTTTCAGCTGTAAAGATTCCAGTGGCAGGGCAATGGACCCGTCTCAATCGTCTCACTCACCATTGTCCTCTTATAGTTCTTTTCTCAGCGCCACTCGGACACTTGGTAATGTGGAATTCCACGCATCATTACCGCCATCACCATCACCTTCTTCGTCGACCCGGAATAATCACTCTTCACTTTTTCATCAGCTTAACTGCACTACCCTTGATGGCACCTGTACATTTTTATCTTTACCTTCTTCACCATCATTGCAGCTTATGTCTCCAGAACTCTCTTATATTAATATGCCACCTTCAGGAATGAATGTAACTTCACCATTAAACACTCCCCCATTGGCGACACCACTAAACAGTCCTATTCAGACACCCACCCAAACCGTTCCTGTGGCACTCTCTTCTCACAGGCAGTCACATAATGAGGCTGAGTTTGTAGATAGTTTCTTCAGAGGCACAACGCCATCCACTGAATATTGTGGAGTGTCTATGGCTCCCATGGGGAGCTCTTCTCCGAGCCAAGCAATACTGAGTTCGCCGCTTATAGCAGACTTCACTTCACCCTCCTCCACACCTTTTATGTTTATTAGAGAAACCAGTGCTGATTCCACCTCATGTTTTGGCACAGATTCAACTGAATCAATCCACATTCCTCAGAGGGAGCCCCCCTCTATGTCTCTGGTGCGGACAAGCACTCGAGATAGCAGGCCTCCAATTTCCAATGTCAGTCTTTTATCTCCTAAGAGTGCTGAAAGCACCTGCACTTCGCAAAGCAAATATCCCCACGTGCATCTTGTAAAACGGAAGGGACTAAGAAGACGAAGTAAACTAAGCCCGCTATCCCCTTCGCCAGTGGTACACAGCGATTCACCTGGTAGGGTAGCTTTGCCTTGTTACACATTATCTTTTGTAATGCAAACTCGTCCCAGAGTGGCACCATCTTTTCCAGGTATCTGCCCTTAGTTACATCAAATTAGCTCACCCCCACTATGAAGCTATATATCAGCTACTGAGTGTCATAACGGATAGTGTTGATGATGTGATGGCCATCATTCTTGATCAAGTGTGTATTCCCTCTATTTTGTCGTCCTACTCAAGTGAGTTCAAGAATGGAGTTGCATTGCATTGCAATACTGTGGTTACCCGGGCCCTGGGCATACCTGAAGCACAGTTCTCCCAAGGGGTACAATGGCTCAATGCCATAGTTTCCAAGCCGGAGCAATACCAGCTTCACGGGGTATGGCCAATGATAGTGAGTGGCACAAGGGATGGAACTAGGGAAACCTACAGCAACCTCGTGGATACAATAAATGGGCCAACCATGGTACATTGGAGCTATGTAAGTGTCAGCGATCCGACCAACAGATCAAGTCCACTGGTGCTGGCGTTTGGCAATAGATCCACCTCCGAGGTTGATCAGCGCCTCTCTATGGCCAAGGAGGAAATAGAAGCCAGCTTCTTCAGGGAATCCCACGATACAGAGGATAATGAGTAACACAAGTCATTGTAAAGAGCTGTACAAATAAAGTGTATTTTTATTTTTTTATCTTCCTGTTTTTTCTCATTACTTCGGTCTCGTTTTTAAGAGGTGCCGAAGGTACGTCTTTTTGGTACTTTTAAAACAACGGTTTGAAGGCAGTGTTAAAGTGAATGCTATCGTTGCAACTTTATTTCCTTAATAATCATACAGTGAGCTTGGGCGCAACTACCAACTGTAATGTCACTATTCCCCTCGTAGGTGCTATGTCATGGACAGTCACTAATTGTCTGAGTACTTTGCCAGAAGCATTCTGCTATGTGGGAAATGTGGCTGGCTACTGCAGTACTGTGATATGGTTGCTGGTGCTGTTACCTCAGGTAATACTCGAGGTTACTCTTGCTGAGGGTTCACACCTAATTTATCTCAGTTGTACAAAAACTGGAAGCGAAAGTCCACGGCCGGGCTCTCACCTTGGTGGGCAACCGCTAATTTTACTGCCTCTTTGTGTAATATCTTCTTTGTTTTCCGCAATGATTTGCCCTTGTACTCAAAGGTTTGAATCAAAATAAACAGTATTTCCCTAAAATTACCTAGATATCCGCTGTGTATTTCGTAGTTATCGAAGCATGCCTACTGTTACAATTCCTATGGTATTGGAAAGCTAGGGTATCTTTGCGTGCAGCATTAGCTTGTGGAGGCGCCATTGTTAGTTTCTCTATCATGAAGCATTGTTTGAAATTATTCTAAACTCGCAGGCCTCATTCTCGGTGCTTCTTGTGGAAGGTCTTGTGCCATCTGTGACAAATCCATTTCAGTGGATAAGTACAGTACTTTGGGCAACTGAACTGTTTCCTCAATTGTACCCCTTACTCGTACTATGTTTTGGGCTTATGCACCCAGATACTTAAACTTCTTGCTGGAGTCTACTGATGGGCAATCTGCAGTCAGTATCACTATAACTCTAATTGGGAAAACTACAGATTTTATTTCTGGTTATTTTCTTGATATGCCCCCTCAAGTACTTACTGAATGGCAACTGCATCCCCAATTTAATTACACTTCAGGTTCTAGTAATGACCTTCTTCTCATCGAGCACAGCCTTTACCAACGTTATACAAGCGATATATTACAATTCCAAATGGTTCGCAAAACCTGCACCACCTGTACCGGGATCTTCAGCCAGCACATCGGCGCTCACACAACATCAGCATGCAAAATTCTTGTTTGGAAAAGCACCGAGTGCGGTTCTCATTCTAGCAGTGGCATCTGGATTGATTGTATTTCTGGTTGGCCTGGAGTGGAGATTGAAGGGCCAGATCCTCGCTATTTTGTGCCCGCCAGCTCTCTGGATAGCCATTGGCGCCTGCTACCTTGCCACGTGTGATCTCACCAACCCGCATAAAGATAGCGGAAAAGATTCGGGCACCGCATTTTCCTCCAAATGGTGACACGCAGGGAACTACTTTTCTTGTTTTGACATGTACTAAAGCACCAGTTTTCTCTTATTGCCGTGAAACATTTACGAGTGTTTTCCTTCTTTCTCGTCGACAGAGATTGGTAACAAAATTTCCATTCCGTTTTCTGGCCTCGATGAAATTCAAAAAAAAAAAAAAACCCAATGTCTGGGGGTGCAGCGGTCTGCGGAGATCCGCCTGTCTCGCAGACAGTCCAGCCAGCAACGACACCCACCAGATCTCCCTATCTTGGTGTACGAAGGAAGAAGGTCACTGACACGTCATCGACGTCGCCTTCATCTGGCATTTGTGCGGAAACCAGCGACGCAGACGACTATTATGTGGCAGATGAAACGACTTCTTGTTTGTCGCCGCCCCTAAACGTCTCGTCAGGGACGTCTCCGGAAACCGCTCATCGGGCGCGAAATAACACTTACCCTTTGGCTTCTGGTATATGTGGGTGTGCAGCAATCGGCGGCTTGATATCCGATGCAGAATCGATGCGATCTATGCAACCGGAGAAGCTGCATGCTGCACTGCACGCAGCAACAGCAGCTTCGCCGGCGGCATCGTCGGCAGCCGCCACAGCTGTCACTTTGGTCACAACTTTGTCACCACTGAGTGTTTTTAGTGGCACGCATTATGACAAAGCCGAGAGTGATGAGGTCACTGCCGCGAGGCTCACAAAGACCTATGAGATACTGTTAAGACTTGGAAACTGCAAGTAACCGTACTATTCCTCCGTCATATAGTTTATATTCTGAAGGTGGCCTGAGCGCCTTCCGAGCAGCATAGGAGCTGAGCAAGTCGAAGTTTGGAATGAAGCCGAACAGAGAAGAAAGAGAGTTGCCATGTTTTCAGCAACAACATTGTCAAATGCAACGTAAGGAAAGGATTGAATGTGACAATTCTGAACTACCCATACAGTGCGATTGTATCATCTAAAGTTAACTGGCTACTGCACAGTAATGAAAATGGCGATTCCAGGACATCACCAAGTCCGGTACAACAAAGAGTTTGGTTTCCCAAAACTCCTGAGCAAATTTGGGATCAAATTTATGAAAAATGGAAAGGTGTGCTTGTCAATTTTCCAACTTCAAGTCACAAGAAAATCTTAAGGCGACTTCAGTCAATTGGAACGGACCAGGGAGCTTTGTAACGCCATTAAGAAGTTTGGCATTCCAAGTGACCTGCGCGGCCCTGTAAGCATTCTCTTCATTACCTTTATTTTACGACATGGTTATTTCCATAGATATGGATGCACTTAACAACAGCAACAAAGCACCAAGAAAGTAATCCGGGACACTACTCCAGTATGTGCTCGATATATGGGTTTCAGACCTCCCTAGCAACTTCACAAGTAGAAAAGGTGATTCAAAGTAATTTGTTGTCTCCCTGAAATGATACCAGGACATTGAGCGAACATTTGTAAGCAGTGCTGCACTTCAAACTGAAGAAGCTAAAAAATTGCTGCGCCGAGTTCTAAATGCATACAGTTGGCATAACCCTGAAGTGGGGTATTGCCAGGCTATGAACTTCATAGCTGCTGTGCGTTTTAGTGTGTATGCATGTTCTTGAACTGTGCTTCTTTTTCTGTTTAGTCGAGCCTGCACTAGGCTCTTCATTTTGTGTTTTATGAGTAAAATTTTTACTTACTTTCAAATTTCAATGTTAGGCCTTGATATTACATTTGGATGACGAAGATTCATTTTGGTTTGTTTCTGCTGTGTTTTCCCTGACGCTTACGCAAATAAAGGCTTCTTGAAAGCATTGTCAAAGATATTCTTCCCCGTGACTATTACAAGTAACTTTGTATCAACTTGAACTTGGTCACACTTTGTAGAGAGAAACTCGATGGTGTACTGATAGATATGTGGGTATTGAATATTCTTGCAGAGCACCACTTTCCGAAACTGATGGTACACTCTCACATTTTCCTCAGGGCTTATTAGAATTAGCAACATTTATCGCAAATATCTGTAGTGCTTGATGTTTTCCTTGCGAGATGGTTTCTCAGTTTGTTTGTTGGTGTGTTCCCTCTCGAAACGGCAATTCGCGCCCTTGATGTAATCTTCCTAGAGGTAATATTCCCTTATCTTTTTTATGGGAAGTTTAAAAAAAAAAAAGGGGGATGCAGTCATGTTCAGTATAGCTCTCGGTCTTTTAAAATTTAAGGAAAATGAGTTACTCAAAGCGGATACAAGTTCTGCAATGATTATACTCCGTGACATACCCAATGATGTCTCACCCAATACTATGTGTCAGGTTGACATATTAGGCATCCTCTCTTTTAATTATTGTACAGGCAATAGGTTGTGTTCCTCTGATAAAGCCTAACAAACTTGATGCTTTACGGAAAGAAGGCAGACAAATACTTGCAGAGCAACGCTCACTACTTCCTCCAATTGGAAGCGCGTCCGCGCGGCCAATACAAACGCCCCCAACATCAACTCAAAACGGAACAGCTACCGCTACATCTACAGCTTCAGCGTCAGCTACGGCTATACCCACATCTACATCTACAGTTTCAGATTCAGCTTCAGCTACAGCTATACCCACATCTACAACTACAACAACCACACCACCAGCAATGCCAACTTCAACCACGCCACCATTAGCTCCAACCACACCATCAACCACAACACCTGTACCAACAGCATCAATATCAATACCAATACCGGCACCAGCACCCAAGACTTCAGACCAAAACTCGGTTTGTACCGAGGATGTATTGAATCTAGCGCAGTCGAGCTTAAGTGAAAATGTAACAAACAGTATACAGACACCTGTAACAGTATCGGCTTCAGTAACCAGACACCTCCTGGCTGAGCCCCAAGTTGTATGTACCGCACTCCCACTTATCAGGAGTTGTAAAAAATACCCACAACAAGTATGAACTTGATGGAGCTTTGTGGTGTGGGCCACATCTCTCTGTTCGGCCTGGTTCTCGTGCATCCGTCTCTCTAAGAAGCATCCAAGACTTCCTGTCCTAGTAAGTCTTTCATTTTCCCTTTGAAGCACAAGCACTAACTCCTGTCCAGTGACCCGATTCAAATCATGACCGATTGTCAAAACAGTGGGTTCACACCAAGATCAGCCAGTGGGAGTCTCAGGTAACAAATCCACCCTCATCCGCCACCGTCCCTTACAACGCTCACAGGACCATCCCTGACCTCTATGACAACACCGACTCGCCAGTACCGCCCCAGGCCACCCCAGCACCATCCAGCACTCCAAATTTACTGTAAATAAGCTTAGTTCATCAAATCTCGTTAATTATTGACAATCCTCAACCAATAGAATAAGCCATGGAGTGCGACGACGATGGACGGCGGCCTCTGTGGTGGGTCCCAGGGCTCATTGTTTGGGCTGCCATCGTAGCTCTTAGGTGGGGGTATGGCCTGGGCGCGCTACACGTGGCCGGCGGCGCCGCCATCTCCTTCGACGCGGTGCTGTGGCTCCTGAAGCGCATCCACCGCCCCTCCAGCCCCGCGCACTCCTACTACGAGTCCGCCCCGCTCCCCGTTGTGCCCATCGTGACGCGGCTCTGCGGCGTCGCCGCCATCGCGGTGGCGTGGTGCACGGTGCGCGGCGGCGGCGGCAACAGCCAAGGCGAGATCGAGAGCCCCGCGCACCACTGGGCGTGGCGGTGGGTCGACGCGGCGGGCCTGGCGGCCGTCGCGTGCTACGAGGTGCAGCAGTGCTGCCGGCTGCCAGTGGTGGCGTGCCGCGCCCTGGCGGAGGGCCGCAGCGGGGGCGTGGGGGCCGACGCGCGGGTGGGCCCGCTGGGGGCCGCCGTCGTCGGGGCCCTGGGCGGCGCGGCGGCCGGCGGCTGCGTGTGGTGGGCCAGCGGGCTGCGGGCGGTCGGGCGGGACCTGCCTTGGGGGGGCCCGGCTGCTGTGGGGGCCGTTGTGTGCGGGGTGGCTTGTGGGGCGGTTCTGTGGGCGGCCGTGAGCTCGGAGAGCCGCGGGAGCTTCGTGAGCGCCGTGGTGGTGTGCGCCGTTTGCGTGATGATTCAGTGCCTCGCTCCCACCGCTGTCTCGGTTGTGCATATCGCGGAACAGAAGGCACCTGAGGTTATTATGGGAACACCTGCCGGTTTGGGTTTGGCTTTGGATGTCGCTGGGGCTGAAGCCAGGAAGCCATCAAAGTGGGGCGTACTGCTTCCCATGTTTGGCAGAATGATAGTCCGGACACTTGGGGGAGGCTATGCTGCAGCTAGTAGGAAAGTTGAACCTACTCAACTCTTGAACACTCCACCTGTGCCGCCGCCACCTATCGTTGAATTCATTCCATCATCGCCACACACACAATGGATCAAGCACGTTATTTCTTGCTGTTTAGCACTCGTCTGCCTTGGGGCCACGGCATATCAGAACGCCGGAGCTCCGTCTTCAGATAGACTGGAAGATACTGAGGATACTGTAAGCATATACCACAACAACAGCAGCCTAGCTCGCTCTCTGCGCCACATTGGAAGAATTCTGTCCTGGGACCTCATCAATTCCATTGCCGGTATTTACTCCATCAAGTTGCTTTTTGGAGATGTGGCCACACCCGGCCTGTGGTTGCGTACTACACAAGTTGTTCTAATATGCTGTTTCTTCTGTGCATCAGTAAGCTAATCACCTCAATGCTTGTTTGGATAATACCAGCCGGCATTATATCACACCTCACTTCAAAACTGTAAATCACTAAAGCAAATTTCCATCCCACTCTGTTGCCCTTCTGTGGGCACCTTTCTACTTGGTTCTTGTTACTGAAGAGATAATTCTTTGTGTTTAGCCGAAAATAGAGACTGGGACCAATGAAAGGCAGAGGAAAAAAACAAAAAAGAAAAAAATAATTAAGAAATAGAGATGGCGACCACAACACCAGTGATTGACCCGGCACGTCGGAGTGCGTTGGTGGAGTATGCCCGACGAGTGCGTGATCACACGGAACAGGAAGGCAAGGTTAAAGAGAGTGCGTTGAGCCCCCGCCCTTTGGTTTTGTTTTTTTGTTTTTTTTTTTTTTCTTTTCTCGCACAGCTTGTGGTTGGGTTTGTTTTCTGTTGTTGTTTTACTGGGAGTAATTTGTGTAGTGAGGGAGACGTTGTCGGTGGCAAAGAGAGACTACGACAAAACCGAAGAAGACCTAAAGGCTCTCCAAAGTGTGGGCCAAATCATCGGCGAGGTTCTAAGGCAGCTTGGTGAAGACAAGTGTATGTCCTACACTCCTTTGTTTTTTCTGAAAAAAAACAACCCTCTCCACTCTCCTTATGAATTACTGTCGCTTACATATTATTGCTGCCTAGATATTGTCAAAGCAAGCAATGGGCCTCGCTATCTTGTGGGGTGTCGTGTGGGCCTCGACAGATCAAATATACAAAATGGGACCCGAGTTGCTCTTGATATGACTACTCTCACTATTATGAGGGCACTCCCAAGGTGCGCTTTCCCTCTATTAAATTAGGTTTATCCTCTTTCCATAGAGAAGTGGACCCACTCGTTTTCCACATGCGGGCGGAAGATCCTGGGAATGTTACATACAGCTCCGTTGGAGGATTGGCGCAACAAATCAGGGAGCTTCGTGAGGTACCATAACAACGGTATTACATCCATTGACTTGATTCAAAAGGTTATCGAGCTTCCTCTTACGAACCCGGAACTGTTCCTTCGTGTGGGAGTGAAACCACCAAAGGGTGTGCTTCTGTATGGGCCCCCAGGCACTGGGAAGACCCTGCTTGCTAGAGCAATTGCATCTAACATGGACTGCAATTTCCTTAAGGTATCTTCCCTCCTTTTTTTTTGACATCTAAATTTTTACCTAAACTGCTTTTTCCTGTAGGTGGTGTCCAGTGCTATAGTAGACAAGTACATCGGAGAGAGTGCCCGCATTATACGTGAAATGTTTGGCTATGCAAGAGAGCATGAACCTTGCATCATATTTATGGATGAAATTGATGCCATTGGTGGAAAACGTTATTCTGAGGGTACATCCGCTGACAGAGAAATCCAACGCACTCTTATGGAGGTGAACATTAATGCTATTTCGCGACCATCGTTCCTTATACAAAATTTTTAGCTCCTTAATCAAATGGATGGCTTCACTGAGCTCGGGAAAGTTAAAATGATAATGGCAACAAATCGACCAGATGTCTTAGATCCCGCACTTCTAAGGCCAGGCCGACTTGATAGAAAGGTTGAAATTCCGTTACCAAATGAACAAGCTCGTATCGAAATTCTCAAAATTCACTCCGGCCCAATCACAAAAAGAGGAGAAATTGGTATCCAAAATTTTTTTTGCTCAACACCAACCTAATGTCAAAATAGATTTTGAATCGATAGCCAAGCTTGCAGACACATTCAATGGTGCCGATTTGAGGAATGTTTGCACCGAAGCCGGTGTGTAGTTCTTGTGCTGGGTTTTTTCCCTCACGTCTAAAACCAGGTATGTTCGCCATAAGAGATGAGCGGGACTTTGTCATTGAAGAAGACTTCATGAAGGCAGTTCGAAAAGTGGCCGAAAACAAGAAACTCGAGAGTATGTTTATATTGTGTATTTTTATGGTCTCACTTTTTTCAAACAGCCCAACTTAACTATGAAAAACTGTAAAAAGAGATAGGATTTTTTGCTCACTTCTTTTCCTGTATCATATCCTGCCATACTTTTACTAGACTTCTTCAGGAATCTTTCCTAAGAAGCAAAAATGGTAGGAAACAACAAAAAGCTTGTGTAAAGTATTGGTGCAACCATAGCCACCGTTGTACCGACTTCTCACCAAGCAACAAACCCTTGTGGTTTATCTTTTACTTGCGCACAAAAAGTACCCATTCCACGTTACATGCAGGCGGACCAGTGAGTAATTCAATACAGTCTTTTCTTTTTGCAAACAAAAACTTCTTTACCGCACTTCTTCCCAGCAAAGAGGACATGCATACCACACACAAATAACAAATTCCCCAAAATAAAAATGTGGGAGGGCCCGTACGGGCAGACGAGCTCCACACCGGTATGGGGCTTGGCATTCCGGCTAAATCGTGGTTCCTCCTGGCCACCTAAGTAACCACCTCCCACGGAAAAAACCGGGAAGAGTGGGGAGAATAAAAGCCAAGCAGCCGACGGACAAATACTTATGGGTTTAGATTTGGTTTTTTATTCCAAGATAAAATGGCGCCTGTTGCGATGTGTTTGTATGTAGTGTGTGCGGTGCTGTTGGTTTTGTTGGGTGGTTTGATGTCTGGTTTGACTCTGGGGCTTCTATCCCTTGACACTACGACATTGCAGGTACGCGGGCTTTTCTGGTACTATCAGTTCTTTAGTGCCGGGGTAGGTACTGGAGAATTGTGGAACAGAGAAAGAGCGGAGTTGTGCGAGGAAAATAAGACCGTTGGTATCGCGCCATCATCTACTATTAACTACATTGTTGCTTGTTAATGCGGCAGCTATGGAAGGTTTGTGTCTTCACAGAGGTGGTGTATTGTTAGTTACGGAACCTATAGCCCTCCCAGTTTTACTTGATGAGCTTGTTAGTACATACGCAGCTATTATAATATCTGTCACAGTGGTGCTTGCTTTCGGAGAAATCATTCCACAAGGTAAGCAACGAAAGTACGAATTAGCTTATTAAGCTCAGCTGTTTGTAAGAGATACGGCCTGATAATTGGTATGCTAGAGTTACATCCTTTACAATTCATTTGCGAGAAGGGGCTCGTTGTACCTGGTTCGTGTGGCTGCTTGTTGTTATAGTTCTACCAATAGGCTGGCCAGTAAGTAAACTGCTGGACTTTATACTAGGTCCGAGCCACCAAGGCACTTTTTACCCGCGGAGGCAATTGGCCGAGCTTGTGAAAATTCATGGTGAACATGGTCTCACTCAGGATGAAGTTGATGTTATATCAGGGGCACTCGGTCTGTATTTGTGCTTTACAAATATCCAACTAACTTGTCAAGGAAGAGCTGCAAGGAAAGACTGTGGCGAAAGTTATGACACCACTTGAGCATGTATTTATGCTCTCTGATGACGAACAACTTGACATGGCAACTCGCACACGGCTTGTCGAATCAGGGCACAGCAGAGTGCCAGTGTGTCACAGCGGAGATCGCAATAACGTGGTAGGTGTCGTTCTTGTCAAACAGTTGATTATTTTGGAGCCATCCCTCAAAACGCCTGTGGCTTCCTTGAACCTGCAAAAGCCAGTTTCCGTTTCCAGTAAAACTGCTCTGTTCGATGCACTTGTATGTACATTGATCACTTGAAAGTCAACCAAGGGCCTTAAACAGAACCTTTTCTTGAGTAGTAGATCACACCTGGTATTGGTGCACAACGAAGAAGATAGCAAGTATGCAGGGGCACTAATTAGTACAACCCAACAAATTCTAAGAAGAATCATTGGAATTGTTACCCTGGAAGATGTAATAGAAGAGCTCATACAAGAGGAGATAGTAGATGAAACAGACCAATATATAGACGTTGCTCATCAAGTATTTTTTTCAAAAAAAAAAAAAAAAACACCACCTGTAACTTAAACCTCAAAAGGTGCGGGTTCAAAGGTCGTCAACAATTCACGCGGCTTCCACACTGAAAGAAATAGCTATCTCGCAACAGCACCAACAACAGCAACAACCAAGGAGCCCACATCGACCCACGTGGGCGATGCAAGTAGCACACGCGCAACCCATAAGTCACCTACGTAACTGCGAGCAAATACCCGCCGACACGGCTGCCTCACAGTCCCCAACACCTACAGCGAGCACGGTGCAGCCACGAGATCTCTTAGTCTCTTGCACAGCACCCCCTCAGCCTCCCTCGTGCACCACCGAACAGCGAGTGTGATCTTGCGAGTTTCCAAACAACTTTTGTTTCTGGGAAAGGTGAATGAGAAAATCCAAGTACGGCATCGCGGTGCGTGCAACACAAAAAAATTCTTTATTTTGCATGCTTATTCATGTATTGGTGTGGATTATTTCACAACCACAGCTGTTGAGCCAGTTTGGAGGTGAGGTAAGGGACAATATGATCGAGACCAATCGATGCTTGAAAAATGAATGGGTCAACCTTAACAAACCGCACACATACTGAGGGCTTCAATCTCCATCTTGCACTTCTTCTCCAGCATCACTTCAACTGTAAAGAGGTTCAGACACGAAAGAACCTTGAAAGCTTGGTTACCCTGGGCTTTCCATGTCAGATTCTTCTTTAAGACATGTCTGTCATTGATAAGTTCTTGTGCTTTCTTTACATCGCGAGGCCTTGACGGACTTAGCCCTTTCCAAAAGAAAAAGGAATACAAACTTCAGGGGGATCAAGCATTCTGGATTAACCTTTTGAATATCACAGGAGTGAATACCAAGCCATTTTATTCCAGGTGTTGCCTGTTCTTATATTAGTTTCGAAGAAGTAGAACACAACTACATGCCATTGTATCTGAAAATAGTCCCATTGCACGTGATCCTGGATTTGTCAGTACAAAAAAAAAAAAAAAAAAGGATGAGCAATGCCTGCAGAATAGATACACAAGATCTCAATTCCATCAGGATCCCAGTCCATAACACCTGCCTCAGTTTTACTTTAAAATGATAATCAATCATTAACCATAAACAGGGAGGTTGAATCTTCGCCACAATTCATGCAAAAATACGCGAGTGGCCACATCTACTAATGTTGATTGTGCTCCCGAAATATGGTTGCTTAGAATAACCTGGGTATCCTCTCCCACTTACAATAATCTGTACGAATATTAACTCATGCAGTTTGAGTGTAAATTTGCAAGAGAACGTACGCAGGGTTCATGGCACTGCCAGTAATTGGTAGAGCAAAGCCACTACATGGCAATAAGGAAATATTAGGCAGCTTATTAGAACCTGGAAAGCAGAATGCTTTTCTATAACCAGAATATATCTTGCGGATGTTATAATCTTGATGAGGTGGGGCAGTGAAACGGAATGGAATGAGTATTACCTTATCAACTCTACCAACATATAAGGTTATTGTTGAAGGACATTACTACTACTAATTTGCTCGATACCCACTTTGTAATCAGTGTTGGTATTGGAATGCCACTGGAAGTTGTTGCGCAGCTTACCAGCCCACCATCATAACTAAAATCTATGTTTCCAGCCACTACTCCTTTTGGATTGGCCTGTGCATAAAGCTTAGGAGGCCAAAAACTACCCTTAGGTGGCAAAAAATCACGCACAACTATGTTTAAACTGTGTCTTGGAGTTTGGAGGAGTGCAGCTATCTTGTATGGAGTTAGCAAATTACTGTAAGATAATACACATTTTCTATTGCGTTGTCAGTCTTTCCCTGTGACCTGAACGAGAGAGTGAGGTACTTTTACCCTCCCATTTTGGAGTTACCTGAACAGAGTAACGTCTGTATAATATATTTCCCTATTGGAGATTAAAAATATGGATACAAATCGTGGCAACCTTTTGGTGAAGATCAATTTGGCTTTAACAATTCTATAAATCATAGACAACAGTCGAGTCATAATAGCTGCGGCATATGAGTATTGGGAAAATGGAATTTGTTACTACCGAAACTACGGGAAGTTGAAGAACTCCCCCATTTCACTTCAGAAAAATGTTCCAATCCCGTGTGACTAATACCACTCCCTGTGTCATATTCCACATTTTCGGCACTAGTGCGTTGTTGAGGTGCAATCACTTTTCCTTCTAGGTAACGCCACTCACCTTCTACGATTAGCAAATACAAAAGCCGGCTTTTTGTGAGCTCCATTAGCGCACTGAACGAGATCCACCAGTAACTGTTGTAAAATTCCTTCAATTTTCTGTGGGTGTTTGGTCAGGAGCATAAGCGCACAGTCCACATTCTCAACCAGATCGTACCTGACACAAATCCTCCGGCTGGCTTTCACTCACGACGCCCAAAGAAGATTTCCTTTCGATCTCACACCCCTCCATAGTGTCAATGTCACTGTCTTTTTTTTTTAATTTCCCGTTTCTCCTGTCAACTTGCCAAACGCCAACATTTCCTACGCCTGCGCCAAAGTAAACGATAAAACATAAACAATAAAATCCGGAGCGGGAAGAAAACTTAATGGCCCCGCTCAGAATCGAACTGAGATCAAGAGAGCCAAAATCTCCCATACTAACCATTATACTACGGAGCCTTCACAGTTTGGTGTGTGGTGAACAGAGTTCGTTCTGCTGCATTGCCTTTTTATCAGAAAGAAAAAATGATGGATATGTGGTTCGAACCAAACACAACACCTGAAATCGGCGAGTTTGTTGTCATTCCGTTGTCATTCCAGTGTTCCACCTCAACCGGCAATGTCCCTCTCAATTGTCCACACGAGCGCAAAAACCTTTTCTTAATCGCGTTTGAGAACAAGGCAAAAAAAAGAGCAAAACAAAAAAGGGAGAATAAAAGGAAGAAGGGGCACGCGGTACTCACCTCGCATCATCTGCACGAAAGAATGAGCAGCGATATCTCCTCCGCTCACCAAGGTCCATCATGCGGAATCACACCGAGAGCGAGTTGACAGGTCTCCCCCAAGACATCCCGGAGCCGCTCGGGGTCGCACCACAGGGCACCAACACCACCCCGAAAGGCGATCCCGCTCCCCGCTCCAGCCAGCGAAAGAGGCTCAGAAGAGGCAAGCACCCCCCTTCGGCAGCCACCAGCGCAACAACCAAGCCTGTGTCGGGCTCGTCACTTCCAAACCCCAACACCCCCAAAGTTGCTTCATCATCATCCTCTTTAACCACAACCACCACCGCCTCTTTGGCGTCTCCTTCTCTGTCTGAATCCCGCTCGTCCTCCACCTCATCGTCGCAGAGATAACTAGCTACCAAAACCAAGACCCCTTCCTCTTCGTCCTCATCCTCCTCATCCATAGTAGTAACCTCGAGCCAGAAGAACGTGAATCCCCCAAAATCCAAAAAGGGGAGGGTAGATGAAGAGGCGGAGCCACGCAAACCACTCGTTGTCGGTCTCACTCCAACCCTCACCATCACACCTGCTGAACGGGAACGAGCCTCAGAAACAGTAACAAATGCGCCAGGCCTCATAGCCTCCTCTTCAATACAGTCAGAGGAGCCAATTGGAACTCAAGAAAGCCTCACCAGCAATGCCTCCGAACATAAATCCGCGGTTCTGTCCCACACCGCAACAACACCAGCAGTCAATAATAGTGCAGAAAGAAGAATGACTTCCACAGGAGTGACGCCAGTGGGAGACGTAACCATTTCTCCTGGAAACTTCCAAGTTCCAAAGTCGGTGGAGCCGGACATCGAAGGAATTCTCTTGAGAGATCAGATGGTGAACCTCCTGGCGGGAACTCTTCCCCGGTGCGGGGGTGCCTCTGCCCTGCGAGTCTTGACGCCGTCGTTGTTATATCCTGTCTTCAATTGGGCAAGAGCAACTGAGAAGAGGCTTGTCATCGTGCTCCGCACAAGCGCACGTCAAGGAATCCCAGACAAGCGAGTCCTGAAGCTCGGACTCCTGCAGGATGCAGGTGTAATATCCTCCGAGATGGAAGACAATCCCGTTTGGCGTCACCCTGAAGACCGCTTCTGGGTGACATGTGCTGGAGAGGATCACTACGTGGTTGTGGAGAAGAAGGGTAGAGGGTTCCCTTCCATTTTCAAGCTTCGAAACTTGCAAAGCCCGGGAGATTCGAGGGTATTGTTAGTGCACAATGATCCTCCCCCTGGAGTATTTCACTGCAGGACAAACAGCCACTGGATCCTTTATCAATGTGGAGGTGAACCAGAATTTTACATTGAGCCTGCCCTTCTGCCCGCATCACCGATTAGAAGTTGCCTGTCCTCCCTGTTGAAATTCAAACAAGAAGACCTGGGCTTGTTGGAAGGCCACATTATATCCTTGGTACTTCTGAGCAAGAGGGAGCCCCACCTGGCGCTCCTCATTTCTCAGAAGGTGAACCCGACTGAGCATCAGATACTCTTTTGGGATGTGAAGAAGTCCATGGAAAGCAAGCTATTCCACGAGATGGAGAGGTGGTTGGTGACTGGGATTGGCCTGCACGGCGAGACCATTTTAAGCGCGCTTGTGATCAGGTCTGGTTCCTCCGGTGACGAACTGGGCGACGACGCAGTCGTGGTCGCCAAGTCATCGATGGGCAGAGTATACATCATCAAGAGGAATTCAGCACCTCTCCTCATACAAAGTGCCGGGTCAGAAGTCAGGAACTTGTTTCGAGTTGGGAACGGAACCAATTTCTGCGTCACATATGACGGAAGATATGAAATACGAGACGTCAACACGCCAGAGGAGGTGCTGATGACCGTCGACACCACAGGGTTCGAGAGTGTCCAGTGGGAGACAAACAGCGGGCTCATGCTGGCAACTTCAGAAAAGAGGAATGTGGACCCCACGGATTGCACCAAATCCGACACCATCCAGCACATTCACGTGACAAACGTGGAGGACAACAGATCACTGTGCAGTCTGAAGTTGATTCAACGTTGGTACGCTGATACCACCCTCGTCAGGTGTTTCTCGTTCTGTTCCCCTCACAACAACATCCTCCTGGCAACCACACCCCAAACCCCATAACCAACAAAATTTGCCGTAAAAAAAAACCTGCCCATAAGTGTTCGTTGGCGGAAATAGAGCTTACAAAAAGCCGATGAAAAAAAAGTCTGGTACAGGCGAAATCAAATTAAGAGATTTCCAAAACGGGAGGGGCGAAAGTTAGGCTCTCCTTGAACCGAAAACCACCCACAGGGGACAGATAACCAAGGATACCGTGTGAGGGATGGAATAGGCGATGGGATTTGATGCGCTCTAGCCCTGACCTTGACTGATGCTAAGGGGGCGGACCCACTACACCCTGTCTGGCGGAGGTCAACGTCGGCCTGTGTGACCCTTGGTGAGAAAATTTGGTGAGGATCCCCAAAACAAATCAAAGGGGTGAACCTGTGTCAACATTTTTTTTGCATTCTACCACTCTACAGTGAACCAAGAAATATATGGGGAGCTAGTTGACAATGATGGTGAGTAGAGGGGAAAACAGCTGAACTTCCAGCAGCTGTGTATAATGTCCCATTGCTGGAAGTACAGGTGGAATTGATGTCTTGTTTGGGTTGGTGGGGCTTGTGGTTTAATTGTATGTGGGTCTGTGGTTATACTTTTGTTCAAGGCGGGTCATATTGCTGGTATCTCGGGTGGACCACGGCTGCTTTTGTTGACAACCCCAAAGCCGAGCGGACCTCCACTCACACAAGTTCTTGCGGGAGTGTCGAGGTGTGGAAATTGTAGAGTCCAACGAGGGTTTTGGCTGCTGTCTTAGCAGAGTCTGGCGAGGGAATTACGTTCAGGATCTTGTGAGGGGCTTCGCGTTTAATTCGCGCCGGAGGTCAGAGTTATGTCCGCATCTGTTTAGGATGTGCTTCATCATTTCCGGAGAGTCACATCCATAGCGGCAAGTTGGGGCCACATCACAAAGATGCGGTTGTTGAGTGGCTTCATGTTAGTGGCTACTTGGAGTGCTTGATTATGGATCGATGGTGGGATTCCGGGGGTGTTGAGGTTTCTTGACTAAATTGAGCCAGTTGGTTTCAGTTGGTGGAGTGTCCATGGCAATGTGAAGTTTGTGGTGTAGGGGTTTGGTGGGTCGTTCTTGCATGATACTCCTGTAGATGTCAGTGGGTGTGCTCATGTGGGCTGGAATATGCTTATTGAGGAGGGCAATCTCCAAATTGGGCTGGTGTTATCTTTATTTGTGGGGTTATGACGATTGGGGTTGCGATAGGCTGAAGTTGCTGTTGCAACGTTCCACCACGTCATACAGCCAGGGTGTAGACAGCCCCCCTTGCTTTTTGAGGGTGGTGAGGTGCTCCGGGTGTGCAGTTTGAGGGGGTGATCAATCGGAAAATCTTGGTCATGTATGGTTTCCAGATGTCTGTTGGGGAGAAAACTTCGAATCGGCATTGGTATTGGAGGATGGAGTGGATGTAGATATTGGCAGCCAACACTTTGCGTTGGAGGCCAATAACCTTCGGAATGATGGCTTGAGCTCTCTTGCAGGCTTTGTTGATTGCTGGTTCAATCTTTTCTTTAGCGGTGATGTGACCGATGTGTGCTGCTTCATCATCCTCCATTATCACAACCACCACAGGGTCTTCAGCTTCTCCTTCCCCGTCTGCACCTCCATCCCGCTCGTCCTCGGCCTCATCGTTGCTGAGACAACTAGCTCCACCTCATCGTCGCAGAGACAACTAGCTACCAAAACCAAGACCCCTTCCTCTTCGTCCTCATCCTCCTCATCCATAGTAGTAACCTCGAGCCAGAAGAACGTGAATCCCCCAAAATCCAAAAAGGGGAGGGTAGATGAAGAGGCGGAGCCACGCAAACCACTCGTTGTCGGTCTCACTCCAACCATCAGCACCATCGCGGCTGCTGCTGTTGCTGAACGTGAAAGAGCCTCAGAAACAGGCACAAATGTGCCAAGCCTCACAGCCTCTTCTTCAATACAGTCAGAGGATCCAATTGGAACTCAAGAAAGCCTCACCAGCAATACCTCCGAATGTAAATCCGCAGCTCTGTTCGACACCACAATAACCCCAGCAGCCAACGGTGTGGCTGAGACAAGAATGATTTCCGCATCCACAGGGGTTCCTCCTGGAAACTTCCAAGTGCCAAGGTCCGTGGAGCCGGACATCGACGGAATATTCTTGCGAGAACAGATGGTGAGCCTTTTGGCGGGAACTCTTCCCCGGTGTGGAGGTGCATCTGCCCTGCGAGTTTTGACGCCGTCTTTGTTATATCCCGTCTTCGATTGGGCAAGGGCCACAGAGAAGAGGCTGGTCATCATGCTCCGCACAGCCACCAGTCAAGGAAGCCCAGACCAGCGAGCCCTGAAGCTCGGACTCTGGCAGGGGGCAGGTGTCATATCCTATGAAATGGAAGACAATCCCATTTTGCTTCACCCTGAAGACAACTGGTGGGTGACCTGGGCTGGAGAAGAAGGGTCAAGGGTTCCCTTCCATTTTCAAGCTTCGTAACTTGTGAAGCCCGGAAGATTGGAGGGTCTTGCTGGAGCACCGCGATCCTCCCCCTGGAGTATTTCACTGCCGGACAAACAGCCACTGGCTCCTTTATTACTGTGGGGAACCAGAATTTTACATTGAGACTGCCCTTCTGCCCCCACCACAAATTGGAGGTTCCCGGTCTTCCCCGTTGAAAGTTCAACAAGAAGACCTGGGCCTGTTGGAAGGGCACGTGATTTCCTTTGTCACCCTGAGCAAGAGGGAGCCCCACCTGGCGCTCCTCATTTCCCTGAAGATGAGCCCGACGATCTCGCCAACAGAGTATCAGATAATATTTTGGAATGTTAAGAAATCCTTGGAGAGCAAGCGATTACACGAGATCGAGAGGTGGCCGGTAACTGGGACCCAGGCCCTGCCCCATGAGACCATTTCAATGGCATTTGTGATCAGGTCCGGTTCCTCTGATTACGACTTGGGCGACGACGCAGTCGTGGTCGCCAAGTCATCGACGAGCAGAGTATACGTCATAAAGAGGAATTCAGCAGTGCCTCACCTCGTCCAAAGTGCTGGATGTGAAGCCAGGAACTTGTTCCGAATCGGGAACGGAACCAAGTTCTGTGTGACGTACGACGGTAGATATGAAGTGCGAGACGTCAACACGCCAGAGGAGGTGCTGATGACCGTCGACACAACAGGGTTCGAGAGTGTCCAGTGGGAGACAAACAACGGTCTCATGCTGGCAACTTCAGAAAAGAGGAAGGTGGACCCCACGGATTGCACCAAATCCGACACCATCCAGCACATTCACGTGACGAACGTGGAGGACAACATACCACTGTTCAGGTTGAAGTTGATACAACGTTGGTACAACGTTGGTACGCTGAGACCTCCCTCGTCAGGTGTTTCTCGTTCTGTTCCCCTCGCAACCACACCCCAACAAAACCCGTGAAACAAAAAATTTGTGGAGGGACTCTCAAAAAAGAAGGCGAGCCGGTCCCATAAGTCTTTGTTGGTGGAATCTCCCTTCTAAAAAAGCCGGCGAACGCCGCAACTAGACGCAAAGAAACTCACTTTCCAAGGCGAAATCAAATTAAGAGATTTCCAAAACGGGAGGGGCGAAAGTAGCTCTCCCAGAACCGAAAACCGTCCATGGGGAAAGAATAACCAAAGGATACCCGTGGTGGAATAGGCGATGGGATTTGATGCGCTCTAGCCCTGACCTTGACCAATGTTAAGGGGGCGGATCTACTACACCTTGTCTGGCGGAGGCAATGTCGGCCTGTGTTACCCTTGGTGAGGAATTTTGGTGAGGATCCCCAAAAAAAAACCATTGAGAAGGGCGTGAACCTTGAAAATTTTTTTTTTTCTCTCCAGCCAAGCCTTGATTTGGACCAAAGTAAACGATAAAACCATAAACAATACAATCGGGAGGGTGAAGAGAAATTAATGCTCAGAATGGAACTGAGATCAAGAGAGCCAATATCTCCCATACTAACTAAATACAGGTTAAGCCCACACAGACGGCAGGCGTGTGTTGTAGTTATTACTGAAAAACGGTGTGGTGGGGGGCTTCTAGTGTACCGTGAGTGGCGTGGTTGTATGTGCGGTGTGTTGCTGACCAGAGGCGGTTTTGTGACGGTCTGGGTCTTCTCCCCGGTGTTTATGGAGGGTGGTGTATGTGATTGGGAGGGATCACAGCTTCCAAGTCAATCTTCGATTGAGTTGGAAGACCAACGTTCCTAGTGGCGGATTTAGTGGTGTTCGGGGTGTTAGGAGTGACATTCAGAGTCTTCGGGGAGTTTAACCGGAGTTCCTTGCGGATTGCGGCATTGTGGCGGCATGTGTTGAGGATGTGCTTGACCGATTCCGGGGAATTGCAGCCGTGCCGGCATGTTGAAGCAATGAGGAGGATGTGGTACAGGCGGTTGTTCAGGGGCTTCATGCCGGTTGCAATTTGGAGAGCAAGGTTCCGCAGGGTTGGAGGGATTCCCTTGGTGTTGAGATTCTTAACCAGGTTCATCCAGTGAGCCGGTGTTGGTTTCTCTATCATTGTGGTCCGAAGCTTGTGGCGCAGGGATTTTCCTGGGGTTCGTCCAGGATTGCCCTGTAAATGTCAGTAGGGTTCCTGAGGGTTGGTGGAATCTTCTCATTGAACGCGTGGATTATCTGCAGTGGGGAGGTTCTTTGGGTCCGTGCAGTTTGGGTGCCTGACGGCTGACACAGCGGTGGCAACATTCCACCATGCCATGTCCAGCAGGGGGTGGCAAAGCCCCATCTGCTGTGAGCGTTAACCACTATACTACGGAGTTAAGCCCACATGTCGGGCATTTTTTATACTGGGATTGGGGAGTGTATGGTGGCTGCTACGGTGTGGTGTTGGGTTATTTGGTTTGCGCAATGCTTTGTTTGTTTTGGGTTGTGTTTGTTTTTTGTTGTGTGTTTGGCTTGACGGCGATTTGGCGGTTACTGGTTATACTGATTTAATTGTAGGTGGGGCTGCAGTTATTGGTTTGTTCATGGCGGGTCATATTGCTGGTTTCTTGGGAGGACAACGGCTGCTTTTTGGACAATCCCAAAGCCGAACGAACCTCCACTCGCGCTAATTCCTGCGAGAGTGTTGAGGTGTGGTAATTGTAGAGTCCGACGAGGGTTTTGGCTGCTGTCTTAGCAGAGTCCGGCGAAAGTGCCACAGCCTACCAACAGCCCTCAGCTTCTATACGGGAAGTACTGTCATCCTACATCTAAGGCACAGACTAAGGTCCTGGAAGTACCACACCACGGCACGGCATATGTACTTGGCTTGGTTTTTTTTTTTTTTTATCTCTTGCGTGCCAGTTGGGGGTAGTAGTGGCAGTGGTAGTGGCAGTGGCAGTGGCAGTAGACACCGGAGGTTCTCTCCCACACGAAGGAGGCGCGGCCGAGGTAGTTGTGCCTGGCACTGGCACTGGCACTACCGCCGAGCTGCGAGGTACGAGAGGGCGCACAGGGACCGCCCCCGGCGTCGGCGCACGCCAGGCACACCGTGTGCCGGCACGTGTAGGGCAACGGGACGGACCAGGCCCACCAGTACCGAGGGGCCCCCCCGAGCACGACGACGAGTCGCACACGCCGCACCACACCGTCTCCTCCTACGTATCGTGTTCTTCCTGTTGCATCTTCAGCGAACGAATGTCCCACTGGCGGCTAGTCCATGCAATGTTTCTGAAAGATGTTACGCATGTCACCCCTGTCACCCACGTAAGGATCTTCTGGACCACGTGTTGGGAGCGCCACCGGGAGAGAATAGGTTACCCCACCAACTTGGAAGTTCGGAAAACCCAAAACAAACGCGAAAATCAAGAGTTGAACTCCAACAAAATCAAACAACACCACACCCCACAGCTGGATGAGCGGGGCTGGTGACGCACGGGTGCCGGAACAGCGACAATCACCTTCCATGTCCCAACAGATCTCCACGTCCGCGACATCGATGCCAATGCCGCCGTTGCCGTTTTCGCCTATGTCTACGAGAACGACGGCGTCGTGCTTTTCTCCCCTGCCGCCACCCGCGCAGATCGCGATACCTAGAACTACGTCGCCGCCGACGGGAGCGCGGCCGGTGTCGCCGCCTTCGTCTCAGCAGCGAAGGACGAATGTGACCGGGAGTGGACTGCTTGGAACTGGGGCCACGACAGCAGCGCCGACGACCGCGACGCCGCAGCAAGTGGAGGCGCTGAGGAAGGCTTTTTCCTGTCTGGAGGGTTACATAAACCAGCTCTCTGTGTTTATGGCTCATCGCGAGTGGACGTCGCGCGAGATGGTGTACTCCACGCAAACGGTGCAGGCATTTGAACAGTTTGTGAAGCTCGCGGAGAGTGGCAATGAACCAAACTTGGTGGACTATGCACACAGGATTGTTCGCTCCCTATACTCGGCGGTGGAGAAGTTGAATCCAAAGAGAGTGTCTGAGATATTTCCGTTTCTCATTGTTCTTGTTCTCAGTGCCCTCTCGTATTTATCGTTTCCTTTTGATTTCAAACCAATGAAAATGCAAGAGTAATTGAGAAACTGGATCATAAAAAAGAACCGGTATGCACACTGGATAAGTTGTTTGCTATCATACATCGTCAAGCTCTGAAAGTTTCCTCAAGTGATGATGTTTCAAGAAAGGAGTCTGCCATCTTATCTGTATTGAAATTTTCCTGCTATTTCCCTCGATTAATTCCTTCCCCCTATAAACAAAAGGCTATAAGCAAGTACGATGGCAGTTCTGTTTTTGCCAAACTTGGTGAACTCTTGGAAAGTAGGTTATCATCTAAAGTTCACCTTCAGGTAAAACCCTGAACTTGTCATCAGTAACTTCCCTTAACATCACAGGCATCCTTTGAAATGTCTCTACGTTTATTGTACATGGGATTTCACCTTGTTGTGAAAGATGAGTCCTCTGAACAAGTCAGTGAAAATTTTGTCGTTCTACCATTCATGAATCCATAAGGTTGTTGAAAATTGGAAATCCTCCATCAAATTTATTGGGCGACACTCATTCACAACAATTAGAGATATATTTTTTTCGTACATTTCAAATTTATCAAAAAAACCCTGTAACAACAAGTAGGCCACTTGTCTTGTGCTCAAGAATTTCACTCTCCACACCTTATTCCGTCTCCTTGGCTGTATTACATGGGCTATTGGAGACCACAAAAAACGAGTCCCACAACTGCAAAATATCTGTGGAACAGCAACTTTCTCATATGTCTCAAGTACCGGCATTGGTGTATTGGACCTGTCCAGCTAAGTTCAAAATTCCTCATGATGACATCAATGCCATCCAGGTAGGCTTTCTCTTAGTTGTGCACTCAAATTTCTACTTACTGCATTAGGAACTATCAGAGATACTACGAGGTTCTTTTAACCATTTTTTCAGGTGTTTTAACACACCCAACAGCATTTTTGGATGTATCATGCCCAAGGGACAGGAGTAGTGTCTTGCTGCCCTTATTTGTGGAATGGTGGTATTGGCTGCTGGGGATCGTTCAAGAGGTCTCCAATGAAGAACAGTAAACCTATTTGTGGGACTTTTTTTGTATCAGAATAATCACATTCTATAGAAATAAATTCCTCTTGACAAAGTCTTTTTCTGAGGTGTCTGTTTATTATTGAATATTTTAATTTCTATTTCTGCTCACACATTCTCAGAGATCAATACACTGTGGCGTAACCAGACTACAGCAAGAGCTTACCAAAAAGGGGGCTTCTGTGACCACTTTTTTTGATGAATCTCTCAGATACTACGTAAAGACTACAACCATTTCAATTGAAGATGTCCCAAAGTTGTCCAACCTAAATTGTACAATGATTTATTTCAGTGTAGAATTCCAACAACTTACATGGATTTGGCTACTATTTCAACCTTGCTAGAACACCAATTTGAATCTCTTTCGATCCAGCAATCAGCGCAACTAATCGAGCATTATGCAACCTTGCTATCTGCTAGTCCTCCTTTCAAGGTGTTATTTAGGCCCTTGGGTATTGTTTTATCAAGTGCTAATAGGTGAGGGATTCAATTTGTTCTTGTAGTTTTTCATTTTCCCACAAGGTTTATTGAAGCACTTTCAATACCATTTTTCTGTCCTTGTTATGCACACTTTTTTGATCCCTTTAATGAGGCACAATTTATTTTTACAAAGACCCACTTGTTGAAAGAGGTACTCCAAGTTTCATTTGTCACTCACTTACTTTTCTTTTCTTTTAGGTACCAATGCGTTCGTTTCAGGAGATTGCAACTGCCCTCTTAAACGAAGCTAATCCAGAAAAGGACAGCAATACTTTGCACCAGCTTATTCTTCGGTCTTTGGGTACGACACCCTTCTTTTCCAGTGTTTTAACTTACATCTGCACTTTAGCCTCCATGTTTATACGGTATGATCTAAGCATAGTAGGCTGATCCAAGGTTGACTCATTGTCAGGACGGAAGTACCCCCTGAAAAGCCTATTCCTACGCAACTTGATTCTTTGGGGAACTGGTTTCACAGTCAAGTCTCACAAATCCCTCAAGTCAAAAACACTACACTCTTTTTTGCCACATTGATGGAGTGCCTGAGGACAAGATGTGATTTATCACGAAGTGATGTATTACACCTATCTCAGGATGTTTTGCCCTTGATTGCAGAGGAAGTGGCAAGCACCCACAAATTTGCATTAAGCTATGCATCGTACAGACAACAAGTATACCTCAAGACTGTAAAACGTGCAACTCATTCCTTCAGATTCTTGAAAAAATACAAGTTCCCATTGAGGAACTTTGTGAGAAACATCTCACAAAGCAGACACTGGATTCTCTTTGCGCACATCAGTAATCAGAAACTTATCAGTGTCTCTTTTCAATGTTACATTAGGTCTAAGCACAACATGTCTCAGTATGACCAACTCGGAATCATAACCTCCAGTCTTTTCCCATCATTTACATTTCGACCTGCAAAACAACTTTATGAAGCCTTTATACTTTGTAAAGAACAGCTGGAACTGTTAAACCTTGTTCGCAGCTGGCTCATACAACAAGCAAGAATTCAAGTCAAGAACCTTACCACAGAACCCAATGTAGTTGTCCACTTCCACTCTACAAATCTTAACTAAATAGGTGGACTCTGGATACCTCGATGAACTGGAGACAGCTGTGGACCAGTACAGAACGATATTCTCTGGACTGGACCCCCTCCACCTGGATATGGTTTCCACCCATGCTTATGGTTTCTCTTCTCAACATTTAGCACTATTTTGTAGATGAAGTTCTTTCTTCCCAAAAGCAATACACTCTTCGAGGAGATTGTTAAAGAAAAACTAGAAGAGCATTTGGTACTTAGCTATTTTCTTTGGTCATTGCTGCTACCCTCATACTTTAGGAAATGGATCTGGAACAATTTTCTATGGTGTTATCGGAGGTCTATTCCACTATGGAAAACCTGATTACGGGCATATCTCTGTTTTCTAAGGTTGTCTCTTGAGTTGTAAGGCACTTGTAATGGAGTTTCAGGTTAAGCATTTACTGCAGGCTGTAACAATCAAAAAAATTAAAACCCCCATTGTTCAGGAAGTGTATGTTTCTGTTTGTGTGGAAGTCTTAAGAAATTGAATCAGGCAACAATATTTTTCCTTATGTGGGAAAAACTATGAGGCTGTATCCCATTATTTGCAAGATGGGCTCATTCTTGTGCAATATCTTGATCATATACCTGCTGTCACAAACTGCTGTAATCAGTTTTCGATTTGCTGTGCTTCCGCAGATAATCTCGGAGGGATGGTTCATAACCTTGACCATCAGTCTGTATGTCTTGCATCATAAAAGTTTTGCTCTCATCTTAATATGAGAAAGATACCTCTCAACAGATGCTCGGGTGTGCTGAAGGGACTACGAGAAGAGGTTTGTTGAATCTCACTTTTTCCCCACAAATGAAAATACCCAGATTTTCGACTTGACACCTGACCACCTCTCGTTTTTCCGTACTCTCAGTATTTCCGGTGATGTTGTTCAATGGTTCAAGGTGTTTCATTCTAGCCTCTGTAAACCATCCAATAACGTAAACAGACCTTTGAGGTATCACAATTCCAGCAGAAGTCTGTTCTTGTACGTGGGACCACACATGGGTTGAGCTTCCGACTTGTCTTTTGCGTCCTGATACATCTTTAGCTGGAAATTTGGGCAAGATTTACAAATATGTGTGGAGAATTCCTACACTGCGTTACATGGCTTTGTTGAAATGTGTTCCACTCCCGATTCTGAACGCATGCTCCTCTGTGATCTCTGCAATACCTTGAAAAAAGTTTTTGAGAGGAACACTGTGGAAGACGTGGTTTTTAATGTTCGAGCTGTCTTTGAAAATTTGCCACAAATCAAGTTGATGTATTCTGGAACTGCTCTTAATCTTGACGCTTTATTACCTTGTATATCTCTTTCATAGATGTGAAAGCTCAACTTGAAACAGATATAACGAAACTCCGACAAGATGGGCAGTACCAAAGTTGTTTGTCACTCAACCCCAAGGGGGAATCACTTGTCATGCTATTGCATGAGCAGAACACTATTCAAGAGTTGTCACACTCATTCCTTATGAACCTCATTAGAGCTTCTAAAATATTCATTACCGGTGCTGGTGAGTGCTTCAGCACTTTTCTATCCTTTCATAATTATTTTCAAGACGAAAGAGACCACACGAATGTGGGAGAATTTGTGCAAATCTTCACTTGGGTGGAGGTTGTGAAGTTACTTGCACTTTTCAAATTTTTACATATGAAAGGAAATGCATAGAATTCGACTGAAATTGGAAGCCAAAGGACATCCAGCATTTCAAGGGATTTCTACCATACTCAACAAACTTGGTGAAATCAACAAAGTGGACTTCTTCCACAATTTGTATTTGCAGGTCACACTCCCCGTCTTCCTCTCTGTCTTAACCACTAAAAGATGGAGCAAACATTGCAACAATGGAAGTCGGCTCTAAAGGACGTTTACCAAGTACTTATTCATAAGACACACTGTTTTCCTTATTGAACCTTAGAAAGCACCTCGCTTAAATTTTGTCACTGCCAAGCAACTTTCTTCTTTTGGACAAATTCTGAGCACAGTGGTTGAGCTTCCTTCTGTGGAAGATGTTCATTTGACATCAATAGCTGCCTATCTTCAGACTTGTTTTCCAGACGTGAACCAAATCACCCTTGGATCTGTCCGTCAAGCTGTTAAAGCTTCTTCAGAAGGTTTTGGTGAACACCCTAAAGTCTGGGATGCCATTTCCATGCTGAAGCTTGTACTGCTATGTGTTAACCAATTTGGCAGTAATGTGAAAGTAGTTCCCCGAGAAGAGGTGCATGAAGTGTCAGTAATACTTGCAGAACAATTCACTCCATGTGGTCTAATGTATCTGCTGTTTGACCTTTTTGCAAGCAAACCATATCACCCATCTCTCGTGCTTGATGGGAAAACTGCTACAAAATCAGATGTTAAACGCCTTCTTTCATGCATTGCTACTTTCAAGGACTTATGTTTTGCTGTTGTGGGCTTGAATCAAATGACAGAAGAACTGAGGAAGAGGATATATCAATGGTCGATTGTGACAGCGCAACAAGAAAACCCTAAGATTGCCCAAGTTTTCTTGATATTTACAACCAAGGTTGGCATTGATGTATTCTTTTCTTGGGATACCAAGCAGCAAGAAGCAGTAGTTGAACAAGTTAAAACCAAGCTGCTGGGGCACAGTCTTACCCCAGAAAAGCTTCTTGGGGATAAAATTAGTATTGCAGTCTACACTGATGGTGCAAGATGTGGAAAAAGTACAGAGATTAGACATGTGATGTCAGAGTACGCACGAAACCATCCTGGGACTGAAACACTCACCTTCAGTGTAAACGAAGGCTGGGCAGTGTGTGATGTGATTAAGAAGTTTGACAGTTTCTTACCCAAGATTTCCGAAAACGGCACAGTGCAAGTCCACTTAGATATTTCTGCATATGCAGACTTCCATGCTGTTTCTTCATTTTTATATAATCTCCTACTTTGGAAAGTTATCCACGACAGTCGAACAGGCTGCATTTGGCCACTGCAGAATAAAACCTGCCGATGGAATTTCTATATTGAACTTGCCTTAGCACCTCCAAGTGATGCACAAGTCGGTTGTGGCTTCTCCAGCATCAAGGATCTCCTTGATAACATTCCAATATTGTGCCACCTCCACCAAAATAACCCCACATCCCCCTTGAGCTACATCGAAGATGACAATTCAGTGGTTGTAGCTCGATTCCTCAAAGCTAAGGAGGAACACACCATGCAAGACTACAACACGTTTCTCACGTTCCTTCAATCCAATGTGCCAGTTGATACTGGTATTCACCTCTCAAGGTTTCGACAGGAACATCAGATGCTTCAACAAATTCAATTGTTTCATCATTGCATAGGATTGCTGGCAGAGCGATGCCGTTGGTTACACCAGTTTGTGGAAAGACGTGTTCAGCAGGGACCAACAGACGGTTTGGTCAGTCTCCCAGAGCTATTTACTTTATTTGAAAAAGAAAGTACTCAGCTTTGCACACTGTCTCTTGACTGTGAAAATCAACTTCTCATTGTCAGACAACAAAATTTGAGTGATGTAGTCAAGCCCTGTGTGTTTGGGCTTGAACCAGGGAAAATCCCACTGGATGCTACCACAGGGATTACTCGACTGAACCACATGAACCAAAATCAACTCATAACCAAGCTCTCTGAGGTTTTTGGAATACATGACCTTACCGCAATACTGGAGCAGCAAAAATATATCCTAACACCCGATTTTGCGCTGAAACTGCTGCTAATACATGACCACTATAAGTGTGGCCAAAATCTCGTCCTATCTGGGGGGACGGGTGTGGGGAAGAGTGAATTACTCAATATTTTCAGTGTACTCATCAATGCCTCAGGAGACATTATCCCTAATATGACCTCCATCGTTCACAACATCCTTGTTGAGGTAGTAGATCTACTACCACCTTCAGAAGAAATTGAGGGATATAAAGCCACGCTCAGAAGCGCCAGCTTCCATCTTACATCTGCAGAACTGAAGAGTATTTTGGGGCAAATCTGTAGCCTGTCCGCCTCTAAGACTTCTCACAAGCACTCAACACTTTTCCCCCTAGTTGCATCACACCTTGTTGGCAGAATTAAGGACGCACTTGGGCAAATTAAAATCATACAGCGTACCAACCTTATGAACAGGGTTCTGGGCAAGTCTTTCAAGCAACCAACCGATTTCCATATAGAAGACAAAGAGGAGTATATCGTAAGTAACAAAAAAGAGCTCACCCAACTGATGACTGAATTTCTGGAGTCAAGATTCGAGTCAATTTTTACGAGAATCAAAATGCACCAGCGAATTTCTGCCGATGAATTTAGAATGAAGATCAACAAAGCAAAGGAAATGGCGCTGCGACTCCCCAACCGCGGAAGAGTAATCTGTTTCATTGATGAGTGTACTTCAACAAATATCCTTGGCATGGTTAAGAATGTCCTCTGCGATTCACAGCTCGATGGCGACCCTATACCACCACAGGTGTGGTTTGTTGCCGCATTGAATAGAAACGATGAAGTAACACGGACTGCAAATCTTAAACATGTCTTTGATTTTGTTGGAGTTCCATCAGAACTGGAACAAGCTTTTGCTGTAAGGCCACCTCCTTTGGCTCTTGAACAGTTTATTGTGGATTTTGGGAAACTGTCCCAGTCGCAACAAGATAGCTTCACGCGGGGCATTATCATGACAAGGATAAAAAGTTGCACCCAAGACTCTCAGCTGGAAATAGCGGAATTGATTCTAATGTCACAGCGTTTTGTCAATGAAGCTGGAATTCACCGGGTTACTGCCAGCATTCGTGACATTGTTCGCAGCATTTCCTTGTACAATTACTTTCTGGAACATGACTTCTTTTTATGGCAAAAGGGCCTTCCCACACAAGAGTTGTACCCCACTGATCCCAATTACAAAAGACGATTAGAAGACTTCAACAGGCACAAGCACTGGCAATCTCTAGTGGGCATCCTTTCTTTTTTTTTTCTGTTTCTAACTCCAAACAAGGCATTATCTCTTGCCCTGTCGTACTATTTTAGACTACCATCAGAGGACTTTGCTAGTCAAATTGTTTCAACTCTTCCCTCCGATGGTACCCATCGTGAAAAGCTCGCAGCTTGGACCCGTGAGCAGTATACAGAGAAACTAGAAACATTTCTAAACACAGCTCCATTTGCCAATGTGCCATTGTATCTGTTTAGATTCGAAGATTTTGTTATGTCAGCATTGTGTCAGTTGTGTGATAACACCAAACTCCCCGAGGGAATTGCCAAAACGAAAGCATTCATGGAAAATCTGTTTTGCAATGTTGTGTGCTTGGATGCCATGCTCCCACTAGTCATTGTGGGCCCACCGTATGTCAATCTCTAAATCTTAAGCTTCTCATTGAGCATAAACAGTGGGTGTTCCAAGACTCTGAGTTTCAAGGTTGCCGTTGACAACATGAAAGGGGATACGTCAATCAGCTCTTTTTACAGAAAACTGAGCCATATTTTACCCTTCAGGTGGATTTTATTCCTCATAAGTAGAGCCTTCTCACAATATTTCTAGATACCAGTGCAGTGAGCGTTCAACCGACACAGAAATCAAAGCAGTGTATAAATCCGCTATAGAAAGACAGAAAACATTGGCACGGAATTCTAAACAGCTATGTGCAGTTCTTCTGGATGAAGTTGGTTTACCCGATGAAAAGCATTCTCCTTTAAAGGTTGTTAACCCTAAAATTCCTTGAAGTCACCATTGTGGTTCCAGATTCTGCACTACAAATTGGATCATCCTAAAGTTTCGTCAATTCTGCTGTCCAACAAGATTCTGGATGAAGCTAAAACCAACAGGACGTTAATGCTTCTACAGAGTGAGCCACCTCCTCGTGACTTGGAGACTCTTGCTCACGGTATCAGATCCCATTTAAGAGGATGTGTTGTGTTTCACACTTAGACCAGGTTGTATATTTGGTAATGATACCGACATCGCAGATTTATCCAAAGAGTTTCTCAGAGCGTTATGCATTGCATACAAGGAGGTGACCCTCAAAAATTTTGGCCCTCAATATCCTTCACGATTCTTCCACCTTCGTGACTTTGTGTACTTCCTGCGGTTTTTGAGAAAGCACTCCGTGGTTCCGCGTGGTGGTACCCCCATCTTCCATCTATCACGCGAAGTGGTATTGCATGGTCTCAAACGTAATTTTGGAGGACTGGAACAAACTCACTTTGGGGACCTGGTGAAACTGTTCTTTGAGAAAATCAACACTGCACTGTCCAAGTTTCGTGAACCATTATGGGACATTTCTGAATCAGGGCCAAAAACTACCGAAATTCAAATGATCAAAGAGAGTTTAGCTGAACGATTACTCGATTCAGAGGACCCTAACACTGCACCTTTCCGCTATATTATGCTTGTATGCACTCATTTTTACGTTTGAACGCTAATACTCCAAGTTGGATCCAACGGAGAATGAAGTTGCTATTTCGCTTCTGTTTGACCTCAAATTATGTGAACGTGAAAAAACTTCCATTTGTTATGTTGGTGATTTTCCAGCTGATCATGATCAGAGAGTGAAGGCTGCTATAATAGAAAAAGTTAAAACAGCAATGGAAAAAGGTAACTTGGTTTGCCTGTTGGAAAAAAATAATTTTCTACCAAGGGGAAACTATTCTCCTCGTGAATTCCACAAGCATTCACAGGTAATTCCTTATTTTTGAGATTTCTTTTAATGGTTTCTAGTTCCTTTTATGATGTATTCAACCGACACTACACCATAATTCCACGAGGTCAAAATAATTTAAGCAAGGATTCCAACACCCCAAGCTCTCGTTGCTGCTATGCTAATATTGCTGCTGGATCTTTTTCACAACCTTGCCTTGTTCATGACAATTTTCGTTTAATTGTTCACGTGCCCAAGTCACATCTGAAATCCCTGCCTGCCCCTTTACTCAACAGATTCGAAAAGTACACTTTGGGAATGGATGATGCCTTACATGAAAGTATCTCTAGCTTCAAACTCCACCCCCTTCAAATCAGTGGAAGCTATGAACACCCTTTCACAGTATTGAAAAATGGAGCCATACACATGATAAATGAACTGCATTTTAAGGCCACCAATTCACTTCTCTTTTATGGAGTTCATCCAACAGAGACAGTGAGCTCGTTGATACTAAACACTATTGATTATACAAACAAACAGTTAGAGAAGTACAAGTTGGAGACGCAAGTACCAACTGATAGGGACCAACATGATCCACAGGAGTTGAATCCAAACTCAGTTGTACCCCAGTTTCCCCCTATCCTTGGTTCTGCATCGCAATCAAAGCTCACTTTTGCTGAACCTGAACACTGGGAGACTGGTATTAGAGACTACATCAGAAAAATCAACTTTCACTTGTTGAAGCTCGCAAGACCCGAATCAATGCACTTCTGCAAACAGATTCCTAGAGTCTACCTAGAGGAGTATCTACTTTCTCAGGAACACTTCTCTATATACCGGTTCCTGGAGCAACTCCTACAAGCTTTTAAGAGTGACTCCTGTGAGTATGCCCTGAGATGGTGTATATTTACTCGGACAAGTGCAGAGTTACTCAAACTGCCAAATGATGAACAGTTTTGTACTGTCTTGACTGAGTTGGTGGGAAAGGGAACAGCACAAGGATTATTACAGATATTAACTCTTTCAGAAATTTCATCCAGTAAACAGTGCAGTGATATGATACACACGTTCTGTGATTCAGAGAAGACTGTCCTGCTTTGCATTGCTGATCTCACCAGTGTAACCTCCAATCAGATTAATTTTGCTCGCAATGAGATAAATGAATGTTGGAAAGCCCTCCCTCATCCTCGAATTGCGTTAATGTTGCTGCACTACCCACCAGAGATGGGTATCAAACCTGAAAGTTCCTACCATGCTATATTTCGCAATGGATGGGATTTTATGTACATTGACTCACTTGGCATTGCCCCGGGAACAGCACAAATCAAAGCACATCCAGAGGCCAATCCACGTCTGTGGCTTGCAAAAGCATATCGACTTCAAAACAAAAAACGTACTGGTAATGAGGAAGCAAACGAAGTCATTGCCTTTCAGGAATCCTTCTTTGACCTTCTAAAGCAATTTTGTGGCTGTATGGTTGGCAATGGATTGGTGGGAGCTGCTGGTCTTGATGGTGATTCTAAAGTATTCTATGACAAGAAGACTTTTGTCATGGGACGTGCTGGTGGTGCAACCCGGTTTAGAATTCTTCACAAGTTGTTGACAGAGCACCGTCTACTCTATGAAGGCCTCTTAGAGCAGTTGAGTCGATCATGGACTTCTGAGTTCCTTCACAAACTGATATGTGATGTTAGCACAGAGCTCTACCGTGGTTCATCTGCTTTGAGTTTCGTCAGTATCTTCAGCAATTCTTTCAACCAATTTTTGATCCCGCTTATTCAATCTTGGCTTAAAATGCTTTTGTCCTCTTATGGGCTGTACCCCGTTATGTGCATTTTTTCTTTGGACAAGGAAGTTTCATCCAAGCTTATGGAATTGGTGCACCTTGTTTATAAAACCATAGTTGTGCCTCAATTAGATAAAAAACTCCTCTCAAGGCAGCTGACACCAACACTGAGTATATCCCGAGTATTTGAAGTTCCTTCAGAACTCCCCTTCTTTGATTCCATTTCACAAATGTTAATGGTTCATGTTACCCGCGCTGCCAATACTCTTCAAAGGACTAAGCTTACTCAACAAACTTTATATGACAAAGCCATCGAAGTCATTAAGCAGAACACCGCTCTTCATAGTGTTGTTGAGCACATCAATAATAATAGAGTACTCTCGTCGATGTTCAAACAAGATTTCCTTCTTCGCACAATGAAGCAATATGATTTAAATTTCATCAAGTTCAGTGAAGCAACAGGTGATAAAAATAAAATGAGATGGAACCACTTCCTCAGCATCTTGCTTAGCATGATTGACCACTTAATTAGTAACTTCACTTGTCAGATAGTTGCACTATTCGTAGCAAAAAGGTTTCACGAAAACGAAATACATTACTTCAGATTGCTCCTATATCCACTTCAAACCCTAAACCCTCCTTTGACACCTACTGAACTCCAGTTTTTCCAGAATGTTCCCCACGATATCCACCTGAAGTTGGAGTCTTGGGTAACTGAACAAATTGGTGCAGTGCTTTGGGGGCGGCTTGTCACTAACATTTTACAACCCCCGCACCTTAGCCCTCAGGAACTTATCAACTGGGGCCAAGCTTACAGACAATTTTTTACCCATCTTAAACCAAGGAATGAGCTGGCAATTCTCCTTTCTAATAACTATCCAACTTTGGTGAAACTGGACGCATTGCGAGTTTTTTACTTGTTTCTGCTAAATGTGAACCCATTGCAATTGGAGGATTCTCTGGCATTTGTGAAACGCAATCCCGCAATCACACAAGAAATGGAACGTTGGGCACAAGAGCCCTATTCCCCCAGTAACAGATTAATCCATGGCTTGATGCTGGCGGTCAATTTCTTACCTCCTCGTGCTGCAGATTCAACAAATTTTCAAGTGCAGACCTTACAAAGCATCGTTGAGTACTTTTTGCTTGACCCAACAAAAACTGATGGGATGAATGAAGATGCACAGGCAAATTTCCGAACTTTCTTGATGGTATGATTTTAAACGCTTAATCACTATTGAGATTTTTTTTTTAAGCTCTGCAATGGCAGCCTCCAGAATGACAGCCCTGTAGTGCTTGAGTACTCAAGACTACTGCAGTCTAATATTGGATGGTGGAGCAACTTGTTGAATTCCTGGATCATGTCAAAGCCAGAAACGTGGATTCTTGATTCACTCCATTCCATTGCCCAGGTATTGGCAACCACTTTTTCTGTTCCCTAATAATATGTTTATCTTAGCTCATTGCGGACGATAAAGCCAGCAAGAACACTGGTCTAGAGGCCTTTCAAATTGATCTTCGTTACCCCATAAAAATTCCCAAATCTACCAGTGCCCTTGAATATGCACTATTTCATATCTTGCGAACTGCCATGATCAAAACCAAAGGCAATTCTAACATCGGTAACGCAATACTCGGGCCAAGTCTTCCTTTTCCTTTCACGGATCTTCAAGAAGCTGTCAGATTCTACACTACCTTGAAAGCAGGTCCACCAACTGGTTAGTTTTCCCCTCCTCTTCTTCGTGCCTCATACTCCAAAGATCCTGAACGTGTACTTACAACCATTGAGAGGGCTGCTTGTGCCACTGTTATTCTCAAACTTGCATCTTCCCGATTGGTTGCCGAGCCAAGTATCGAGGATCAAGTTAAGGCTCTTGACCCTGTTGTAAAAGAGGTTTTTCCTATCTGATTTTTTATCATTTCTCCAATTCTTTATTAGATTCTTCATACTATGCCGGCACTGCGAAAATCCAATTTGTATTTCTTGAACAATATTATAAGTGAGGAAGCAGTCCTTTCTTTAACTAGATGCTACCCCGCCCTTCAGGAATTGAAGCTCACAGATTTGTATGAACATAATCGTTTTTCTGCTACTAAGAATTCATTGTAGTCATGCCCCAATCCCCGTTGTATTGGATAAGTTGTATTACTTCCCTTTCATGCTTCCTTCAAACACTGCTGAATACCGCCAAAGTCGGGCTGCCCTCTCTACTAAACCTGACCAGGCATCTACCACTTTTGTGACACTTGAGAATACCTATAGCATTCTCACGAATGCCATCAAATCTGGTACCGAACCGCTAATCAGCACAATAAAGCGCGAAATTGCCGACCCCGCCACAAAGCAGATTCGAAAATGTACTTATTATCGATTTTACTACCCTCGATTTTTACAAATCCACAAAACAATAATACCAACAGATGCAATTAGAATGTGCCTTATTCTTGTCTCATATTACCAATATTTTGTAAACAAGGCTCCTTGTGCAACAATTCAGTCAACTCTGACTAATCTCCAAGAACTTCTTGAGCTCTCTAAAATGGAAAGGGATGCACTAGACTTTGTTTCACAGGGTCCAAAGAATATCCCTGAATCCAGGAACTCGATTTTGTATTCCTTTTCTATGCAATCTTATGAAGCCAAAGTGGACCATACACTAGCACGTGAGTGCTGTTGAAATATCATTAGCACTAAAATAACAAGATTTGATGGTGAATGTCCTTGCAACAACAATGGGTTTGCCTGTAACAAACCACATGAATATACGTATATTCAACCTTCTTGCTTGTGATCGTACATTGTGTCCCGGATCAGGTGGGACAATATCTTGCTTATCTTACCTTTTCTCACTTGTCTTAGCCTATTCTCGGAATAACTGGGATTGTGGCTTCACTTTAGGGGAGGGGAACTTAGCACCTGGGTCTCCCCCCATCATGAGAGATCACCTCACGTGAAATTCCTTTGTCCCATATGCACTCCCCCTAATTCACTTAACAGACACAGGCTCGCCTTAAATGTAATCACTTGGTGCTCTTTTTGCTGGGCACTTGCTTTAGAGCCTTCTGAAGGCCATACAAAAGCACGGACAATAACTCACTTCCTGAACTGTCTTGGTGATGTGGTGGAAAAAAACCCTGTCTATCAAACACACACATACGTTCTCAACCGTGCCCTTGCTTTCTTTTTCGAGCTTGAAAATAATCAGGAGTTCATTTCACAGGTTAAATACATTCTAAGATCCAGGAATTTACCATATTCATGTACAGCATATTGATGCAAGCCACTTCATTACTGAATCTCTCCTATTTGTCTGGCAGGTACAGTTCTTGTGACCTTTTACACACAATTTACTGTTTCAGCATATCCACGCAAACCCAAACGATCCCTGTCTACCTGAAAACGGCATCTTCCAGGATGTCAACAAAATCGTTGCATACGAAAATATGGTACAACAACAAGGATTCGATATTGTCGGTCGGAACTATGAACTTCTAAAAGATGCCTTCATGAAAGCAAGAACGGTAAAAACCAGTCATGCCTTTTTTCTGGTAAAATGAATACAGGAGAATGGCAAACTCAGAAAGATTGGAAGAGAGCGTGCGGCACATGCTAAGGGTTTACAGTCACCTCTCCTTACGTGGGAGTTGTTCCTAGACCTTATTTCAAATCTGTCAGTCAGTGAACTCCTTCGCACCTTCATCTCCCTAAGACCAAAGCTGCGGGCACTGAGCAAGCTTCCTGAGTTGCTTCACTTCTACAAATTGCTTAACGAAGTTTTTGGCCCTCTTCTCCAGGGTATTTTATTTTATTTTTTTTTTATGATCGTAGTAGTCCCACTTGCCCTGCAGAAGAAGACTTGAACTTATCAGTTCAGCAATGCATTGAAAAGGTGGCAGCCATCAATCCTACCCTAGGAGAAGCAGTAAAACTGGACTTCGGCAAGTTTCTTGCCGCTTGGACTGTAATACATGGTGCTATAGGAGAGATTGAGGGATGTCCTGCCCAGATGGCAGAAAGGTAGAAGTAGGACGCTCAACATTTCATTTTCCCACTCCAACCAGGCGGTTTGAAGCCAGTGTTCCACTCATTACTGAGGGAATTCCCTTCTCTGAACTGGTTAGCTTGAAAGCCACTGATAGAGGTGATATAATTTATCGCATGATACACACCTTGGCACATGAGATTCAGAACAAACTAATCGAAAGTTGCTACAGTAACACTTGCAAGGGTACACCGAGTGCCTTTTACTAGTTGTCTTACATATTCCAGTGGAAGGAGTCAATCCTTGTGACCTTGTGTGTGACAATAAACCAGCATCACAAAACGTTGAGTTTATTCCTTACCAGCCTGAAACACGTATGGAAGATTTTTTTTGTGATTTGGGTATTCACCAAAACCTAGCACTGCTTGTAACCGGTGAGATTTCACCAAGAGAACTTGAGTATGCACTTCTTAGTCATGTGCAAGTACCAAGTGATGGTCTTCGGGCAAAATTAACTGTGGATAATATTCAACTGCTCCGTCTTGTGAGCCTTCTACATGTACTTATTATGATGTAATCAAAGTCAGATCATCAGCAAATACCTCGCTGGTCGGTGCCTCCTCACGGACTCTGAATTGAGACTTGAATTTCCGGTAGCACGTTTCGAGGAGACCACAACCCAGATGAGAGGGACAGAGGAAGTTTCTGAAGTTGAACAACCAAACACAGGTGACAAGCTTGAAGCACAACTAGTAAGTGCTGTGTCAAGGTATCACTTTCTTTCCATTCTAATGGTTTGCTGACCAAAATCGCTAATGTAGACTTGGACCTCAATTTTCAGAAGAATTACCTGTATCAATACATACCAATTTGGAACGTTCTCTGAATGGTTTCTCATTCCCTCTCTACCTGACGAATAACTTTTCAAACAGCTCAATCTGAGGACAATATCCGAGAGCTCATGCGGAACCTCATTCAGTTGCTTCAAGGACTTTATCGAGAAATTCGAAGTGACGACACACAAAACCACCACGAGACTCTATTTCCCATCTGTTGGCAAACTTTTATCCCGTCCAAAGCAGTACCGGAGATTTTTGTACCTCTTCAACATTTGAAGGTGTCGGTAATCAGATGTGTGGTTGGCCCTTTACTGGAAAAGTTTAAGTCAAAGCAATGGCTGTTTAAGGACGTCCCCGGAAGATTCAATAATAACCCTCCTCAGCCTTTGCAGCAATATCTTGAGGCCAAGATAAAGAAGGTACGAATACGCTTCTGTGCCACTGTTCTGAGTAACGCAGGTAATGGAAGCACCTGTTGCAGATTTGAGGAAATTCCACAAAGCAGTGTCCACGATTTGTGGTTTCTTCAGTCGAGATCAAATTCAAACACAACCACCAGGCACTCTTCTCAAGGTCCTGTTTACCAATTCCTCTGCACCAGAAGACACAAGACATGACGTGGAAGATTTCCTCTCCGAATTTAAAGCGAGTCATTATTGTTATTTCATGCGAAAACTTCACACCTTGTGTGGTGACTTGCTTGTTGCAATCTCCAATCTGGTACAGAACATTTTTTATTTCTTTTTTCTGAACTCAATCAAAGGAAGATGAAGGGGTTGAAGGCTGTGTATGTCCAGTCCTTTTTTTCCTGTTCCCTAACTTCCCACACTTCAGTACCAGGAGCCAGTCGATATTAAGTTTGGCAGTCTTGTACAACCGGAACAAGAGAGCCCTCAACCGGAGACAACAGAGAATCCTGAAGTCATTCTCGCGACTCTAGTAACTTTACCTGAAGGTTGGGTTTTGGTCCACGTGCTTGTTCTCAATCTCCAAATAGGGAATCCCAGTGAAAGCCCTATCCAAAACATCGAAATGCTCAAAAAGGAAGCGGTGCGATTGGTGACTGAGATCAATCAAACAAGGGAACACACGAGGGGTATTCTTTCTACAATGCCGAAGCTCTGTGACAATCTTACTGTCTTGTCTGACCTTTACCAACAAAACGGGTCTGCCAAGTTAGAAGACGTTACTACAACTATGAAGCCGACCTTTGATCAGATTGTGAAATCTTTTACAAAGTTCATGGGTGAACTGGATAAATTGGCTGAGGAGGCAGTTGGTGTCAACAAAACGTTGCAACTTGCTTCTGAAGTGAAAGCCATTGAAGAGAGTTTCGACCATTTAAAAAGCTTATCAAGAGAGTCTGCTGACAGGATGAGCAGTGTCGAAGTACTGGAAACCAAACTCCAAGAGCTTCAGCTCGAGACTGATAGTAGAACAGCAAAGGCACTGGATGAACAAACAATTACAACTCCTTTGCAAACAAAACCGAGTCTATGTTTCGAGCCGATGCCATTTCCCCCTTCACACACAGATCAATTGCAAGGCAACCTGGACAGGCCAACGATATCGCCCCAATCAATCCCCATACACTCCGTGTTACAACAGAAGCAAACAATACTACCAGCTATTCCACCTAGGCAATGCTCACCTCCTCTGGTGTTGCCATCAAAACAAGCGCAAGTTATACATCAACAGGCAATGATGAATCAGGCCATCACTCAACAGATAAGTGCACACCCACAATCCCAAATCTCACCGCAAACAATTCCTCATTTTGGACCACCTCCCAGTTTATCTCAGCCTCAAATTATCCCTCAGCCTACTATTCGAGCCTACTCAATTAATCACTACCCAACTAACCAACAGCCAAATACAACACCTCAGAATATACTCCCCATTCCAGGGACAATCCTTCCGATACAACAGATCCTCGCAGCCCAGTCCCAGGGCTTACCCCCTAACTCTCCACAAGTGTTCACCCCACCTTCCAGCCATTACACACCACACCCATATCAAGGACCAATAACAGAGGGAACTGTGAAGTCCCCCCTCACCTCCCACTTCCCCACTCCCAACATGAACATGGGAGGGACCACATTTCAACCGAACGTAATGCCCAAGCCCACCGTTATATCCTCCCCCCTTCCTACACCCCCTTTCATTCCCAGACAATCCTCCGTGCCAGCAATGCCCTCACCAACCTTCATTCCGGCTGTACAGAGACACGTCGGAACAGGAATGCCCCCCCCATCACCTCCAATTACGCACGGACTGCCCCCACCCCCTTATGCGGCCAATCTCGCGTTCCAACCCGGAATTCCGGCAGCAATTGCATCACCATCACATATGCCAGTGCCAACACCAATGCCAATGCCAACTCCGATGCCTATGCCTATGCCTATGCCTATGCCTATGCCTATGCCTATGCCAATGCCAATGCCAATGCCAACTCCGATGCCAACTCCGATGCCAATGCCAACTCCGATGCCTATGCCAACTCCAATGCCCATGCCAACGCCTATGCCAACTCCAATGCCAATGCCAACACCAACACCAATGTCTATGCCAACTCCAACGCCAATGTCGATGCCAATGCCTACTCCTATCGCTATGCCAATGCCAATGCCCCCTCCCACACCCATCAACTTCAACAGACTACAAACCTCATCAGTAATGAACCCCATGCTACAGCCCCCCAATGTCTCAATCCTGCCTCCCATAATCCCAACGGGCCATCCAATGCACCCACAAGGGGGGGTGATGCCTCCCCCGCACCAACTTGGCGCCAGGTTACCCAAGAGAACCTGAGGTTGCGCCCCCCTGTAAAAAAAACCGAACGGCGTACATTTTCCTCAGTTTCTAATTGCTATGACAAGGGTTCCCTCGTCTGCTCATCACTTTTTTCGCCTTTTTGTTTTGTTCCCCAGATCTGGCTGACGGAGCTGAACTGTATTCCAGGGTAACACACCAAGGAATGCGCCAGGTGACCACAACTGCGTGTTTGTTTTCTTCTCGTTGTGCCCGCGGTTACGTGGCTTGTTTCAAACTCTGACTGTCGCGTCCTGTTTTCTTTTTTTTTTTTCCCCCCTTAACATGTGTCGGCGTAGTCATCTTCGAGCGCAATCTTGGACTTCAGTTCAGTTTCGTTTGATCCGGCACCTCATGCATCGCCGAGTATGAGGGCTCGGCTTCATCTAATGTGGCTTTGGGTCAAGTCGCACAAGATGATTCTGTTCGTTTGCTTTATGGCACTTCTCATGATAACACTTATGATTTCGATGATTGGCGGCGACGACGTGTCACGGAAAATCGAAATGTGCGAACTTACATTGACAACATTTAACAAGTTTATGCGCACTCTCATTTACTGAAGTGGGCAGGCATAAGCGTTTGTATCGATACCAGGACAGCTACTTGAAGTACAACTTCAGTTCTTCACACTACAGAATCGCCATGATCTCCGATAGAGATTTGGCTTCCAAGACCGAAAATGGCTGGGAGAGTGCTTTGTTGTATGCAGACCTATACCGCGACCCATCTACGGGCAGATATGCTCTAACGCTGCAACCACCTGTAAAGCCCCATTCACAGCAATACTGAAACAACTATTACCCTCTCTTTAAATTAATCCCCCTTTTTTGTTACAGACTTTCCTCACATGGCAAACAAACGAAGCTGGGAGGGGAATGGAATTATCTGAGCTTGTTGAATTTAATGGCCGGCTTCTTGCAGTTGATGATAGAACGGGAATTGGTGTGCGGTTCGCTATGTCTGACATATCCCCGCTGATATGGGCCAGTTATGGAAGTCGATACGGGAAAAGAAAAAGTTTATGCGGTGTATATACTCGCCGAGGGTAACGGAAAGTCTAGTAAAGGAATGAAATGTGAATGGGCAGCCGTCCGTGGTGATAAATTGTACATTGGCTCCATTGGCAAGGAATGGATAAATAAAAAAGGGGTATGAAACTTGCCTTTAACAACTGTAATTGAATTGTGACCGAGTAGGAAATTGTCAACTATACTCCAAATTGGGTCAAAGTCATAGATAGTGAAGGCCGACTCCACGCTGAGGACTGGACAAATGTATATACTGCAATGAGAGTGGCAACAGGCACAACCTTCCCAGGGTATGAAGAACACTTTAACCGTTTTACTAAATAATCTTAGATACATGGTGCACGAAGCTGCTACTTGGAACCCTGTGACAATGCGGTGGTATTTCCTCCCTAGAAGAGTAAGGACCTTCACATACCTCTTCTTCTTCTAAAACAACTTACACCAAGGCAAGCACAGAGGCATACGAAGAAGAGGCAGATGAAGATAGAGGAACCAATAAGCTCATCTCCTTTGTTTCAGAACTGGACCCCTCTTCTACAATGACTGTTACCACTGTTCCGGTTTCTAGTCTAACATTCTCCCAGCTTATGTGAAATAACCTCCTCACAGGGACTAAATACTCAGCGGGGATTCTCATCTTTGAAATTTGTCCCTGGGCATGAAACGGAGATTGTTGCACTTAAAACTCAGGAATACCGGGGTCAAATAAGTTCTTGTATGTCAACACGTCTTTCAGCCTTTACAACTTTACACCCATTTTACCAGATCTCACTGTATTCAATCTTTATGGTCAAATCCTACTTGAAGATTCCCTTCTTGGTGACATCAAGTTTGTCTTGCTGTTGTCATATTCTCCCTATTAATTTCTCCCAAGGTTTGAAGGGGTGGAGTTCATATAGACCCCATCATTGCTCACACGGCGCCGTGTTCCGGGAAAGAAAAGACAACGTTTTTTCTTTTTGTGATGATACAGCACATTTTTTGCGTAAGTCGAGTGATATGGGACATTGTAATACCGAACGTGGCCGGTAATCGCGGCGCGACGCGAGCGCACTGCAGCCACCGCCACGCCCCCAGCCGGCCGCTCTCGTTCTCGTTCGCGCCGCTGGTGCCCGGCCGCAGCCTCGAGCGCAGCCTGGAGCTCCTGGAGCTCTCGGAGCCGTTCTTCCCGCTCGCGGCCAAGTCGTTCTCGCGGTGCTGCGGGGCCCTGGGCGGCCCGCTCAACGCCTTCGTGGCGTGCGCCGGCGTCGGGGCGCTGGGCGTGGCCAGGCACGCGGTGTCGGGCCACCAGTACCCCTCGCTGCCCGCGAGCACCGGGGCGCTCAGGGACTCGCTCGCCTTTTCGTGCGCCAACGGGCACGCCGACTTCGCGCGGTGGGTGCTGTCGCTCCTCCCCGGGGGCGCAGCGAGCGACTGCAGACCCATAACGTGGAACGACGCGATGGTGGCGGCGTGTTCAGGCGGCCACTTGCCCTGCGCCGTGATGGTCGCCGACGACGCCCTGTGCCGTTTCGGCTCCGACGTGTGCAGGGAGGGCGCCGCCGAGGCCCTATCGTCGTGCTGCAAGTGTGGCAATGACCTCGCGGTGCTCGAGTGCTCAAAGTGGATTGTGGGAAGGTTCGGTATCACCAGGGACGAGATCATCGCGCGCCAAGTTGGTGCGGACGCCCTTTCTCACGCCAGGGTGGAGGTCGCCGCGTGGCTCGAGGAGAAATTCTCGATTGTGGGAAGCCTCACCCGGACTCAAATTGGGACTGTACTGTCCACGTGTGTGGCTTCTGAGAATGGATTGGAGGGTGCAAAGTGGATTAATGAGCACTTGGAGTTGAAGGCTATGGATGCATTTGTATGCGATTTTTTTGTTCTGAGGACCTGCTTGAGGTATGGCGGCCTTGAAACTGCAAAATGGCTGTGTGTGAGGTTTCCTTCTCTGCGGCTTCAATACATTAGACATCCTAGCACCAAAGTAATAAGGTGGGTATGTGGGGGAGGCATGCTGGAAACCGTCAAGTGGTTCTGTGAAGAGTTCCAGATAGCTGAGGAATGTGTCCGGATGGCAAGAGCCTTGGAAAAGTCTTGCTCACACGGCCACTTAGGCTGTGCACAGTTTCTTGTCAACCGGTACAATTTAACTTCGGAAGATGCTATCGCCGACCAATCCGCCGCATTGCGCAAAGCATGTATGCACGGGCATTTTACTTGTGCTAAATGGCTCGCAGAACACTTCTCCATCACCAGTGATGATGCTGCTCAGTTCTACTACGAAGCCTTCCGAGAGGCTTGCGGCCATGGCTACTTAGATATTGCCCAATGGTTACACTTAAAGTTCTTTTCCGGTACCCAGTGGGTTGACCAAATTGTAACCAATCTTTGCACATGCCTGTGTTTTGTGGAAGACGCAGAATGTGCAATGAGGCTGGAGATAGACCGCTACTCACCATCAGTTTGTATTGGAGTTCCGCTAATAAGAGCGTGCAAGGAAGGGCATTTAAATACCCTCCAGTGGCTTTGGGACACCTTCCTTAGTGTCTGTGAACAATCTACCAAGTGCCTTCTTAGCAAAGTATACCCCCATCTCCTTGTTGCCTCTTGCCTTGGCAACCAGATTGAATGCCTGGAGTGGACCATCCAGGCCTTACATTCACTCCAATCACCAGTTGATTACCGTCTGTTACTATCTTCCTGCTGCACTGGTGGCTCCCTAGCATGCCTGCAACACATCCACACCATTATGTATCCGAGTTGCAACCAGCTTCCTCCTACTGATTTGGTAATGGGATGTATATTCCGGGCCGGCAGAACCAAGAACATTTTTCTGGTGCAGTGGCTGAGGGACACATTTTCTGATGTAATCGAGGAGGACCTCATTGCTGACACCTTGTTGGAGCAAATTGCTGCCAGTAAAAAAGGAACAACTTAAAATAACAAACTGTTTTTCTCTTGCTGCTTTTACTCATTGCCATTTCGGGAACATAATTTTGTCACAAAGGTGTTGACATCGGGGCGAGAAGAGGTGTCAAAGCACGCGATGTCACTGAGGAATTTCTCACATTTCCTGATGGTGGTGAGTAAAATAAAAGGGACGCAAAACAAGGAACAACATAATGGCTTGTGTATCACCAGGGATATTCACAGAGGGATCAGGATTGTTAGGAAGTGCGTCGAGAGCTTTTTCAAATTGTTTACAGAGCTCACTGTTGGGAGATTGCCGGGGGAAAAACGAAGTTAGTGGTGGAGTGGAAATGTAGTAAAAGTGGTGATTACTAGAAGTCATCAGGGAAAAATTCAGCTATATTCATAGACTTGGAAAAGGAGCCGCAAGCCAAGCTTATAAGGGATATCAGTGCCTTTTGTATCTGTGAAGTCTCCCACACCGGTGGAGCGGGATCAGGGGAAATAGCACCTCTTACTTGCGCGACAAGTGCTTTGCAGGCTTGCTTTTCATTGGGTAAATTTCTTTAAGAATATTTTTGTGCATGGGATACTTCGAAAATGTCCACGAATATTTCGTGTGAAGTACATCCAACTGTTAACTGAGTTCAAGTTAGAAGTGGTGGTTATGGGAGTGATTACAGTAATCATTTTATCATAGTGCTGTAAGAATTTATCATATCGGCCAATTTGCTGGAGGGCATTCAAGTACAATCGATTGATTGGTAAAGATACAATTACAGCTAAGGAAGTCTTTAGAATGCGGCACGTGAACAAGTTAAATACATGGGGACTGTGTTTCAACTAAAGCCATCAAACGTTGGCCATTTTCAGGACCAGGTGCCATAAGAATGTCATTGAAGTACCTGTTTTGTGTTGGTTGAATACACATAGGAAGTTTTACTACTTGATGCATTTTATTTGCTCAAGTACAGCATTGGGTGTTTTGAGAACAGACTGAAGGTCCTCATTTTGACCTTCAGTAGTTTCAAAAATCGTCGGATACAAAAACATATGGGCAATTGCTGGAAAGTCCTCAAATCCAACACTACACAGCACTTGTGTATACTGAGGTCCAAGCACGCAGACAGTATCAAGGTAATCATGAACTACAGAGAACTGGATCAGACGCTTCAGGAGATCACCCGTAATGTAGTTCTTCTCATGTTGTAGTTGAGCTATAAGTTCACTGGTTCCTATCAGACATGGAAAAGGAAAAGGGAAAGTACAAATGATTTGAGGCCAACTCCTCGACGGATCCATGTTCCATTGCCAATTCCAACTCTAGGGACAGCTTAAATTGCTTAATTTTAGATAACAGATCTGGTGCGACTGTCTGATAAAACTTTTGGTTTGTACCCAGAAATGGAATGCTCCATACCTTAGGTTCATATTTCTCACGGTACCTTGGAGGCATGTATCGTTTAAGTTGGGTTAAGAAGAACAGGATACAAAGAAAAAATAAAAATGCATAAAACTTAGTGGATATGAGTATTTTGATACATCTTCCATGAATTCTTCCTTGTTTGGCAAGGTTTCAAGCTAAAATCAATTAAAAACATAGACAAGAGCTAAGCCAGCGCACCGACACTGTCCACACAGGAATTTTTTTGGGGTAACATAGTTCAATTATGGACAAAGCTCTGTCATTCCTGGGTACGTCAACAAGAGGTACGAAAATTCACAATCATACTGGCCAGTTCTAGCAGTAGCGGTAGCTGTAGTGAAGGCGTGCTGGAAGGATTCAGTAAATTTTCTGAGATAAACAAATCGCTCCACTTCACACATAGCAGATTTGTGGTCTGCCGACCTGTTTCAGTGAGATTGCGTTTTGTCTTCTGACCAGTGACAACATAACCTTGAAGCAACCAAGGAGGAAAGGAAGGGTTTCCCAAGGTGAAGAATGTCAATAAAGCCAGTGGTAGTCAGTCCTAGTATGCTACACAATGACCGTGGTAAGAAGTCCACTATATTCTGTGTGTAATGTGATATGAAAAAGGAAGTCCCTGTACCTTTCAGAATGGCGCTGGCAGATTCTCTTATGTCTGTGTCAGGCCCTCTGATCTCTGTTCTAAGTTCGTTGATTGTGTGGAGATAATGGTGTGGAGTTTCATAGAGACTCCATAAAATTACATCAGAGTCAGTCGAGCCACTGCACAAGAGTTCACAGTGTTGTTTGGACCAAGAAATCTTTGGGTCTTAATTACTTGGAGGGTGTGGTACAAACATACTGATTGGACACTGTTGCAGTGCTGCTTCATGGATAAACTGGGTCTAGCAGCAAATCTCAAATCCCACACCTAGAGAGTTAAAAAAGAGATCTGATTCAGGGCAATACATTAACAACAGCGTCATTTCCTCCTGAGGCAACCCAAAACGGTATATAAGGACTCCATGCTAGGGAACAAACACCATATGCATGTGCCCCTGGGATATGCTTAACCTGAGGAGTACGTTAGCTGGGGTGAGATGAGAAGTAGGATTAACTGGACTTGACTGCCTTGTGTCAATATAAAAAAGGGACCCATCAGCGGTCCCCGCCATGAAATTGTTATCACGGCATGTCGAATCACAGGCACAAGACAGAATTGTGTCATAAAGCTGTTATTACTAAATGAATATCTTCTGTGAATTTATTTCATTGTCGCTCACGTTATAAGCTTGGGGAGGTCCCTCTCGGGATGAGTCCCAGGTACAAACAAGTCCACTTGAGGTAGCCAAAAATTTACTTGGATCTGCAGGGTAAATGCACACATTGTTCACTTGAGTGGAGGTTTCATTAAAGCGGCCTGTCTGAATCTTATATGCAGTGCTGTGCTTCTTACAGACACCAGAAGCAACAAGCTTTTTGTTTGTTGGGGTTGATTCTTAGTAAAAAAAAAAAAGAGATAGATAGATGCAGCTACCTCCCTTTCAGTTGGAAAACGGTATGTGTGAAGTAAGCGTGTATGTACATCATTTTTCATGTTGTAATAGTTGATGGTTGAACCAGTGGTACCCATTACAAGCATGGAACCAAAACTATCAAGGCTGCATACTCTACGTTGATTGCTCTCATGGGGGATTGAGTAATCTCGATCGAGCTTTAAGGAATACAGTTGAGTTTAGGTGTGGTATCAACAATATACCCACAGTGAGCTCTTTTTTGCGATGCACTGTGAAGGCATTGACAGTAGTCATATCAGAGACAAACACATAATCTTTTGCCTGGTTTTTTTGTTAGTGGGCATTTGAAAGCCAATCATTAATCACATTAAATTGAGTTGCAGTAGCAGCAAGGCAGAGCCCAAGTTGTCTGTCACCCAATGGGGGTCTCTTTGGCAAAGAAATCAAAGCAGTTCTAGAACAAAAATTGGTCCACCAAATCAACAACTCCCAACAAAAACTTAGCCCATAACAACAGTACGCCACCTGGCCGCACGGTTGGCCTGTTCGTGCCTCCATCTATCAAGCCCACTTTTCATCGCCGAAAAAACAAAGGTATAGAATAGACCTTAGAATAGACTGGACGGCTGGTTAGGATTTGGGATAGAAACTGGCCCTGACGTAAAAACTAAACTTGACAGTTGCCTTGATCACTCTTTGTTTTTTTTTCCGTTCCGCGTCTAATTTCATTTTCGTACCACGCGAAGACACAGCGTCGCGCTCCGGTTAGTATCGCCTTTTTTGTATTGTCATTGGATCTCTGTAGAGTTTTGTTTCGTTGTTATGTTGCGTTGTGGTTGAGCTCTCGCTTTTTTTTTCCCCCCAGCTGTGTTTTTTGTTCGTGTTTTTTTTTCCCCGAGCACGCAATAACCATACAAACATCAGCCACACCAACTCGGATGGCCACCCCTGAGCCCAAGCTCTTCCACAAGTGGACTTACGGAGATGTTGTCGTGAACGACATCTCACTTGTTGACTACATCGCACTCAAACAGAAGGACAAGTTCGCTCAGTACTTGCCACACACTGCAGGACGCTACAACGTCAAGCGGTTCCGCAAAGCCCAGTGCCCAATTGCAGAGCGTCTTGTCAACGCACTCATGTTCCACGGCAGGAACAACGGCAAGAAGCTGCTTGCTGTTCGGTATTGCTTTTTCCCCTTACCTTTTTTCTGTTGCTCCTTCTAATCCAACCCAAACGTTATCCTGCACCACAAATACGATTAATTAATTGAAACCAAAAAAGAGTTATTAACACTTATTTCTCTTTACAGTGTTGTGAAGCACGCTTTCGAGGTTATCCACCTCATGACAGACAAGAACCCACTCCAGATCTTGGTTGATGCCATTATTAACAGTTGCCCCCGTGAGGATTCCACCCGTGTGGGTACTGCTGGTGTTGTCAAGCGACAAGCAGTTGATGTTTCTCCTCTGCGCCGTGTGAATCAATCACTTTACCTGCTCACAACTGGGGTATATTCCCTTTCAAAAACAAACACAACAAATACAAGCGGAACCACCCGAAATCACCAACCACAGTTCGCCCGCCTCCTTTTTACCGTGGTACTAAGTTCTTTAAATAACCGCAGGCACGAAACGCATCCTTCCGCAACATCAAGACACTGTCCGAGTGCCTTGCCGATGAGATTATGAATGCCGCTAAGGGGTCATCTAACAGCTTTGCCATCAAGAAGAAGGACGAGATTGAGCGTGTTGCCAAGTCAAATCGTTAAAAAAAGAAAAGGAAATTATCTCCAGCTGTTTCTTTTTTTTGTTTGGTTTTTCACGTGAATTGGGATTGAAGTATTTTTTTCGTTTTACGATGAGACATTTGCTCAGGCTTCTGGTACTAGGCCGCCAAGGATTCCATGGGAGTAATCATCATGCAATTGTTGTTTCTGTGGGTCACTGAGCTCAGCCCAAAAACTGACAAAAATCCTCAGTTCTTCAACAGAGGCTGTTATGGGCTGTTGTGTGTTTTGCGGTTGTGTGTTCTGCTGTGGTTGTTGCCGTAGTGAATCAATACGTTTCCACAGACTGGTAAATTCCTCTGAAAGTTGGTTGGCGAATCTGTCCCGGTTGTCATGTATAACACACGCACAATCATAGTCATTGGCTAGAATATTGCCCCATACTGATGATTGTGAGGAGCCGTTTAGTACATAGTAGTGTGGCGGAAGTTGTTTTCCCCCCTCTTCGGAGTGACGCTTGACAAGTACTCTGATTAGGAAGTCCGAGGTATGATTGAGGTGTTTTATGTAGCCATTGAAGTTATAGATCAATCTTGCGAGAAGAAACAAGTTGGTATTCATTGGGTCTTCGCTCTCCACGCAGAGAAGCATATGGTACCTTGCGGGTTCTTTTACTGGGCCGTTGTTTCCGATTCTTCTGTACTTCCCCAAACCGTCTGTGTAAGTGTGAAAGCTTTCCAGCAGCCTCAATCTGTGAGCTTTGAACCATTTCAGACACCCCGTCACTGTGGCTTGAAGGAGTTCTTGATACAAACGAGAAATATTCAAAGGAAATGGAAGACGCTGGTATGAATTCTCCATAGTGGGGAGTGGAAAATCGCGGCCTCTCTTTCTTGTCACTATGTCTAGTACTTGATCTTCCGTACCAACAGGGCATTGCTCTCGTCTCTCTGGATAGCCCTGAATAGGAGCCAACTGTTCAAGCCTCTCACAGTAGCCTTCTGGGCGATAGACAGGTGAACTTGGAGAATAAATTTTGGCCGTCTCAGCAGTAGCTGAACAGCAAGAAGACCCAGGCCTCGTCGGTGAAGAGAATCCCGGAAGAGTAGGACAACGGTTGCTCTCTGGAGATGACTGCGGAGAATTGTCATGCAGTGATGAATTGTCAAGAAGAAACTGCAGCGGTTGTTGCTGCAGGATAGCACCACATCCTCCTGAAGGTGAGGCTGGAAATCCCGAGAAGCAAGAAGAAGAAGCTTTGCTACCCCCATTGAGCCCCACAGGCGGAACCACCTGGGCCGGGCAATGCTGGCTCTCTTCAGTAATATCCACATCCTGGCGAGAATGCCGTGGGCAGGTACCAGCCAAAGTGCACGGCAGGCACCAAGTCACGCCCCCAGAAGTGAATGATAATGACGGCGAAGAAGAAGGCGGCGAGAACAAGCACCCGCCAACGCCATTGCTCTCCGGTGCAGTGCAAGCTGCAGCGGACGAGGACGAGGACGAGGACGTCGCGGGGTCATCTGATGTTGGAGAGGGCGTTGATGATGCTGAGGGCGGCGAATGCGGCTGTGATTGCAATTGTGGCGACAGCAGTCCCTGGGGGATGCCAATGACCATCAGCAGGGGTGCGCTGGCCTGGGCCCTGTGCCCGCTGGTGATGGGCCTGACATTCACAAACCCGATCTTGAGTTCTCCCTGAGGCTGAGACTGGGATTGGGACTGGGGCTGTGGTTGTGGCCACGTTCTGAGCCACTGGCGCCACCTGTCGTTGCCGCGAAGCTCGGGGACGGAAGCCCACTCGGCACCGTCGTCGGGCCTGAGAGGGCGTATGTCCCGAACTGAGCGGCGTGATGCCAACTGACGAAGCTGGAAGGGCGGTTGCTGGACCCACACTGGAGCATTGGACACGTAGATGCGAGAATTGGCCTGGCTCATTTTTGTGGCTTTGGTGTTGTTTGTTAGTTTGGTGGTGTGTGTGCGTCGTAGTGGTGAAATATTATTAACTTGAAGGTTGTTGTATTGCGCTTTTCGTCACTTATCTTAGGGCCCAACTTGAGCCATTTTCGTTTCGACTTTCAGCAACGGTTGTAGCCCTCCAAGTTGCCACCACCAGCTTGATGAACGCACAATTGCGTTTTAGGAAGTTGATAAATGCCAAAAATGGTAAAAACATGGTTTTCTTTTTGTTGTGTCAGTCCCAGTAAACACCAAAGATGAAGATTGGAATCCCAGCATAGAAGCCGGACAAAAGCACCAGCAGCGAGACTATCAACCCCAGGGTACTCACAAGAGTTCGGTACCTGCGGCGCACCACTTCTGCCAACAAACCTGTGGCGACTGTGCCAAAGGGTGATACTACTGCCCACATGGTTATAGCCGAGACGATGCGGACGTCCATAGAGCACATCGAGGCGATGCTAAGGCCAATAAGTAGGAGGGAGCCGAGAACGCAGAAGACCCAGCCGGTCACGAACAGAGCCAGCGTATTTCCCGCTTGGGTGACAACTTCAATCTGTGAAAAAACAAGTGAGTACATAGGGGGATTTCTCAGGCGGCTTACAGAGGGTAGCATGATGAGTGTATTTCTATCCAAACGATTCAACTCGCGAAGCATCAGCGCAAAACCAACAGTGCCCATGATGACATATGGAAACTGGAAAGCGTACCAAGCTACCCATGTGCATCCCCATAAGAACGCCCAATCTTCATCGGCGTAGTGCGTGATGTTCTCATCCCCAAGGCAGGCCATCATGATGAATCCTCCCATGGCAAATATGCAACCAAGAACACCAAAGGCGATTATACATTCTGCATTAACACTTGTCAAGTAAGGTATTTTAGACTAGAAGACTACTTGCGAAGTGAATCCTATTTCTCATCAAAAATGGGAAATAGTGGTAGAGGCAATATAAATATATGGACAATGCCATTGTAACAATTGAGCATGGTGCCAATACCCAGTAGATCGCTGATATAATCTTTTCGAAGAGTTTTAACTTTTTTTTTTGGATGTGGGAGTGATCAGTACCCCAAAAAACACATTTGCAGCAAGACACATTGCCAGGACATTGTAGTGTGTTCTACGGCTACCACTAGTAAGTAGATTATCTACACGCCTTGAAGCCTTGAAACCACTTAAGTGGTACACAAAGTTAGTAAAAAAAAAACCCCTCGCACTCAACAAAGAAAGAAAAACCTCTGAATGAATTGATCAGAAGAGCACATCTTAGGGGCAGACATAGCAACGCCCGGCTTCCGCGAAGCCAGAAGATAGCATCCCAGGGCGAAACCGTCCCTGGTCGCGCCGGCCTCGCTTTGCTCGATGATGTCGTACACCCCCTGGACGACGTTCTCAGGCTCGCCGTATCTGGACCACTCCCCGCAGACGACGACCCTGCCGACCACGTCTCTGGTTTTTGGCAGGGTGTCGTAGATCGCGTCGCAGGCGGCGCGGAACTCCCGCGGGACGATCGAGCCCTCGGTAGGGGGCGCGGCGCCGGTCCCGGTCTCGGCGGCGGCGGCGGCGACGCCGGTTGAACCGACGGCGGAAATTACGGAGACTGGGACGGCGGTTGCTGAGGGGTCGGCCATGACTGTCATGGGGATGACGGTAGGGCCCGCGGACATGATTATGGGTGCGCCAGTTGGGGCGCCACCTACGGCGGACGGGTCCATTTGAACAAAGACTGTGCCGGGGGGTGGTTGGCCCACAACCGGGCTGCCGTCGGGGTTGACGTAGTACATTATGGGAACTGTGGCTGGGTTGGTTTGTTGTTCTCTTGTTATCTACACTGACGTTTGTTCTGACAACCGCCAAGTTCTCTGCCGGCTTTTTGAAGGTTTTTTTTTTTTAATAATTCAAAGTGTGAAAACAAATGTTTGATGTTGATCGTATGATTTTTCAACTTTTGCTAATGGCGTACCCCACAGATCTGTGAGGATCAACTGAGGAGGTGCTTGAGGATAGCGACCCGTGTGCCTTCGTCGATGAGGGTGGCCTTCTCTCGGAACAGAATCTCGCACCAGGGTGCAACTGCCGGATGACTCTCGATGTTCTGCCTCCTATGGCAGCAATCCTGGTACTGAGCCATCAGCCTCTGGTCATTCAGCTGATTCGTATTCAAGGGGCACTTGAGGATCCTCCTCTCCTCAGCCTCCCGAGACGCAAAGTCGGCCCTGAACAAGAACCTCTCCAAGTCTCCGTACTTGTGGTTCTGGGTCGCCAGCAGATACAAGATATCGCACACGGCCCACCTCCACACGTCCATCATATCCGACGTCCAGAACGTGCACCTCGGCCGCGCCGCCTCGGCCACCCTGAGCACGACGACGCGCCACAGGTCCCGCAGCTGCGCGGGGCTCGAGACGCACGTGGTGTGGCCCGCGACGCACCAGTGCAGCACGGCGTCGCGGATCACGCGGGCGCGGTTGCACTCGGTGTTGCCGAGCTCGCGCAGGTACGCCAGCCGAGATTCGTTGGAATGGAAGCGCAGCAGCTTGCGCTTGTCGCCCAGCACCTCGAGCTTGTTGCAGGCAAAGTAGATCGAGGGCCCGTAGATCGTCGTCGAGGGCTCCCACCCAGAGTCCACGAAGGCGTCGCCGGGCCTGGGCTTGAAGAGGAGGCTGCCGATCGAGGCGGCCGAGGGCGCGGCGGCGGCGGCGGATCCGCACCACTTGACGTAGTTTTGCTCGGCGGTCGTGAGGGACGTGTGGGTCTGCATGGTGAAGAGGAACGCGAGCGCGCGCGTCAGGATTGTGGGAGGGACCTGGGTGCACGCAAAGGCGCGCTCCGGGGGCGAAATCACGAGCTTCACGTGGGCGTTGGCGCACACCGCCTCGAATTGGGTGAATTGGAGCAATTTCACGCGAGAGGAGCAGGGCGCCGTCGGGTCCTTGGGGTCGTACTCGAACATTTCCCCGGCGATGCCGGAGAGCAACTTGTCACTCTGGTCATTGAGCATGCAGGTAAGGAACAACTGCAGAATGTGCCGCTCAAAGCCGCGCTGCAAAACCTGCTGTTCGCACTCGAGGATGATGTGCTTCTGCTTGGGGGGCAGGACGATTTTCCCAATCGCGGTCATTGCGTGAAGTGCGTCGAACGGCTGCCTGCTGCAGACTTGTGGGAGCCCGACATTGACAAGTGCCTCGCTTATGCATACTTTGGCCTCTGGCCCGGCATCAAAGAAAGGGGACGTGCGAATATTGGAGGATATTTCCTTGATAAGGAATTCCAGGCTGTCAAACAAGTATGTCCTGATATCTTCGCGCTCAAGTTCTGTCACACACAGAGAGAGAAATTGAAGAAAGATTGGGATTCCAAGGTCCAGTCCTCCCACCATAACGCTGCAGATTGAACGGTAAACCAATTGCAAATTTGGTTTGAATTTCAGCGAAATGCACGGAACTGCTGCTGCCACTGGCTGGCGGTAAAGATCAATGCCCCGCCGTTTGAGCTGTAAAGCACAACTCCAGCACAGCACACTTGATGAAAAGCATCTGGAAGAATTGGCTCCGCGGCATAGAGGAAAGTTGAGCCGGAAGTCGGAGGTGTTAAAATCGATGGCTGCTTTCTCTGGTGCTAGCACCAAAATGGCCTGGGCGGAATTCCCCATGCATACAAGGCATTCTGTGACATTGTGGGCATTAGTCACGAAGTCTACTTCATCCTGCAACTGGGTTTCCTTTCCATCCACCTGTTTAGCTCTTGCAGCCCGATTGGACATGACATTCTGGGAGTTCATGGTGTTAGCAGAGATTCCAGTTTCCTTTTCTAAAACTGTAAGTCCGGCTAAAATAGGGCTGAATACAGATTCCACTACTCCAAGAACTGCTTTCCGCGATTGTCGCAACTCCTCTTCCAGTTGTTCTAGTTTGGCACGTTGTTGCTTGTACTCTGGGATGACATCACGATTTCCACCAGCAATCAAGTCCAGAAGTTCATCTACCTTCTGTGCGATAGCTTTGTATTCTTCCGACTGTCTCAATTCCGTGGCACGACGTTCAGTGGCCTCTTTAGAAAAGTGGTTGCGAAGTGATGACACCACTTCCCTGCATAATGGCAAAGCATTTTGAAGTCTACAGGTTTGTAATATGAGATCCCAGTCAAGAGCTGCTACTTCATCGAGAGTAATACCGGTTGTTCGATGTAACCTACGCAGATTGACGGCAACACCCTTACTTGGCATCATTATCCAGCCTTCACTTGCTGGGAATTTTTTTTCAAGTCCCCAGCTCCTTTCCAAGCTGCTTTGGTTTACTGGAATGGTAGAGAGAGCCTTAAAAATGACAGAAACTGATGGATTTTCAGGGAGAGTAAGCCTTTCAACTGCTGGACCACGCTTCAAAACAACGAACGTCTTTTGACCAGAGCTACTTGTAAACATAACTAGTCCAAGCATATTTCTGCACTGATACAGGGGTGCAAAGCAAGATATATTTGTTTGCATAGCGGACTCGAATGTTTCTTCTTCCCATGATGACTTCTGAACAACAACGAGTCCGATACCAAGAACTGCACTCCGGAAAGTACTTGCTGCTCTTTCAGTGAATTGTTTCACCTCTGTGGCATCAATTTCACCATCTGTAGTAATAACAACAACTGGAGATGACAACTCCTCAGTAAACGCTGATGAAATGAAGCAGCTTGGAACCGTTCCCCCACCAGATTTAGAGCCTGCCCACTTATCTGTCCGTGTTGCTGTAGTATTCCACAATACACGCCTAATACATGCATTATCGCCGTGTCCGCCAAATCCACAAGTCACGAAGTACTCAGAGAATTCACACTCTCGGCGAAGGACAAACCCGGCAGTCGAGCCAGAATTATCCACGAAAATGGAAATGGGTAAGTCACTGACAGGAGTGACTTGGTCACCTTCTTCTGTACCACATGTTTCAATAGGCACCACTGCCGGAAGAACTCCTTCAGTGGCTGATCCAGTGCCAGTAAGGTTTGCTACATCAGAGAGTCGATGTGATGCGCGCTCCTTTGCTTCTGCAATCCTTGCAGCTTTTGCTGCGCGAACTATCTCAGGGTCCAGTGTTGCTTCCCAGCGAGAAACGGCAGCTCGCGAGGCAGCGTCAGCAACAACAACAGCTTCACATTCACGCTGAGTGAGGGAGAACTCTCGAACAACGTGAATTGCGGTTTCAAGGGAAATCATGTGGCCAATAGAAATGAAAACGGGATTACTTGCCTGCGTTGCCTGAGTTGCAAAAACAGCAGCCACACCCAAAACTCTGCCATTACGCGCACTGGAAGCAGAAGCTGATGTTGCGGAGGACGCAGTACAAACGGCCGTGGGTGACGATGATGCAGTGGAGGTAGTGGCAGTTGGTGAGGTGGAAGTGGAAGTGGAAGGTACTGTGGATATACCTCTTATGGTGACAACCCTTTCGTTCGGGGAAGTAGCCTCATTTGGGCCTAATTCCCACTGAAGCATTGTCTCCTTTTCTCCCACTCCATCGGCGAACAACGGCGTCTTGGCCACACCAATACTTGGCCAGTTTAGCTCAAATCCCACGTGAGAAGCAGACCCGAATGCGCGAGGGTGCCATATCCCATTTCCATCAATAATCAACACACTGTTAGCAGGAGTAGCATCTGGAAAGTCAACTGCCATTCTGCCCTGTATGAGCTCTTTGAAAGCCGGAACTTCACGGAATGCCAAGTAGCCACTAGGGTAGTTCATGTGCGAAGTGTTGTGCTGCACAAGAACACAACATTTGGCATGAGTGTGGGCATCCAGCACAGCTACACAGGCAAAACTCTGTGTTGGGTCCACAGGGGAGAACGAAATATCACACCCAATTACATACCTACACCCAAAGCACCCCAAAAAAGAATATGCATCATTTCAGTAAGTGATGATCCCGGCATTACAAACAAAATGAGGGATACAAAACAAAACAAAAAAAAATTACTTGAGGTCATTGTGGTAGTCAATTGCATCCGTAGTAATTACCTTTGGAGCACACTCCAATTGGTATTTGGTCCACGCACTCACATCAGACATGTTGTGTTTATTTTGTTTGTCCACGGTCAAAAAAGATTGGCGTCGCTTTTACTGCCCCAATCTTTTCCGGGAACGAAAACCACCTTTTTTTTTTCAAGTAATCCTTTCCCCTTGTAAAAACTCCTCGTACGCAATGCGTTGTGTGGCATCTATGACATAGTAGCCATTGCATTGTACAAGTCATTGCCAACAGTTCTCTGCAAGCAAGAAGCCTGTGTCATAGCAGAGTGAATAATTCTGACTTAGAGTGGCTGGAGTGAAAGGGCGGCCTCGTTTGGGGAGCGACGTACTCGCACCCATATCGGGTGGATGATAATCAATATGAACATGTACAGTGGGTCAACGGCTGCAAATATGACTATAGTTGTTATTTCCTGTGTTTTGATGGCGTCGTCTACGTCTATGCAGTGTGTGTTAGGGTGGAAGCTTCGTTTGATGTTGGGAAAGTACCTATCCAGCTCAGTATGACAGGGTCGGTGTCAATGGGAAATGGTGCAGTCACGCCGCTTAGAATTTCTTTGGCTGTGTCAATATTATCCTGGGTTGGAGTTACGCCGGACTGGATTGTGTTGTCCCTCCATCTCATCAAGCAGGCATAGGCATCAAATGAACCTTCAACGGCACAGCCAAGACTGGATGCAGTGCATATGGCTAAGTACTTGACTGGGGCTTGCGAATCCGATTCAGTCTCATTCAAACCGAAAACGGGAGCGAGGAACCCCAGTGACGGCTTGCTGGAATCAAAGAGCATAGCTTCGTAGTTTAGGGGAGCTGTTCTGTTGAAATCCACAACGGGCTATCCGGAGTATTCAACTGTACAGGTTTTTCTCCGCTATCAACCAATCGATATGAAAAGCAGTTGGCATTGATCTTTTTGTTGTTGAGGAAAAGTGGGTGAAAAAGGGATAGATACATACTCGACGGTTTTTAAATGCCAAAATCCAAGCCACAAACACAAGACTGGGACCTTTGATTTTTCAAAAGAATCAGTAAGCACAATGAAAAACACAAAGCAGGCAGTAACGTCGTACCCACTAGCAGGCCCAAAACAACACCGGCCCAAACAAACGGAACTCGAACCCACGGCCAAAGCCACCCCAAACCACGCTCCGTGAAAAACCAATGCTGCCTTCCCACTCGCCCGATCTCGTCGCCCGTATTATGCGGCGCGGCGGAAGGCACACGAGCTTGGCATTGGTTGTCTGTTTCGGTGGGTTTTTTCGGCGAAGGGTGCTCCAAGCGCTTGGTGGCCCGGAACTGGAAAAAATCTACTGGAGTAAATGTCCTGTTTTATGGTGAAACTATCAACAAATTTGTTGTTACTTTACAAAAGCCAAGGTGGGCTGGAGGATAGAGGAATGGAGCGGACAGGTGTACGGTAGCTATACATGGGTAGGGTACGTTGGTGAGCGGGGAGGTTTTGATTTAGATGATGGGTGGGTCATTGTCCTTGGACCAGAAGTATCTCCGGGCAAGGTCGTTTTGTCTGAGCGCCAGTATGGCCCGTATGCTGGGGTTATTCACTGATTCGGTAATCCAGTCCTCGGCTTGCTGGATGACTTCGGCTGATATCTCATTCGAGAACGTCGGGAAGACGTGGAGGACGTGTAGTTGTGTCTGGCAGGAGGCTGGATTGAAGTTTGGAATAGATTGTAAACTAACAGTGAGGGTGGGGAAACTTGACTGTATCATTGTCGGCGAGCACATAGCGGATGGGGATGTGGGCATTTGTGGTGATACGTTTGGTGTGAAGGTTTGGAACTGGGGTGTGGGGGTGTATGCGAAGGGGGTATTATGTGGGGGTATGTCATGGTTAAATGATACCGGTTGCTGTACCTGTTGCTGCACCTGTATAAAAGGGGTGGCGCGCGGTTCACTGAATGCAAACCCGCAAGTGCTGGGATTATTGGAAGTGTAATGCTGAAGTGGTTGGGATGAAGGAGGAAACGAAAACTGCTTTGGTAACGGATTTAGATTTGGCATTGGCCTTGTTGAAAAGTCACATGAATTGAGTTGGAGGTTGTATTCGAGTGGCTGAGGTGAAATGGGGGGAAATAGCTTTCCTTTCAGTGACAGGAGCCACAACTGTAACTCGGTAAGAGATTGGGCGTGCCCCTGCTTGGCTGCTTTGAGGAGATTTTTCAAGGCCTGAGTGCGATCTCTAAGCGTACCAATCCCAACCCACTGGAGCCATGCTAGACGCCTAGTGAAAGGTTTAATGTGTGGGTGTTCATTTTCTAACATACCTCTGCGCATCGGCAAAGCCCAAAGTGGCAGAGAGTGTGTACCAGTTAACAGCTTTCATGAAATTACTGTGAACTCCAAGTCCACGTTCATATAACCAGGCCAGGCTTTTATCCAAGTGAGTAAATGGTGTTGCCTTGAAGTAGCAAACCTGCACTGCGATTCAAAATCTCCTTTTTCACTTGCAATACGGTAATACTTGGCGGCCTTCTTCCAACTTTGTGCAACTCCTATTCCAACTTCATAACAATGGCCAAGCCAACCATGTGCTGGGGCATCCCCCCGTAAACAAGCACTCCTTTTTAGAACGGTTACTCACACATCAAAGTATTTGTGCGCACTTTAAAAGCCTTATTCCTTCTTGTGGGTCACATCCGCAGACACCCGCGCCATCTCCTCTCAAGTGGCGTACTGCAAGGGCTCGCTGTGCAGGTGCACAATGCTGCGAAGCTGCACTTGCCCAAAGTTGTGTTGCTTTGTGGGAATCTCGTCGCACATATAGTCTATATGTGTTTAAATAATTTATCACTGGAGAAAAAAAAAATCATACGTGAAGGTTGCTAATAACGCTCTAGCAGCAGGAAAATCACAATGTTGAAGGAAAAAGGATTCAGCAGCATCTTGCTCGGCTGTGGGTGCTTTCCGGAGTAGTTCAATGGTTGCATCATTGGAGGGCACGTCAAATACTACATTTCTACTGGTACTTGCTTGAGTCAATTCCTTCGAACTGCCATAAGGTTGAAGTCCAGTGTCAATCGTTGCATTACTACAAATTGGTCTTCCCCCAGGACCAATCACTCCAATGCTGGCAGCAACCCCATCCCCCATTATTTCTGGACGGGTCCACCAGCACCAGTTTAAAATTGCAAAAGCAGGAATGCACCTTTCAGTTGTTGTGAGTGCAACATATTTTGAGTCATGTGTATAAGAAAACACCTTGGTGAAAGGCAAAGTGCCGTTCGCAGTGCATAGGTAGCATGGGACATCTGACCCGAGTGTATATTCTGCAAGGCAGTGTGAAGAAGAGAATGTAATGAGGGTCCTCCAGGACCAGCTGTAGGTCCGGGTGATGCCTGTGCCAGTGTCACACATGAAGATGCCGTGCTGATGATCTTAAGGAAAAAAATGAAGATGCTTGCATCTTGTACCATTGGGGGGAAGGCGAGGAATCCGAAGCATTGGGGTCATTCCAACACGCAACAACCACGGTTTTATCATGAGATGTATTCCAAAACACTTGTACGCCTGGTTGCTGTAAGATTGCACGTGCAAGAGCTGTTTGAGGGTTAAAATAATGAATGTTACGAACTCTCTCATCTTACTTGTTCTCTCGGAAGAAGGCGGGAGGGAAATACACGCTCGCTTTCTGTGGTAGAACTGAATTAGATGTTGCAATAAAAAGAGAAGTTGGAGAAGGAATACGGTGATGGTGCTGAAATTTTTTCGTCTTCACTGGAACTAGTTCCAGGAGAAGAATGGTTTGATTTCCTCGTGTCCAGCATGGGAGGAGTTCCGTTACTCAGAGGGGATGTGGATGACGAAGTATCACTCGAGAATGGAGTATTTGAGCGTGTACTAGGGGAAAGTGTATTTTTGAGTACTGGGGTTCCCTCTTGGCATCGAGGCGGTAGAATGATCTGCGCCTTATGAGTTAGTTAAAACTTGACAAAGATATTGCCCACATTGTCTATTTCATGTTCTGTTGGAAGAGTCCATAGCCGAGAGCATATTGATCCCCCATGTAAAAATATGTTGGAGGCAATCAGCTCCTGTTTGTGATATGTGGTTGCGCAGTGCATCCACCAACTCTCGATACTTTTATCTCTAGAGGCTGTACTACTATCCGAAGTTGCTTCTGTGTTCTCAACTTTCACAATTGGCGGCTTGGTAGTTGGTGGGTTGTCTCCAGGTTTTGTGGTAGGCTGGGGCGACAAATTACTGCCTGTATTGCTGGTTCCAGAGGAATCAAATAGCTCCGCACACATCCCACTATGTCTTTCTGGTTCAGCAAGGGTACGTTGTTGTTTACATTTATTTGGCCTATTTATATTATTAGTAAAAAATCTGGAGAGGAACGTTAATAAAACGCAAATTGTACCTTCTGCCCAGTCTGCACACAATAACACTGAGATGGGACACACGGCACAGAGGCAAGATAGTCATGCCCTCAGGTTTGTTGATTGAGATATATACCTCGCAATTTTGGGGCAAATTACTGTGCATCACCGACTTGATAGCTGTTTTTTTTTTTTTTTAATACCCCGATTTCTTCGTTGGATTCGATAACAACGGGGGAAAAAAACGAACCGTGAGTGAAAGCTTTCCAGCAGTGCTTGCATTGTTTGTCAGGGGATTTGTTGTGGTTGCACACGAGGATTTGTTTGGGCGTAGCATCAGATCTCAAAACGCTTTCATTTCCATTCACCGACACAACGCACGCCTTTACCGTATTTCCGTGTGTGACAAGGTTCGATGTTGCAGCGGCGGTAGCCGACGATGATATCGATGAATGGCAACAGCCCTCAAGATTCTTGGTTGCTGTATCGCCTTGCTGCATGAGTCGAATCTATCTTTCAGTTTCTTTTAGTTCAGCGAATTCCCGAACCAATCAAACAACAACGATCTGTCCCGAAAAGCATTAATAGAACTTTCAGAACACTGAAATCCTCCTTCCGGGGGCCAAGAATAGTGAATCGTCCAAAAAAGATTGGGGATGAACAACTCCAGAGCGACAGCGCCAAACGCACAAGCCAAATTGGGTGGCACGGAAACAAACAAACAAAAAAAACACTTGTTGTTGGTTTTTAAACTAAAAAAAACAGTGTGCTTTTTTTACACAGAGAGTTCGTCGTCTTCTGTTTGAGAGCCTGAGCTCGAACTCAGAGTCTTCATCTCAATTCCGTCGGATTTTTCGTCATCCTTAATGGGATTCGTGTGGAATGTCATTTTTGTTGGGAAGGAGGTGTGTTACTGAGTCATCTTGCGTGTCATCAACAACGTTGTTCTCTCCTGCATGGCATATTGCCCAAGTCAACGGAATTGGTCCAAACGTCTGGTGTGGTCAGTTACATAATTTGCTACAAAGGGGAACTGACCTGTGTGAGAGCAATCTCACACAATAGACCAGTATTTAGAACAGGCCCAAAATCGGGGTAAAGCGTGGTAACTTCTGCCGCAAGACCCACACTTACTCCTCCCTTGAATGTTGGCGCGTTATTCAGTTCTTTGGTGTGGAAGGAAAAGAGTAGTAACCTCTGTGAAGAATCCCAGGCAACTCATAACTCTTTTTGATCCAGCAAGAGGGCTGCATGCGGGAAGTAATGATGATACCACTGTGGCCAATATATGAAGTGCAAACAAGCACAGTGAAAACTGCCAGACATGGGGAAAGGCCGAGACGTTCAAGCTTAGCCCCGCAATTGTGAAGAAAAGAACAAATACAAGTGGTACACCCACGCCCAACACACGCTTCAACTATCCCAGTTCGCGTTAGTTCTAACTTACATGTGGAAAAATATACCTGAACTCTTTTGGAGGTGTAATTAGTGATGATGAAGCAACAAATGACGTCTGTGAGCAAAGGTTCGAAAGACAAACTGAGAGGTTTGACATTAATTTTCTTCAATGCTATTTGCAGAGATGTGAGCGCAAGTCTACAAAGTGTTAGATTAATATCTTGGGTACGCATGTAATTACGCAGTTGCAGCAAATACACAGGCCAGTAGAAAGTCTTCTACACTTTGCACCGAAGGCAACAAGGTGCGGAGCCACTGTGGGTATGTCTCTTTTGTCAAGTATTTCTTTTGGCCAATTTTATCTGTTTTACAAGTCATTTGAGGTATAGAATTGCCTTTTTTTGGCGGGTAGGGATTGCACTAACCACACAAATATAGTCGCAGAAAGGGAATGTGGAGTAGTCCAAAGAAGAAAAGACTAACAAAGCCACCCATAATGCCAGTAATTGTGAGATTTACAAGCAAATCCACAAAAACCTGTTCTCATGTCATAGATAGCTCAACAAGAATTGTATTTACCCAAATTGTAATTCCATCACCAGCAAGCCCGGATGCAATGGAACATGCAATCACCCATTCGATGAGCACAAGAAATTGGATAATCATGATAATTTGCAGAACGAATCTGCAGTAAGGACCGTTTGCATTGAGCTGTTTGAGTGCTGAAACAACTGCCAAGCGAGTTAAAAAGGGAAACCATGGTTCTTTTATACTTGCACTGGGGCTTCTACAGGTGCATACTGTAGCAGAAAGAAGAGCAACGCTTATGCCCTGTTGGATGGTAAGTGTGTCCATCCATGGCAAAACGGTGCGTAGAAGTGCCAGACTGCCACATATGATACCCATACTGACCGCCATCGACTTTAAGCTCCAAAAGAGCAATTTTGGAACACTGACAATATATTTTGTATAAAATTCCTATCACACATAAATTAGGGTCCCTCATTATGATCTTTTTGTGAAGGCTTACTGATGCTGCAATAAAACAAATCCAAGCCAATGAAGTCTTGGACAAATACTTCAAGTTTACACCACTGCTCTTATCAAAAATTTCTAGGACATAAGGTCCCGTCAGAATCCCAGTCAACAGGAATCCTGTAATCATAGGCAACTCTATAATGCACAAAGGATATCTCCGTGAGGGGAAAAGCAAAGAAAAAGACAAAAGACACAAAAAAAGAAGCAAATTATGCGCACTTATTGTAGAAAACCATCTGCCAACACCCAAAGAAGCAGCACACACAACTGCCAATTTGGCTGTATCGAGAGCAGACGCCCCAATATCAATGTCATTGGTCGTCGTTGTGCCGAGTGACGACACTGACGACATATCCGTCCGTGGAGATCTCCCCCTTGACGATCTGTTGTTTAATTAATTATGTGTAATTTCAACGCTTCCAGATGACAACCCGTAATTTTCTGCTTCGGTCCATTTTTCGTTCTTGCTAAAAATGGCCCGGCGAAGACGAGAATTCTAAAAAAAGGTTTGTGTTGTTCAAAACAATTCTACAGGAAGTCAACAAGCTGTGGTTTTTGCCTCTTCTTGCTTTTCTCCCACTCACAGAACCTATGAACGTGCTTTGCCCATTCATTTAGGGCTCTTGTGAGATACACCTGCTGTGCCGGGGGCACATCAGTAAGTGAGCTGAATGGTAGTGGATTGGTGCTTGTTGTGCTGCTTGTGAGTGCACTTGTTGGTAGTGTTGTGCTGATGGCCGTGGTTGCAACTCGGAGCCTGGCAATTTTCAAGTATGACTCGATTTTTGAGTAGATTAGCCTATGTTTTTGGGGGAAAGCGGAGAGTTAGTAAAGTGTTATAATGCGTGTGAGAGTGGTGCCTGTTGACAGCCGCACTATCGTTGTTTGGGTCAATTGCAGGATTTCCTCCGTGGTTACGGTTGGCTATTAACTGAACCAAGTAAGAGAGTTCCTAATACTTGGGGATTGGGTCACCTTAAAAAGGAGTACTTGATAGTAGTACGCCCGAACGAGACAGCTCTTAATGATGGTTAGAGTACTTGCAATACCGAAAGTGTTGAAATACCCAATGCAAGAAGAAATAGAAGAAATGCTTGCGAATGAAGAACTCCACAAACAGGTGCTGTTTATATTTAGAGTTTCATAAACAAAGTGATCCAACCTGTCTAGTAGAAAGGAAGAATATATCACCGTGCTTGTATATCAAGGAGAGTATCTTAGGAAGAGGTTAACACAAAACAAAAAAGTTGTAAAACTATACCCTGCATAGAACCATGTGATGATCAACGGAGATTATAACTAACAAAAGTAAGTTATGCACCCAATATTCATCCACACACCATCTAAGCCTTGACAAAAGAATTGCACATCAAACTGGGGGCCAAGAACTTTGTTGTGTTTTACCAAACAGTCAAACCATCTATCCATAATCCCAAAGGTTGCTGTGGTACATTAAGGGCACCAAAATATTATTAAAAATTAAAAAACCAGCAATTGCGACATGGTCAACTGCGTTTGTCTTCAAAAAAGATATTCTGGCAGGGTTAGTTGTAAAATGGATGGGAGAAACGCACTTCATTAAAGCATTTAGAACACGCAAGTCATTTGGTAAAGTAAATTCCTCTAGTTCATGAAGTTGTGCAAAGGTGGTGTACTGGGCCGTACCCCCCATTTGAAATTCTTGGAAGTAGCCTTGCATTAACTGTGAATATCCAGGTAATAATTTCCAGTTGAAGGATGGACTTTTTCCCGTAAGGAAAGTAATTATAAAAGAGGTAATTAAATTACGTGGTTTTGACAAGCCCGCCCACATACAGAAAGAGCTCTTTCAAAAATGATAGAAAAATAGTTTTAAAAGATAGCAGCCACTGCGATGAGGTTATACACAACTAGAAAATATGGAGTTAAGGCACATACTGTATTATCACTCTTCAATATTTTGGAATCTTCTTCGTCAACATGGACCTTCGTGGCAGTTAATAACCTGGTGGTAAATTGTACCAAAATAAAGGTACTTTCAATAAAGACTCGTGAAATCGCGGCCACTGGAAAATAGCAGGAAATTCTTTGTGTTGCTCAATAACAACCTCTTCACTCGTTAAGGTTTGTTTACGAAAATACGAAAAAACTCAACAACCTTCAGGAGGCGAAAAAGGTGGTTCGAGGATAAAATTGGATGGCAGATTATTGCAAATAAAGGTTCGAAAACCTGAGTAGGAGTAGGCTGACGATATTAAGTAGTGTGAAAAACGTACTTGGAACTCGCAGGAAAAGTACAGGAAGTAATTTTGTGCACAGACGGAGGTAATTTGCAGGAAGTTCCATAAATCTTTTGGGCTATTGTTGCGAATAATTGAGAACATTTCACAGTTTTCAGAACTTACAAGTTCAAAAGGTGGAAAGTTTCCTCTTTGGAGATGGAGGGGAGGACTTGGAGGAACTGGAGTTGACTGTAATGGACTGGAAGGGAGTCCTGTGGGAAGTGATGGACTTGAAGGTATGGAGGCAACGGCGGAAATAGTCGGTATGAGTTGGGTCGGTGACGGCAAAGGATTTACTTCTGTGGTAGGGGCCACTGGGTCTCCAGGAGATGGACTGTTAATTCCGACTTGTTGTGGCACTGTAGGTTCCTTTGTGGGCTGCGATTGTTCGTCAATATTTATTGCAGGTTCTCCATCACTCAGTGGTCTGGGTTGCTCTCCTTTTAGAGGAGTTTGATCTATGTCACTTCCTTCACCTCCGGATTTCGGTGCCTCGCCAGAATTTCCCGTGCTCTCCTCTTGTATTGGCGGCAAGGCAAACAATTCCTGTGGTGTTGAAGGAGATTCCTGGGGAATGGTGGCCTTTAAATCCCCTGCCTCCAGCCTTGCACGCACTTCCTCTGCACTGGGCTTGAGAGTACCATCAGCAACTTCTTTATCCGTGGAGGACATTCCAAAGTCACCCAAACTAATGGTAGAAAGGGATGAGAGTGTAGTAGATGGTGCTTCAGGTTGCAAAGCAGATTCCGCAGCTTCAATGGCAGAAGCATGAGGTGGTGTGTAAAGCCGTATTGATGATGCTGTTGCTGCAGCCATTGATGAACATGATGTGTTTGATACAGATATTTGAGCTAGAAAATTGTAATGGTAAGTGCAAATAAAACTGTGGCGAAAAAAAAACCGTCAGGCAGGTCAAGATTTATTGCTTGGCTCTGTTTGCTCAATATGCCAGTAATGAGATGTATTGTAGAAAACAGTAGATGACGATATCTGAGGGCACAAAATAGAATAGAATCTGTGCTTCCTCCTTTGACAATGTCATCAGTAAAAGAAAAAAGCTCTAGCTCTGGCCTGTTTAAGACTTAAAAGGGAACGTATATTTCCCTAGTAATACCTAATCATTACAGCATAGATGGCATTGAAGAATGATGGGTGTATTTCGTGAGGTGGTAACTGTTCCATAATCAGCAGTGTATGGTGCCAACACTCAAGTAAGCACTGATGAACCGTATCCGTGAATTCACTGAGCATAGTCACTGCAATGTTGTAAAAAGCAGAAATACATACTTGGGCTGTTCGACTATTTGCATATTTGATAAAACCGTAATAACTTTGTCCAGGTATTGTGCTATGGTATTTACAGCTAGTCGCTGTTGGTCCACAGGGGAGGGTGAAAAGGTGAGAAACAAAGTTTGGAGGGAAATGTGGACAGACTTGTTGTTGATCTGGAACAATGAATTTGTCACTTAGTTCCCACATAACAGGAACAAGCTCCTTTACTACTGCTTTGTCCAGCAGTATTGACCTTTAATTGTAATTTTAGACTTCAAAAAAGAGAGAAAAAAAAAAAAAAAAAGAAAAAAAAAGTAAACGGAGCCACATACCAGTGCCGATATTTCTCGAGCTTAGTAGGTTGTTTAAATAAGGAAGTTGATAAAATATGCAAAAGGCCGCCACTAACAGCAGTAGCGGCCGAAGAATTCGAGGCAGGGGAGGCAGCTCCAGGGCCACCCTTTGCGGAGCCCGGCGGTTGCCTGCTAGGTGACAGCGCCCTCGTGTTTGACACCACACCACTACTGCTACCACCACTGGCAGTTGTACTCGTAGAAGTGTTGATTCCTGGTGACAATTGCGATGCTGAGGGTGATGTGGCAGTTGATGAGGGTGATGACGACGCCGTCGAAGGAGAAGGCACAGAAGGAAGAGTTATGGGAACAGAAGGTGTCCCAGTAGTGGCCGTGCTCGTGCTCGTACTCGTACTAGTGCTAGTACCGGTGCCGGTACTGGTACTGGTACTGGTACTGGTAGCGGTGTTGCTAGCGGGGGTAGAGGCGGCGGCTGCGGTGCTGATAGTAATTGTGGGATGAGGTGGTGAGGAGGACGACGGCTGCTGGTCGTCGACATCGCCTTTTGTTGTAGTTGCCGATGTGTCGGCTGTGGTTGGGATTGCTGTCGCTGTTGAGGTTGCAGTTGCAGTTGCATTTGCATTTGCATTTGCCGGCGTGCTGCCGGCTCCCGTGCGCCCTTGTCGTGGCTGGTGGGTGCTGGTGATGGGGCTGACCGTGGTGGTTGCCGCGCCGCCGGGGGAAGCTGTGGTTGTGGCTGTGGCTGTGGTGGTGGGCGGGGGCGGCGGGTGCGTGTGGGGAGCGGGGGGCGGGGTCGTGTACGCCGCGGCTGCGGCCGCCGCTGCTACGCGTTGTATGGCATTGGCTATGCTCTGCATCTATGCCGATACACCCACGCTCGCGACCCTACTTGTTTCGAGTTGTGGAGCGACCTTCTTTTTTTTTTCTTTTTTCCCTTCGCTTTTTTCGGCTTCGGTCCCCTTCTTCTTTTTCTTCTCCTTTGAAAACCAGATCCTTTTTTTCTTTGTGGTGATGGAAAGGAGGATGGAAAAGTGGGCACAGACACCATCGTGGTACATGAGAACACGCCAAATGATCGATGCTTCCATTCTCCCAAAGGAGAGATGCAAGAACCACGTCAGTACGAACGTTCTCCATAAAAGTTTACACGAACGCGGGAAGAAAAAAAAAAGGGAATGTTACAGGAAATGTTGTTACTTTTCTTTTTTAGTTCATCCCAAGTCTCGTTTGTGGGTTTTCTTTTTAGAAAAAACCAACTAACCAGTTAGAGAGTGGTTTAGTGTCCCTCAGCTGAAGGTGAGGTGGATGTTGCGGGAACTGTGGCATTGAGCCTCTCCTCAAGTTCCTTGATCCTGGCATCGCGGCGTGCAAGCTCGGCCTCGAGATAGGTGATGCGGTTCTTCTGGGTCTCCCACTCCTCCCTGATTTCCTTCTCGGTCTTGGGCTTCTCAGCTTCCCTGGTTGTTGGATTAAAGTCGGCACTCTTGACTGGGGCAACGAAGTTCAGGGCGTGGTGGAAGGTCATGTCTGGGTCCTTGGTGGTTCCGGTCTTCCACTCCTCCGCAGACTCCACTGGGTTACCAGCGAAGCAGTCGGGGTAAAGGTCATCCTGGAAGATTTCTCCCTGGAGAGAGTTAGGAAAGAGTGGGAATAGGGTAGAGGTATCACCTTTCGTGGAACAACAAAGCTAATGGGTTCCACCTTGCCTTGTGTCAGTTTGAGCATGCGAGCAACCTCACAGTTGGAAACGTTGACGCATCGCTTTGGAAGCAAGCAAGCACCACGCTGAGGAGAACTGCTCTTGTACTCTGACAGGAAGTGCAAGAAGGGCTTCTCATCGACCAATTCGTAGTACCTGACGTTTCCGTCACCCTTGCCAGCGAGGTAAACCATGTGGCTCTCGGCATCATAGAAAGGCATGATCATACCGGACATGGAGTCGAGGATTTGGTGAGCCAAAACCTCCTGAGATAAAGTGAGGAAAAGCGAATCATACAAGCGGGGCATACAGTCAAGTTCCTGGGATCATACAAGTTGAATTCACGCTCAGAGTTCCTGCTGAAACCAACTGTAAGGATCTTATCCTTCTCGGTCAACCAGAGAGCACGTGATCCCTTGCTTCCTTGGTGGCAAAGGGTTTCCTTTGGGAGAAATTAGCACAAAGGGCAATAACATAATTACATACGCCAGCAATGGTTGCAGCGCGAGGATCCACAAGTCGCAACTTTTTGTCCTTGCAAGTTGTTGAAAGCAGGCTACCATTTTTGTTCCATGAGCAAGACTGAATCAAATCAGCGTGCCCTGGGACGTTGAACATCTCCTCACCGCGCTCAATATCCCACACTTTTACTGTGAAGTCCGCAGATGTAGATGCCAAGACGTTGTTTGCGCATGGATGGAAGTTAACAGTTCCGACCTACATACAGGTGAAAAAGTGTGAAAGAGTATTGAAGGTAATACCTTTCTCTTGTGTCCAGAGAGGGTCTGGACTGGGGTGGTCATCGGTGCCTTAAGGCCACCCTCTGGAATGTTCCTACGAAGAAGTAAATAAAACATAAAAAGTTTGGCAGTAGATAATACCAAACATTAACCATGCAATCCTCAGAGCAAGAGGCAATCAAGGAATCGTTGAAGGGATTCCAGTCCAAGTCAAGAACTGCGGCTCTGTGTCCCGAGACCAAGGGAACCTCTGGCAGCTTGCCGGTCGTCTCGTGAGGAATAACAGCGAAAGCACCGCCGCCGCCGCTCTCCCACAACATGGCGAAGTACCTAACAAATTACACAAAAACCGTCATAAAGTGTTTTGCGAAACAACAAAACAAAAAACGCGCGTAGCTTGTTTGTTGGTTTGGTTTGCTTTTGTTTTCCCCCGGTATCTGTGGGCGAAAAAAAAAAAAAAAAAAAAAAACCAAACGCGAGGCAAGGGCACGGAGTAAGAAACGAACCTGGTGTTGGCCGCTACGAAGTTTGTGTCCCATGCGGTGTTGGCGATCCTCACACCACTGTAGCACTTCTCGGGCCTTTCCGCTGTTCCGAAAACGTGTCGGTACTTGCTCACACGTACGATAGCTGCCTTGGACATTTTGTATTTAAATGTGGGTTCCTCTTTTTTTGTTTTTTGTATGTTTTGGTCTTCGGACCGGGGCCTTAAAAAGCAAATTTTTTCGTTTTGACTTTTTTCGCTAAAAACATAGAGGCGTCAAAAAGGTGCTTAAAAAAAGCCTTTGTTTTCGAAACTTTTTTTGGCAGGCGGCCTGGGACATTGCGACCGAACTTCCGCTATCGAAAAAGTGGATGTGTAAATTCTCATGAGAACATCAACACCCTCGTGGGAGAACAAAAAAAGCATCGAAGTTTTGGTGAAATTTTTCTTAGTGTAGTGGTACAAATGCTGGTATGAACATTTGTAGAACCGGAATGAGTGAGGAGAGAGTTTGTTTGGTTGCTGTTGCTGTATTTATATGGGTATAGTAGATAATAAGATAGTGTGGAATAGTGTTTGGTAGTGGGTTTTAGCAGTGGTGTGTTCTGGGCTTCTTGGTGGACTGGGTTGGAGGCGAGAGGGGATATCCCACCCGCTTCTGGGGTTTTTGTCTTTCCGGAAGGATGTTGGTTGGAAGTGAGTTGAGAGTGGTGCCGGCGGTGGTTGTTGTGGTGGTGGCTGGGTTGGCAAGCAGTTTATTTAGTTGCAACTGAATCTGATGCAGAGTGTTCTGCAGCTGCTGCTGTTGTAGTGCTATGTCATCTCTTAATTGTTTTTGCTGTTGCCTGATTCTCCGGCACTCCTCACAACAACCGGGGTCCGGCGAAGCTCTGGAGGGCCCCATAGGAACTTGCCCACACGAGGGGGGTGTACAACAGGCATGCAGCGAAGGGGAACCGTCTGCCGCAGACGTGGCAAGTGCCGGTACAGACGCGGTAAAAGCGGCAACTTGTTGTTGAAGTGCTCCCAAATTTAAGCGTTTGCAGAAGTCTAGAGGAATGTTAGAAGAGGAGATACAGTGAGGAATCAAGTACCAACTGCACAGCTGAGAACCTCCGAGTATTTTTCAAATTGCTCTGCAGATATGTACAACTCGAAATGGAGCATTCCAAGAAGAAGTACTTCGAGGCTGTTCATCTCTAGCAGAGGGACACCCCCAACTTTGCTGTAGAAGGTGTTGGTGTAGTACTTATCTTCGAAGTGTTTATTGGCGACAACAATACTGATGTAAAGTTAGAGATCGGATAAAGTGGTACAACTAGCTCACCAGGTCCATAGTACCCTGTGGATGTTTCTCTCTGTGATGATGAACGACGGGTTTAACAAGAGGACTTTGTCAATATAGACCAAAGCTGCCACAATTGTTTCCCTTGTGCAACCAGAGTGCTCTTCGATTCTATTTGAACGTTAACATGTGAGCTCGTACAAACGGGAAAAAAAAAAAAAAAAAATGTAAAAAATAAAGTTCATGCAAAAAACCGACCTGCCAATGTACTCCTCCAACGAAATGACAGGAAGTCGGCCAGACCGCGATTCAAACGGCCGCTCAGTCCCCAAAAGAGCCGAGACAAACGGCAAAGTAGCAGGTGTGCCTGTTTCGGCTGCCGTCGAGTCGGGAGCGCGTTGGTGCATGAGCGCGCGCAACTTTTGCCAGTTTATAAGACTCGTGAGAATGAGGGACAGGGGGCCAGCCACGGACTCATCGGACCCTGTTGTGGTAGCAGCAACTGTTGTTGGTTTGAGAAGCATTCTTGAAGGTTTGTGGGGAAGGGTGGAGCTCGTGGAGGTTTTTTTTTTTTTGTTTTTTTGTTGCTTGATGGTTGGTTAAAGTGCTTTTTGTTTGGCTGAAAGTGAAGTTTTTTGGCTTTCAGCTGCACTTATAAACGTACAGGTAGTAAAAAATAATTTTGAGAAAGTCAATGAAAGGACAGTTTGGCCTTATACTAATTAAGAAATCTGATTCTCACCTTATAGCAAAACAGGAACGTGTCCCTGATGTTTTTTCGTTTGTCAGTGCTCTTCGCTGAAGCTCCATTTATTTCTAGTTTTTTCCTCGCTACCACTAGATGGTACTGGGCAGCACCAGAAATTGTTCAGTTCCCGGAATCCTCCTTGGTGTTGTGAACCCTTTTCTTTGGGCTTGTGCAGTGCAAAAATTGAAGTTCACTATAGCCTATGCTTTTTTATAAAGACCTGTGCGAATCAGACCTTTTCTGTCTCCAAGATTCTCCGACATGGTTGATGTTTCAAGGTGACGAAGGGTTTGGGAGGTGGCCACAGTATCCCCAACCTAGGAAAGCAAGCTTGCTCCTGATGGTTTTGGGGGAAAACGGTTCTGTTTTGGGGCTTCGCATTTTCCGTAAATATGGGAGCCACTGAAAGTGCGCCGGGCGCCGCCAGGACCGACGACGACAACTCGTCCGCCACAGACGACAGCCTGGACGACGACCGCTACAACGACATATCCAGCGGGGGCGAGACTTCGTCCTCCGACACTGATGAGGCCGTCACACCGGCTTCTACTGCCACTTCCCGACAAAACCCCAAACCATCTTCCCCTGTGCCTGAAGCTGCTAAGGTGCTACCGTCGGCTTCCCCTGCCCCGCCTACAACAACAACAACAACCACAACAACAACCACAACAACAACCGTTACCACCAGTTCCCCTGGTGTTGGTGCCACAACTACTACTACCAAGACTAAGGCAAGCAACAACAGCACCACCAGCACGTCGCCAAACTACGAGGGAGACAGGGACGCCAACGGGCTGCCCCACGGGGCGGGCCGCCGCACGTACGACGAGAAGGACCAGGGGGGCACATACGAGGGCGAGTGGCGGCACGGCGCGCGCCACGGCCTGGGCGTGCGGCGCCTGGCCAGCGGCGACGAGTACGACGGCGGGTGGCGCAACGACGCGTTCCACGGCATCGGCACGTACCGCTGGGCCGACGGCTCCGTGTACACCGGCGGCTGGGCCGACGGCGAGAGGGACGGCGAGGGCGCCTACGTGGGGGCGCCGCCGGGCGGCGACAAGTACGAGGGCACGTGGGCCCGCGGCGTCCGGGAGGGCGCGGGCATGTGCATCTTCGCCAACGGCGACGTCTACAAGGGGTGCTGGGTGCGCGGCGTGATGGACGGCGAGGGCCTGTGCGAGTACGCGTCCGGGGACGTGCGGCTGTACTTTGGCGCGTGGTGCGACGGCAAGCACCACGGCAGCGGCCACTGCAAGTACGCCGACGGCGCCACGTACGACGGCGAGTGGAAGTGCGGCGTCAGGCACGGCGCGGGGACGCTGCACTGCGCCAACGGCGACGAGTACGTCGGCGACTGGCGCGACGGCCTGATGAGCGGCAGCGGCGTGTTCACGTGGGCCAGGGGCGGCCACTACGACGGCAGCTGGCACGCGGGGCACCAGGACGGCGTGGGCACGTGCGTCTACGCCAACAGCGGGGGGACCTACTGCGGCGAGTGGGTGTGCGGCGTGAGGCACGGCCGCGGCAGGCACGTGTACGTGGACGGCAGGGTGTACGACGGCGAGTGGAGGGACGACAAGATGCACGGCCAGGGGACCTGCCGGTGGCCCGACGGCAGCACCTACGAGGGCATGTGGGCCGACGGCATACGCAGCGGCTTCGGCACCAGAAGGTACGGCGACGGGAGCATATACGTGGGCAAGTGGCGCAACGACAAGAGGGATGGCCACGGCACTTTCACTAGTGCTACTGGGGAGTCTTTTGAGGCCCTGTGGCGGGATGGTGCTCCTGTCCACAAACAGCAACAGTCTTAACTTCACACACAGTCTCTACTCTTTCTATGCAAAACTCGCCTGTAAAAACACCACACAGCACCATTTTTATGTGTTGAGGTGCTGTGACCAAGAAGCCAAAAAAAAGTGCTTTTCTTTCCAGCGATAGAATTTAGATTTTAGAATTTGTAACCGTTCTTATTCGTGACAGTTGCACTCTGCAGATTTAATTAAATACAAACAATACCGTAGTGCCCGGACACTCGAGGTAGACACCATGGGTCGCAAGAATCGAAACAAAAACGCCAACAAATCCGCACCTAAAGAAGCTGACGAAGGCGTGCCGCAAAACACGACAGAGGAAAACGGCGACAACTCGAACGAATCTACGACAACCACAACCAGTACCACTAGCAGTGGCACAACGAACACAACCAGTACGACTACCACGAGCGCGAGTAAGAGTGCCGATTCCGGTGACAAGTCCAAGCCGACTGATGTTGAGAAGGAGGGGAAAAAGAAGATAAAGGCGATACCGTTGACTCCCAGAAAGAAAGGGAAGAACGGAAGCACTTCCACTGCTGTAGCGAAGCGAGAGCTGGACGAGAAGGAGCGAGAAAAGGCCCTCGCTGAAGTCAGGGAGGAACGGCGTTCTGCTAGGCAGAAGCACAAAATGAGGCGTAGCAGTTGTTGCCCAAATGAGGAGGTTGACGGTGCCAAATCAGATACCGCCACTGAACCCAGCTCTGCCACCACACAGGCGAATGCAAGCGCTGTTAAAATTGATGCACAGGCACCCAGTGCTACTTCTTCGTCAGCGGCAGATACCACTGCATCAGCAACCGCAACAACCACAACGCCTACAACCTCGTCATCTACCGAAGAGCCCATGGAGTGTGGGATATGTATGGAAAACATAACCATCAGGGGAAAAATCGAGTGTTGTGATCATGCATTCTGCTTTGCTTGCATTATGCACTGGTCCAGAGTGTGCCTCTTCTCAGTTAATTCGTGACTCATCAATTTTGTTAGGTAACTAATACTTGTCCTATGTGCAAGGCAAGGTTCAAGCGGGTGGAGAAGAAACATGTATCTCAAATCTTCATCTCTGTCTTGCTTACCTTGTCAAGATATCTGGCCCTCCCGTGAGTTTAGGAAAGACTATCCACAAAATTAAAACAAAAGATCAACGCCCCGAATACAGCCCTCCAAGACCAGGAGACTTCGACTCCGATTCTGATTTTGACGGAGATATTGTAAACAGCACTTACCTTACACTCCTTCATAACAGTAACTTTTTTTAGACTGTTACTTTGGACAGTCGGGATCTTCCCTACTTGATGGGAATGATGGGTATACCTTCTTTTGTCTTCAAGTTTTACGAAAATAATTAATTTCAATTCAGCTGCCGAAGACTATGAAGACTTTTCTGATGGTGACGATATGATCCAGGTGATCGACTTGGATGACGGGGGTCAGGTGTTTTCGTTCGATCCCAGCAACGATGAGGCACTATCAGTGATCCATATTTTTGATGATTTGAGTGACTATGACGATTATGGATATGACACCGACAGTGAGGAATCAGACGACTCCGACGATAGTGACTCCGACGCTGAATCTGAGGGTAGTTCCGATGATTCAGACTCTGATGCCTCTGACGCAGGAGTTTGGGTTGTACGAGAACGTGAACCCAGACGCCGCAGGTAACGTTGCCCATTAACCGTGATTGACAACTCATACCTTTTCCAGACAACCATCAAAGCTGTTCTCCTCACAACCACAACAACCACAGCAATCGACACCACACGAAGACCAACCCACCACAACACCAACCACAAGTACACCTACCACAGAGGATCAAACCACCCCAAGAATAAGACAGCATCCCAATTCTTCAGGGGCACCACGCCAGAACAACAAGTCTAAAAGACCCCGCAAAAGCTGAACAAATGCACAGAACCCCAAGCACCACTAGAACGCACGAAAATGAAATAATGATGAACTCAAAACGAAATTCTTTGAATTTTTTTCATCGCATCACGAAAGTTTTTCCTGTTCACCAAGTTAAAAAAAACTCTCACACAGAAACTACGTGCAATAAACAAACCAAGGGGTGATAGCGAACCGACCAACAAACAAAACAAAAAAAAAAAAAACCAAACACCAACAACCCACAACGACCACGGCCAACCCCAACAACGTCCTGTTGATCGGAACCAGGGGCGAGCGAGGTGCCGCGTTGATTGGGTCTGCGGCCAACTCGTCGTCGTTCGTGAAGTGCCAGGTGAAATCGGGGGCGTCGTCGACCTCCTCGGCGTCGGCTTCGTCGCCTGGGGGGTTCCGCAACAGCACGGACTACAAGGGCCTCACCCTCACCAGCATGCACCGCACCGTGCCCCCGAACGCCGCACCCGCCCCTCCCGCCAACGTGCCCCCGATGCCAATTATGGGAGGCGGTGGCACAGCCGCCGCCACCACGGCCACGGCCACGGCCACGCCCAGCATCAACAATACCACCGCCGAGTGCCCCGAGGCGCAGACCCCGCCATCTCATCAGCAGGACGCAGTTTTGTCAACGGGCACTTGTGGGAGCGGCGACTTGCCCCCAAATGCTGCCCCGGTGCCTCCTGTTTACATCCCGCCCCCGCCGACCGTCGTGGGCAGCAGCCCGCCTCCGCCGGCGAAAACCCACACGGCGGAGCTGGCGTACTCTAGCGCCGCCGCGTCGTCGTCGTTCGCGGCGTCCTCCGCTGCCATCGCGGCGTCGGCGATCGCGGCGGCGAGTGTCACGACGGCGATGGCTGCTTCGCAACTGCAGCAAAGTTCAAGCATGCCGGCTCAGGGGAGTGGTACGGCGACAGCGAGTCCTGAATCTTCGGAGCAATCAGCTATTGACGAATCGAAACCGTTTGTTCCCGCCATATCGAACTCTTTGACAAAGTTTCCTCACCAACAAAAGAGCGATTATTGTGGATCATGATGGCGCTGTTAAAATGGGAACAGTCGAGGCCTTAGTTGCACGCCTTACTACAGAAAAAAAGCCAGGCAAGTTACTTTTTTTAATTTTACTTTCTGACCTTGAAAAATACTTTAGACCCACAGTTCATGCTGCGATTTTTACTCACACACAATGCCCACACAACACCTTTCCGCCTGTTGGAGCTTTTGATAAACAGGTTACCAATATTTTTCTGTACTAAGAAATTGAAATTGAACAATCCCAGGTACAATCTTCAGCCAACACGAATTAACACCCCTGAAGAAAGGGAAGCATTTATAAAAACAACTTTGTACCCTATACGTCTGCGGTACCCTGCTTTCATTACCTTCTCTTTTGGCTCATAAAACACAGTATATTTGTGGTATTAGAAACGTGGATAAAAAAACTTTGGAATAGTAGCACTGATCCAGAACTTGTAAATAAAGTAAAGGAGTTCGCCACAGAAGCCTCACAAGTCATGAAAATGCCAGCAGATCAACTTCTCAAAACTATACATAAATCGGTTCGTCCCATCCCTAAGTTATTTGATTTGATCTTATGCATTTTCCCCCTTGTGAAGGTTACTGGTAAGGAGGTAGGTGGGGAAATTGTCTGGGATAAGCCACCACCTCAGTCTCTTCTTCCTCTTGCTTTAAGCCAGGGATATGAATTAACTCCAGAAATCATGTCGTTTCATACAGTACCTGTATGTGACAGCAGGAGGGGAGGAAAAGTTTTCACAACAAAAGATAAGGGAAATTGCTAGGCAGTTGACTCTTATTGAGCAAGGGATCTACAAATCCATCAAACCTTGGGAGTTGCTGGGTCTTGCTTGGACAAAGAAAGACAAATCCCTTGCCCCCAATGTGTCTCGTATGATACAACACTTCAACAAGGTTGAGCATTTCTCCTTTCAACGGATTGTGTGGGAGCTTATTCCATCTACCAGATAAGCAATTGGGTGTATTCTGAGATAACTGCTGTTGAAGATCTCCAAATGAGAATCCGCACATTGGAACGCTGCATTGAACTTGCAGAGGTTGTGCCAACTCATTACAGCTCATAATTTATTCCTCCCAGAATTTGGAACGCCTCCAAAATTTCAATGCTTTGATGGAAGTAATTTCTGGATTAACCAACAGTTGTGTTTTCAGGCTGAAGAAAACTTGGGCGGTAATACATCCCTCACTTTTTTACTGCTTTACATTACAATATCCTTTTCAACAGGGAATCTCTTCACATCATAGTAAAATATTTGAGGCCATCAGAGAGCTCACTGATAACTCAAAGAACAATCAAATTATGCGAAACAGACTAAAAAATATTCATCCCGTATTTGTTGTTAAATATTTTCCATTTATTAACTATTAAAAGCCATGTATTCCATACTTGGGGATCTTCCTTACTGATTTGACTTTCATTGGTTGTTTCAGTGTCCTCATCTTAAAACTAACACACTTCCAGAGGAGGGTAACCAAACATTCATTGAAGACAAAGTCAATTTTTTCAAGTGCACCCTTCAAGTACTTTCATTTAGTGTACATTCAATCCATTTACACTAAAACTTGCTAGGCCAATGTAATTATTGATGTTCAGCAGTACCAACAACAGCCTTATTGTCTGCGAGAGGTGCAACCAATCATTGACTGGATACTGACACGTGGCTGCACCTTGACAGAAGAGATATGCTACAAACGCTCTGTGATGTATGAACCTACAAATTAGCCTACTGATCCACTTACGACTTCCTTCTAGTCTTGAACCAAAAGAAAAATCTCCAGAAGACAACAAAACTGAACCTTCTGAAGATGGTCCTCCACCTGAGGAAGAACTCCCTATTTCCATGTTGTTCCCCTATGAATTGGAGCCTACCCTGGTGAAGCTACCTGTATCAATGACTATTGGTGCTGCCTGTCGGTATCAAGCCTCCTTCTCACTTCACAACTAATGTTATTTTTTCCCTGTCACATCAGCTTACTTTTCGATCGGTGGAAAGCCAAAAAGCCTCCTGCTATCTCTACCCCATTTTTTTCCAAGTTCTTGTCACAATGCAATGATGTATCTCTCTTGAAAATAGTTGTCCCACAGCCTCATGAACAAGCTTTTATGCTGGAAGAGCACCAAAGATTGGGAGAACTAGTTTCTAGTCTTCCATCCTCTTGCATGCCTAAAAAGGGGGTATGTTTCGTTCTACTACTGATTATTCTTTCACAATTCCATTAGAACGAATTCTTTTTTGCACTGTTGCCATCACCAGAAGTAATAAGTTGTGTCTACATTACTGAAAGAACATGTGAAGCAAGCCGTAAGTTACGTTGTCCCTCGCCGCAACACTAAGTGGCACTAAGACCCCCTCATTGATTGCAATGCCCCTCTTGGCCTGATGATACCATTACTTCAAATTGCCTTCGGAACTACAGAAAACATAATCTTAGCATACTACGAAAATGAAAGTTTGGGTAACTATTCCCTCACTTTTTTCCTTTGAATTGATTCCCGTTAGTACAATGGGTAAATTGTAACTTATCATTTGCTGCTCAACGACTGGGGAAGGGAACCCTTGTTGTGATAGCGGTGTCTGCTTTTCAGGTAAACTCTATTTTTGGCACCATATTTTAAAAAAGAAAATAGGAGTTCGTGCAATCTGAGGAGGAAATTAGAACAAGAGGGCAGTCGTTTAACGCTGTATATTTTTCCTCAAGAAAAAACCCACATCTCACTTTACTGGCAGGGTGAGTGGTCATTGAGTGGGATCTTGCGTATCACGTCAAGTATCCCTAGTAGTGTGAAGGCAGCCCACATGGATTTGCTTGCAAGAGGTCGCAAAGTAGTGAAAGAAAAAGGACATTGGACAGTGATGATAGATGGTTTATTGGTTTATTATGCTGGAATGGAGGTAGCTACATCGGCACGAAGTAATGGAATGTAAAATTAACGTTTGTCAGGATGCGATTCCGAAACATGTTCTTCCTATCCAGTACTTTGATGTACAATATGTTCGAGAGGGAGCTCAACTGTGTATTTTAATGAAGCCAATTCTTCCAATTAAAGAATTCAAGCCATTCATTGTATCAATTCCCTTTTCCTTCTGTTTAAGAGCAACACTTCTGTAGTTGTGTGCACCCCAGGAGGAATTGACAAGAACATGCTTCTCTCTGTTCCATACACATGTAACACCTTCCACCATATTCTCTTTGCCTTAATCTTTTATAGTCTCGAGTCAATGGTCTGATCGGGAATTATGATTTATGAAACTAACTCACACATAGAAAAAACGCGGCAATTTGGAATCTCTCTTAGTGTGATAGCAGCCCGACCTGGGAACAAGTCGTTAGTTCCTTCTGTTTTAAGAGACATTCTTAACTGGCTTCACTCACATAGTACTTGTTTATACCACTTTCGCTCCTAACCTGCTCTACTTGAAGGCATTTATAACGAGCGTCTCTTCTCTGGGGAAGCAAATGGCATGATTATCGAAAAATATAAGTCTCAGTTCGACTCTGGTATTGAAGTGGATTTGGGCTCATGTGATAGCGCAATTCTTGGGGAACTTGTTTGCGTCTTTTTGAGTGAGCTGCCTGAACCCCTTTTAACTTATGCCCTGTATCCCAAGTTTCTGCACATCGCTGAGCAACTAAGTACCCAGTTTTCTTCACTTGAAGGGAAAATAACATTTTTCAAGTAAGGGACCAAACAAACCAAACAGAGATATTCAATCTCGGTTGTCTTATGGGACAACTTCCTCTTCCCAACTATGCCGTAATTACCTTTTTGGTTGGGTATCTGCACAACTGGGTTACTGAAAGTAAAGTTGATATTCTCAAGGTATGTATCCCTTGTCTGATGAAATCTTACATAATGAAAAAAGGTTGCTCAGATATTTGGGTTAATGTTTTTAAGGCCTCCTTCTGAGGTGGACACCAATGAGACTATTCCTTCCTCTGTTATGCTCACCTTAGTCATTATCAAGTGCCATGAACAGGTGAAGTTGCCCTGCTGTTAACACTGTCTTACTTCCACAAAGATTTTGTCCCGCTATGACCTCGACTTGTGGCCTCAATTCCATGAACGGTTTGGAGAAAGTTACAAAACTCCACCTACTGATATTCATTTAATTCGAGCAGAAACAAAGAAGGTATTTAATTCTTGTTCCACACGTGCCCACTCACCCAAACAGGAAATATTGTATGCAATAAAAGAAGCCAAGCAAAAAAATTCATTTGGTGAGGTTCTGAGGAAGTCATACAGCGAAATCCTTCGTCTGACTCAGCCGCCTCAGGGTTCACTCACTAGTTCGTCTTCAGTAGCCAACATTCCTTCTTCACCATCACAACTATCTAGCCCATCACCGCCAGTTCCTCCCGTTGAGTCTGTACCTGGTACCCTTTTACAAACTCTCGTGTTAGGTTAATTACGTCCGCACTAACCCAAAAAAAACAAAAACAAACCCAAAACAAAAACAGGTGGAATTTTGTCTCCCTCTCCACCAATGCATACTCACCATAAAACCTCTCTTCCCCCCCTCCCAATCAATGTACAACAGCAACAGCAACAGCAGTTCACACCCACGCCGCCGCAAACACCCCCTCCACCAACACCCTCCCCACCGGACACACACCCCCACACCCCGCAGCCCACCTACACTCCCACGCCGCCGCCCGGGCTCCCTCGCCCATCCCCCTCCCCCTCCCCGCCACCTCCTTCCACAGACCCCCGGCCCACCGCCAGCCAGGACGACGAAATTCCGCCGCCGCCGCCCCAGGGCGAGCCCCGGCGCACCCACAAGCACTCCACCTCCCTCACCCTCCCCTCGATTCACGCGCCCCCTCCCCCGACCACGCAGTCTCCGAGCTCGCCCCCGGCCTCTCCCTCGGCTCCGCCGACACAGGCGCAGCGCCTGACCCCGCGGATCCTGCACCTCCCACCGGCCCCCGCCCCGCCGTCCCAGCACTCCAGGCTGCCCTCAGAGCAGCCGGTTGTTTCCACCCCTCCATCATCCCCTGGTGCGAACAGCAGTAGCAGTAGCGGCGGCGAGCTTCCGGGCACACCAACTATGGGACACAGAGGCACTCCACCTGTAAAACCAGCACCCCCACCACCCAGTCGCGTAGCTCCGGGGGTCACCAGTTCGCATTGGTGAGTCCTTGTTACTGGCCTGTACTACACACAATTTGAGCTTAGTGTAAACTAAAAGGAAAGCGAAAGAAAAGAATTCTCCTTTTCTACAATGGGAATTGGCTTCTTTTTTTTATAGGTTGGCTTATTTACTTTGGAACAACAACATGTCTATCTCCAAGATAGAGGGAGAATCAGTGGGTCACGGAGTGGCCCAGAACTTGTAGATAGAGAAGCGCCTATGTACACAACAGGGCGGGATGTACTCTCCCTGTGGAAATATCGTTCGTGCGCATGTCCAGATATAGAGAGCCGCCGTTCCAAGTTCTCAGCTGGGTGCATGGCCCGAAAAGCGTGCCTAAGATGCTTGTCATTTCGTCTATCATCTGCCAAGAGTCAGTGGTTTGGGAATCCCTCGAATAATGAAATGAGATAAAGGAAAATACGGTTTGGTGGACTATGTGACACAAGTATGTCCACAGTTGGGCATGCAGCAAGAACCGACGTCCATTCTTCATCAGGCTCTTGGAAAGTGGTTCCAAAGATGGTCAGCTGCCTTCCTCCGGGGAAAGGAACGGCGCAGCCTGTGTTTCTCAGTAGAGTGAAATTGAGTTCACTGTCCTGCAGAAGCAAAGTTTGCTCTGAGCAAGTAAGTCATTTGAAGATGGGAGGTTGTACTGAAGGAAGATAGCGGGCCACGTTATCGTGATTGCCAAGAACCTGGCCAACGTTAATTTCACGGTGGTGGGGGAGAAGAGAATAGAATTAGCTGATTACCACAAACTTCCTTTGCCTTGGTATAGAACCCATAAAGGGATCACTCCCCATCCACACATTGAAGTCGATGACTTGGTTGAAGTGTGGCCATTGCACCATATCACCTTGGGTTGTGTGTTATTTTGCTTGTTTGTACTGCGTCAAGAATAAAACGAAACCAGAGTGGACCACGATGCAATTCTCAGGGTTGCAGGACTCGGCGGCCAACTTGGTGTTTACCTCCCGATGTCGCCCATGTGTGTCTGACAGCGCAACCACAAACATTACTGATTACCCTTTTTTTCCCGAAATCAGAAACTCCAGGAGGAGAACAACCCTGCGGCAGCAGTGCGATTTATTGAACACCTCAGAGCTTTAAGCAGTTCCAGAGACCGGACTTCACACTAAATTCTTGAGGAATCCAAGCCTGTAAGCCCAAAAGAAGGTGACCTGACCGTACGCGGCGTTTCATTGTTTGTGTACATATGGGCAACCGTGTACCAAAGTAACTCTGAGCAGTGGTCTGTTGTCCGAACACACAGGTGTGCTGGATGGTGTCCGAGTCGTGGTGCTGTGACGTCACTCTCTGTGTGGTCCCCCCACCACCTTCTTCTTTTCTGACCCATTGCACCGACATGAACCCTGTGGTGTCTACGGTCATAAGCACGTTCTCTGGCGTGGTCACGTCTCGTGTTTCATATCTTCCGTCGTATGTGCCATAGAACTGGTTCCATTCTCAATTGGGAACCTCAGACCCGGCACTTTGGACGACGTGAGGTGCTGATGGATTCTTCCTCTTGATGATGTACACTATGCGCGTAGATGACCGCGCAGCGACTGCGTCATTGTCCAGGTTGTCATCGCATAACTGGATCATGGGCGAAGGGGCGAAGGTGTCAGTGTTTTCCTCTATGAAGTCTTCGCCCAAAAACCCAAGGGGCGAAGGTTTTTGCTGTCACTTCCCTCTGGAAACCTTCGCCCCTAGGGCGAAGGTTTTTCCTCTCAAAAAGCCTCGCCCCATGGGGCGAAGCTTTTCCTGGGGCGAAGCTTTTTGAGAGGAAATAAGGTAAAAAGGTAGTATTTGATAAAAAACACTGTTAAACCTCTTTTTGCAAAAAGTGTGCTAGTGACAACAAAGCAGCCATTTGGTTCATCAAGCATTCCCAGGAGTTTTGGGCATCAGAAGATGACAGCCTACCTTTGCAACATGTCTGTTTCAGGTGTTTGTGCCACTTGTTGATTGCTTCACCAAGCTCTTGTTTCAAAATACTAGGAGGACCATACAGCACAGCATCCCACCAAGAGTGCTCACACCAATAGTGTATAGTTGGGTTAAGTTGGTTCCCAAACAGTGCACATAAGGCCAACATCTTCTCCCTTGCTTCTTCCCATTGAGAATAAACCTCAGAAGTCAATTTCTCACAGTGTAACCAGTCATATGCAAACTGCAGTACACTTAAAAGAGAGGTTAAAATCTCCTTCAAGGTTTTAACCTCTGTCACATTTGGTTTCCATGCCAAGGGGAAACATTGCTCCAGCTCAACTTCCACCTTTGCATTTTTGATAAAACAAATATCAGTGAGATACTGGCCATCAATCAGCTTTTTTGCTTTATTGGCCTGAAATGTCTTGTCAGGCCACTTTGGAGCAACTTGAACCACACAAGAAATCAACTGTGATGCCACACCTGTGCATCCAACAGCCTTCAGCCACAGCACACAAGAGGCCAAGAGATTCAGCACCACATTTGCAAATGAGTGCAAAGGATCATACACCAAGCGCTTCAAGATTGACTTCAGCAGTTCTTTTTCTCTTTGAGAAGCAGAATAGTAATACCTCCAAATGTTTTCCAACCATTCACCAAGCTTATGCCTCACTAGAAATTCGCAACCATCTTTGAAGCAAATGGGCTTGTCTTGGATGTTGATGTGTTTCCTAGAGGCATTTGGAGCAGCACAGTCAGAACACAAAGGAACTGCTTGCATCCAGTCCACACAACAACAAGTTCTGATTGGCAGAGAAACAGTTTCATCAGCAATGACAAATTCAAGTGGTTTCCCATGCAAGAAATCCAAATAGTCATTGAAGTGAATCTCTTGGTCAATCTCAGCAAGTAAAGACTCATTAACAGTCTCATTCACCTTCATCATGGCCACAGTGGCAAAGCAACTCTGCTTTTGAGCATTGTGAACAGAAGATACACTGAGGCCATAAAACAGGTTCTTCCCCCACAGTTGTCTTCCATCAATGAACCCTTTGACCAAAACATGGGAAAGCCCATGAAGCTCCCACAGGTTGCTCTTGGTAATGTGATCCACAAGAAAATGAAACACAGCAGGACAGGAAGCATATGCTCCATTCCTGGGATCACTCATTGCTGATACTTGTGCCCACTCACTGTGTTTCTTGACACACTGTGAGATTGCCAACTTCCGTTGCGGAATATCTAATAGCTTCCCAAGAAGAGACCACTTGGCATTGGACAAGTTCAGTTGAAGCTTAACAAAGGTGCAAAGTGCAACAGCTTCTGCTCTCTCTCTTTCATTGAGGTGTTTTTTGAACAAACTTGAAGGAGGAGTACAGTCTTGTTGTGTACCTTTTTGGAATACAAAAAAAATAAAGTGAAAATTTAAGTTCTGTTTGTGTTATGAACCATACAAGAAGAATTGGATTGAATCAAAGATTGAAGAAACCTAACTTCCTCTTGATGTGCCCTGGTATGAGCATCAATATCATTCTTATGAGCATCCAAGGTGCGTTTCTTCTCATCTTGCAGATCTTTGATCCTGGAAAAAGTTACATGTGCAGTAAATTAGAGATCACATTGGCCAGCTCCTTGTCATGTGCTTCAATTGTCTTGGTCAGAAGGTGGTCAAACTGAGTTCGTTGTGTAGCCATTGCAATGTCATGTGTGTCTTGAAGGCTTTGTGTAACTTTTCAGGCATCAGCAAGCTGTGCTTTCAACATTGGGATTTGATCTTGAAGTGCCCCCTGTTTTGTGTTAGAAAATAATGGAAGGAGATGAACAGAATATAATACAGTTGCTAGGACCGTTGACTGCTGGAGACTATTCATTGTAGAGTGCACTAACTTAGTAGACAAACCTGGAACTGATTTCACAGGAGAACTCTGAAGCTTCAGTGTTGGCTTCTTGTTTGGTGGAGGAACCTCTTCATCATCATCACCATCAACTGTCACATCATCTTGACTGCTGGATGCTGAGGAGCTCTTTGAGGGTGGTGCAGAGGGCTTTTGCTTGTGATGTACACGGCTTTCCCTAGCTTTTAACAGGTCAGAAGCCAGGCTCTTCACCTCTTGGTCTGGATCCTCATTCACAATTGAGGTGATTACTGGGATTCGCATTCCATTCATTTTTGATGAACGAAGGAAAATGTCTTCCTTGTTTGGTGCCACAGTGATCCTCAAAGAAGCTTTTGATGACTTTGTGTTTTGAAAGATCTCAACAAGAAAAACTGGGGTGTCTTTGCTGCCCACTGTCACTTGCTGTCCAACATGTACTTCCAACTTCGTTTTCTTGTGAGTCTTGGTCCTTTGAAAACATGTGGCAGCAGTCCAGAAGTACTTCCCATCAACTTCAGTCATTCCACCCTTGGGTTCCCAGGTACAACCTTTTTCATTTAAGGCTTGAAAAGCTTGCCTTTTCTTGATCTCTGCTTGTCTCTCTCTACTGGCTTGCACTGTGGACAACTCTTGAATGAAATTTGCTTTGCCCTCAAACTCGTGGTTAGCAGCCAGATCCAACACTTCCTTCAGAAAGGGGTAACTGGATTCAGCCCAGCGCTTCACAAGACCTGCATCTGGTCTGCAGTTGTCAAGAACAATGCTATCTCTGATAGCACGGGCATCACCTTGTGAAGATGTTATGCTTGAGAGTAAGTATATTTATCATTGTACCATTTCCCCTTAAAGGATCCTTGACAGAAGACTGAGTATGGTTGCCAGTGTCATCAGAGGGCTTAGGTGTGCTCACATTTACCCCTTTGGCGTGCTTTGTTGTGGAGTCTGATTGTATTTAAAGGTCAAAATGTAAAAATTGTTGTTGTACCTTTTTCAAGGGCAGTTGCAACACAAGGCTCAGTAGAGGTGCAAGGCAAATTTGAGTTTCTCTTTTCTGTTCCTTTGAAAGATGAGATGATTATAATGTCATTGTCAAACTCAATGTTACCTGGATTTGGGAACTCAGGTATTCTGACTTGGGTTACCTTGGAGGTATCCAACAGAGGATCTAATTCATGGGAAGTTCATGAGAGGGAGGGCTGCAATTTAAAACACTACTTACTGATAGCACTAGTCAGATTTTGTGCTTGTTTTTGTGCTTCCATTAGATTATTTGAGACAATTGTTGGTTTGTCTGGTAGTGGAACCACAATGGGGCTTGAAGGAGTCACTGGTGCTGAAGTGGTGTTCCCTTGACTTTCTGGATTATCACTCCCTCGTGACCTCCTAAAACATGCATTATGATGGTAGAACAGACTACATAACACCCACAGAGGTATTACCTTGATGGTGTTGCACGCAAGGAATGTCAAAATTGACACTGTTGGTTGTGTTGCCACTTCAGTCATCTCCAATGATTCATTTGACTCACACTGAGATGTTTGGGACTGTTGCAGATGCCTTTTCGACATGTCCGCCTTGTTTGAGGGATATTTTTCTTTTTTTCACAGAAATCAGACCATCAAAACTTTTCCCTCAGTGAAACCTTCGCCCCACCAGGGCAAACACTTTGGCTCACTCAGTAAGGTGTTTGTCTACCACGTGGACCTTTGTGCTTGTTGTTTGGAAGAGGTTGGTTACCCCCAAAACCTTTGCCCCTGGGCGAAGGTTTTGAGAGGAAAAAAAGCTTCTCCCCATGGGCAAAGAAAAAAGGGCGAAGGTGTCAGTGTTTTCTGCTATAAAGCTTCGCCCCAAAACCTCCGCCCCATGATCCAGTTATGCCCCCCACTTCTTCAAAGAATGTTTGCTTTCTTGTTCGAGACAAGCTTGGACTGCGAGCAGTCCGAGCGTGCTCAGTGATTCACGGTCCACTTCAATCGAGGAAGTGGAACGTGAAGTTGAACGAACCGGTGGTGTGATTAGGAGGAATAGTAAGTAGCGGACTCTTTTGTCCAGAGGTGCAATAAAGAAAGTGGTTTGATAAAATATAAGAAGCGGGGGATTACACGGCCCCTGCGACGGTTCGGGAACGGTTTGCGGAAAGTCGGGCGAAACGACCGGAACTGGGTTTTTCGAAGAACCCTTTTCGTCCTTTCTTTCAAAACATGGCACAGACAGGCGCGGGGGTGTTTACATGGAGACACATGGACTGTGTGGCGCGTCCGTCGGTGACGCCGACGACTACTCCCGAAATGCACCTTGTCACTACCACGACGTCATCAACGACCCACGCAACTGCAACTGCCACTGCAAGTTGTTGTTTTGGGGGAAATGTTATGAATAGGAACTCACATTGTGGGGTGGTGCACAACGGGACCCTGTACGTGTACGGGGGATACGATGGCCACTCGGTGCTTGGTGTGCCAACTGGAATTTTCCCTCTTACTTTGTTTGTTTGTTTGGTTGGTTACTGGTAATAGGAGATATGGTGTCTCTGAACCTATGCAAGGTCAATGGCTTTACTGATAACCGCGTAGAGTGGGATATTGTCCCACAAATAAATGCTCCGAGTCCCAGACACAGTGCCACTGCTGTCCTGCATAAGAACTCAATGTAGGTTCTGAATGTGCCCGCTTTCTTGTTTGTCATTTATTTGACCACACTGTAAAGGTATGTCTTTGGGGGTGCCACTGAAAGTGGGGCAACCAATGAATTACTCTCATTCAATTTCTTGACAAAAAAGTGGGAAGTGGTTGTACCACATGGTGCAGTGGATTCTCCGCCTCCCCGGTATGTTAGGATATTCTATTCAACTTCCAGAATACCTTCTAAATTAAACAGGTGTGGACATTGCTCGGTGATATGGAAAGATTCCGTCGTTATACATGGCGGTTTCTGTGATCAGGACTCTTCAACAACTGAGGATTGTTGCCAACATCTCTGGAGATTCAGTTTACGCAGCCACAAGTGGTCCTGTCTCAGGGTGTGCGGGACAACCATTCCGGCGCCTCCACACTTCCATTCTGCCGTTTTAGTCAACAATCGGCTGTATGTCTTGGAAGGAAAGGGCGCAAAAACTGTAGAGAAGCACATCAGGTTAGTTCCCCAAAGGTTGACTCGAGAATATAACTAAAGAAGCCCGCAGTACTGCATTGACCTGAAATCATTGACGCTCGAGCATCTTCCCATCCCCCCTCAACCATGGGCAGATATTTTTGGGCACACATGCACAGCTCTTGCCGGAACATCATTGCTTCTTTTTTTGGGTGGTTTCAGTGGAGCTGAGAATCATGCTGTCAGTAATGTGGCACTATTTGATATATCCAATTACCAGTGGACCAGTGAGTCAACAAAAAGCCTTTCTCATTAATAATCAGTCGTTAAGATATCTCCTCAGAAGGAAATGTTGCTGCATTACACTTCCATGGGATTGCCTGCTCACCAGGAAAGTGAGGAACCTCCTTTCATTTCCTTCCTATATCTTTATTAGAATATTCGTCTTGGGTGGAATTCCACAGAACTCTGAGCGTGCCGGTGACATGTTTTGGTGCTGCTCCAGGACTGGGTGTGATTTAGATGTGCTTTCCTCTCTTCCAGAACATCTTTTATGTTGCATTCTTCAGGTCCTTCCCCTCACTGATATCCTTTTCCGCCTGTCCCACGTGAGTTGCCAAACCCTTCTTTTCATTCAGTCAAGCTCTACCAAGGTCAATAAAGCACTGTACAAATTCTGCCATCAACAATCCACTATTCGTTCCATGGCCCGATGTCATGGCATTTCGTTCCCAACTTGTCTTCTCGATCAGCTTGATCAGTTTAATAGGTTCCAGCAGCAAATTTATGAATTCTTGGCAGTGTGTTCTTATCCAGATCGAATGTGGCTCCCAAGGAAGGACTTTACTTTGGTTCCATTGAAAAGAACATGTTGGGACATGAAAATTTGTGTTGTTGGTGCTCCTCAAGTTGGAAAATCAAACCTTATATTAAGATTCCGACAGGGTGTATGTATCCCACAATAAACAGTTCTCAGTGAATTTACCCCCAATTTAGATATTCGTGGAGGTTTGTGTCTCTTGTTGCAAGCATTGGCAAGTAACCTAAAAACCCCTCTCTTTTTTTAGCAGCTAGACCCATCATATGAAGGTGATGACGATTGGCGCAAGATGTTCCAAGTTTCAAATGAATATTCTTTTCCGCACTCATTTCTGAAAAGGTTGACACAGCGTTCTTTAGCGTCGATATAGTGGAAGAAGGTAAAGGTTTGAGTCAAAACCCCAAAATGTTGGAGCTATCGATCCAACATGCACATGTGTTATTTGTCTGTTTCAGTCTTGCTGAACCGGAGACTTTGGAATATGCCCGGAATAAATTCCAGCAGATTAGAACAGTCCGAGGGACCGCTCCATGTCCAATTTTTCTGGTTGGGTGCAAGTCTGACCTATCTGATAATAATAGAAGCACTGTAAGCTTTGATGCTTTTTCCTTTGCTCACACCAACCGAATTCCGGTATGTGCCCATCCTTGTGCATTTTTCAATCACAGTTCTGTTTTCACACAGTATCTTGAAACATCAGCTAAACTGAACACCAATGTTGATGCATGTTTCCACCAAGCTGGGAAAGAATTCTTCCTTGCAACACAGCCCGAACCTCCCCCATCCAAATGTCTTTTGATGTAGGAAAAAAAACCCGTTTTCAAAAACATACAAAGTATTTCATGCAAGAACCGAGTTTCTTTCTTATTACAATTATAGGTGTGAGTATTGCGTGATTCTTCTTGGTTCAGCCTCACAGAACCAGTTGACAAACACTGCCCTGAGCGAAGCAATGCATGACGCGAAAACGCACTCGTCAGCAACTCGGCACAAACCACAGCAGCATGTGCGTGAAGCCGCTGCCTGGTTCTTGTAACATGCCTTGTGTGTGTGCATGTGCCACAGTGCAGTGTGTGATTGTTGGCAATCTGTCGAGAAGCAGAGTGACAGAACTGACAAGAGGCACAACGGGCTAACCACAAGGAATATCATGTCCACCCGGTACTGTGATGATGATGAGTGAGCGGTTTGTGTTGTTTTTAGATTACACACTTGAAAGTTGGACAAGTCCGGATCAATGTATGTCACGGCATATATTGCTGCGAAGTAGACATGACCCGCACCGGCCAAGGACAACAACAGTAGCATTACAAAGCAAGAAAATACTGACAGGTAGTTGCGGAAGAGATAGAACAGGCCAAAGTGCCTTTGCGAGATTCGACAGAATACCTGGAAAAAAAGCAGCGCCACGACAAGACAGAGTGCAAACGTTATTACTGTGAAAATATTAACACAAATGGTGATTAATGTTAAGAGGTCAACATGATTTCTCAGCCGAGTAGGCTGAATCGTTCATTAGGGAAATTGTCCACTTCCAATTCTCATATGAGTCTCCCCAGGGACGAAACGCAAACCTCCATACAACGAAATACAATGGCACCGCCAGTAACAGAAATAGTCCCCAACAGAGAAAAGCCAGTGCCACGGAAACTCGGTTGAGATACTGAGTGTCGGAAAAAGTTAGTTAACGTCATTAATTTTTTTAGTGTTTATTCTTGCATACACTATTCACGCTAGTTTTGAAAAGAGAAATGAAGTCCACTTCTGTGTGGAACCACATTACAAGCAGGAAGCATGAGAATAGAACCAGAGATATTGCAACAGATGCAGTGCAACTGACTATGAGTTGGTTATGCTTCTCTGATGAATGAGTACTCTTGAACAAGTCATCAAGGATTTGTATCTGCTGAGAGTACCACATAAGGGACTCTGCCATTGGCAATTTAAAAAAAAGGGATTAGTTGTGGTAGTGAGTACCCGTGTAATCATAAGACTCGGATTCAGGAATATCATTTTGAGAGAGGGCACTCTCTGTGTTTCCAGTTACTTTCTGAACGTAGTACGAACAGTAACTACTCTCACTCAAATAAATGCAAAGTGAAAGAAGCACTACCTTTGTTTCTGTTGCCATAGTTGCCGGAACGAAATCAGCCTTTCTGTTTCACTTAGCAAAGGAAGAGAATCAGAAATCAATACGCCTGGAGGACTTTAAGGAAGACATGGAGACGGAACTTGTGATTTCTACCTTGCGACATTGCAGGTGGGGCCAGTCCCAGAAGAGACATAATAGTTGATGCCAAGTCATACACGGCAGCAGGGCGTGAAGCTAGGGGTGGTTCCCCAATGAAACTTGAGTTGATGTTGCTATCTTTGCAGTAAATGGCCAGTGGCACTTGCCGCACCCCTTATTTGTCGTTACACAGTGTTGTTGCGTTTTCGAAGTATCGGGAGTTGAGGTTACATTTTTCAGAGCCCCCGTGACCTCCTGGAGGTATGTGTCCATGATCGCCTGCAAATAGTATGACTGTGGAGTTATCCGAAGCAGCCAGAATGCTCTGGAGCAACTGTGTGGTGTTCGAAAGGGAACTTTGAAAGCTAACATAAGAAGTGAGTTGAAGGTCCACGGTAGATTATACTACTTATGTGATTGAGTCCCATATACATGGGCTACATTGTCTGTATCAACTAAGGCAGAGAGAATCAAAAAATATGGATTTGGCTGCTGTAATGTTGATGTGATCACCTGTGATAAACTTTGTTATTGACCAAGAGGACCAGTCAATTAATTGATTCTACTTGTGTAGAGAGATAGTCAAACTGAGTGCGAGAATGTGGCTTATCCTTGCATGCAACATATCCATACCCTTCGTCGTGTTACTACTCAACACACCAAACCAGAAGATATACCAGAAAAAGGGTCAAGGAGGGGCTCCACTGGCCAGAAACGGTCCCCTGAACTAGTGAGAACAATCCTTAGAAATGCACATACCAATTATTGCCCGCATAATTTGAGTTGCCTGTGCAACCCTAATAATATTATCCTCGTCAATGTTTTTGTATCCGTTACCCACACTTCTAAAGAAGAGTTACAACTATGGGGCAGTTTATTTGTTACCCAAAAAACTCAGGCTCCATTCCTGTAAGTAAACTCACCCAAGCCCCATCACTGAAGGCTGGAGAAATTGTATCCATTTGTGAGACTCTCATATCCTTGGAATAGGAAGAGTTGTGCATAAGCTGGTACAAAGGGTTGTTGCCTTCTTCCACTAGATGCCAGCTAAACAAAAGAACTTCAGGTGAGGAAATGGGAGGCTATCACATACGGGATTCCATCAAGTGTAAGGTACAAAACTTTTCTAACTGGATGAAAAGGTAGTACTACCGGAAATAAAGAATCTCTAGATGCTTGAATAGACTTCATTTCTGTAAGACTCCAATAGCTATCCTGCATACCAACAAAAAAAATATAAGAACCCAGAGAAAAGCCCAACGACCCACAATGATGCTAAGTAAAAGTAAAATCGAAACAAAAGTACAATCACGGGTAGTGAAGTGATCTTCAATTACATGAACACACATGGATTGAGCTCTTGTACATTGCAGATGCTACCATGCTGGCCAAAAATATAACTACAATAAGAGCCGAGAAGCATCCCACTGCCTTCGAGGGTGCCCACCGCCGAGGAGCCCTGTCCATCTTCACACTTGCGCGCTTCTCTGCCTGTCATTACAGGATTATGGGTCTGGTACATTGTGGCGTCGAAACAACAAACAGACAGACAGACAGACAGCACCGGGGACTTCGAAAACTCGCCAAGTTGTGGCACACTCACCGCGGTTTTGGTGTGGTGTCGGTTGCCGTGATCGAGGGTGCTTTCTCCACCTGCATAGGGCTCATCCTCATCGGCACTGTCGTCATCATCAGATCCACCAGACAGTTCCACGTCCCCAGTGACCTGCTCACGTTTCATGGCGTAACCCCTGCCTCCAACTCGCGTGCGAAGATTCGGTTTTTTTTTTGTTGTTACCCATCACCCGCGAAAGGACACTGAACAGTAACTGCGAAACGTCTCTTCCCAGAAAAGGAAATGGGTGCAACAACGAACAAGGAGACGCGGAAGGCTCCGACCCCCGCCAAAGCGACCGCACCAGCCCCAAAGAAAAACCCTGAGGCCACAGTTAGCGTATCTAAGGTCCCGAGTTCCAACAACGCCCCCCGAACCCACAATGCGGGTTGCGGGGGTGTGGTCGCTACCAGCAACAACACCAACAACAAGAAGAACCAACTCGACGACGAGTCTCTGGCAAGTTTCGCCGCCACCGGAGTTCTCCCACAATCGACTGCCGTCAGCTCCGAAGACAGGTCGCGGATGCTCACGGCGAGGCGCGCGCACGTGACCCGGGTGTTCGGCGACACCAGCGGCGAGATGTGGAGGATCCTGCCAAACTGCCGCAACACAGCGAGGTTCATGATCGACGAGGCTTATGGGACGGCGACGAGGGAAATCGTCTCGGAGCGGTTGTACGGCAAGTACTCGGCGCCGTTCCACAACAGGTGGGACAGGCCGCCGAGAACCGCCGGCGCGGTGGAATTACGGGACGAGGAGGAGTTTCTGAAGCAGATTGGCGTGGACCTGAAATCTCAGGGAGTTTTACCTGAAGGGGACCGGCCGCCACTGAATGTTGTTTTCGTTTGTTTCTCATGAGAGTTGAAAATGGCAATGTGCATTTGTGTTTTGGTGCTAGTAGGTGATTTGGTGTGCTATTTTGGGCATGGGATCCCTATTCTGACTTCAGTTGAAACAGGAGGAACAAATGAAGGCTGTGGAAGCAACAATTGCTTGGAGAAGGCAAAGACCGTGTGTTGAGTGGGCTAGAAATCTCCGGGCTGCTGGATTCAACTCAGTTTTGCTATCTTGTGCTTGTAGTCACGCTTGGGCTGACTGGTACACTGTGGAATGCCAAGCTCTTATGAAGACGTCAAGCTTATGGAAGCGAATACTGTGTAGTGTTTCCTCCTCTATGCTTTCTTTTTTTAACCAGGAAAAAGTGTGCTCTCAGGACGCACAAAGAGCTATGGTTTCGTTTATATGTGGCAGTCATCCCCGTGCTGGGAAGCACAGTCCTCTCCAAGTTCTGTCTTCAGATATTCTCCAAGCAATTGCCAACACCTCTGTTAAATATGACTGCACTCTTTCTGATGGCTTGCAAAGAGAGCCACCACCCACAGATGTCGATATATCCCTAGACTGCTACAGGAGTTCGTGGACAAAAAGAGATGACATTGACTCAAGGATGACGGCATTTGGGAACTATTCCCCTGAAGAGCATATTGCCGAAACGGCCATTGATGCCGGTAAGTAGATCATTCCAGCTTAATCTATGTTGATCTCTGGACAAGTTGGAAAAGCGTACAAACTTTTATTCGACTCTGGGGTTTGGGTGAGACTTGATGACTTTATAGAAGCTGTTGGTAACAAGTAAAAGCAAAAAGGTGAAAGGATTAAATCAAAAACTAGAGGCAGGAAATATTGGTGTTCTGAAGTGCATAGCCTTGTTTCAGAGTGCTGAATGTGCAAATGCACCGCCGATCAGATTTATGGCACAGAGACTGTGTGAAACACTTATTGGATCTTCAATAGCCAAAGAAGTTCTCCATGTATCTTAGACAATCATTTTGATGTTCCTCTAATTCAATCAAGTTTCGAAAATGCTTTACTGGAGATGGGAAGGTAACAATGGCAAATGGTACCAAAAAGTAATGTTCCAAGCTGTCTTAATTCAAACCAAAAACGAACTAACAACAGATGTGTAAAGGATATTGTTGTTGGAGACATTGTGGCCACTGAAGCCACGCCGAAATCTGTTGTGAAAATTGAAGTCCTAAAGGTGAATGCTGTGACCTCTATGTGCTGGATTGGAGACACATGGCTAACACCAGGGCACCCCATTTCTGTGGTAAAAAATATTGATGCACAATGTAAATAGTGACTAACACAACAAACAGAATGGCAATTGGATTCATCCCTTTGAAGCTGTTTCTGTGCAGGAAAGATTTGTTTCAGAATTGTTCAACTTTGAGCTTGAAGGAGGTCCTCTGAGCCCTAATCATTCAGTTTGGATAAATGGCGTCCTGGTGTGCGCCCATAATCCCGCGCCCACTCCCTCTTGCCCACAGGAAGCGGACTAACCCAAACCAGGTTTGTACTCTTGGCAAAGACTGTGGTCCCCGAATAACAACTGGTTGGCCCAGAGCCAATGAAATAGCTGGAACTGGCTATTGGCGAAATTCCTCTTCCCACTGGGCCAAGTCAGTTCTATCACACCTACACTGTGAAGTATAAATACCCACCCAAACACACATCACTCCCAGGCTGAATGAGGGGGATCCTGTTGAAATTTGTGAGCGTGCTTTCCTTCTTTGTAGGGGATAAATCAAAAAAAAAAAACCCGGAGCTCAGGCGTTCGCGTTAAAAACAGAAAAACAACAAAAAGGGGAATTAAATCTGGTATCTGATGCCTAGTTGTGCACCGGTTGTAGCGACGTCGTCTGGGCGCATGTGGTGGTCCACCGTGCAGGAGGATGACGCCTTCGTATTGCAACGTGTATGCATTTCTTTTTTTTTTCCCCATTTTCCCCCCCCCTTTTTTTTTTGTTTTGTCCCCCTCCCCTGCAGATAGTTGTTTTGCTGTTCTTTTTTTTTTTTTTACAAGGGGATGGTTATTGTTCATTTTTAATGAACCCAACCAAACAAAAAGCACCGGTTTAAAGTCGTAAATGGGGAGGCACCTGGTTACAGGATTATGATCACACACAATTCGGTCATTATTGCCCAAGCACATAGCGAGCAAGACATAATGTCTGATTGGGAATCGGTACATCAGGTTCTTGACTCTGAGGCAAAGAAGGTTGATGAACCTCCTGTGCTTCCTTGCTTATTGTATTTACCTTCATAATCAAAGGCAACTTTACGCTCCTTGTCTGCAACATTTCTGAAATCAGTTTTTGAAGATCTTTGGAGTGCATCACACCCCACGACTGACACTCAAATCGTACTCCACATTTCCTTTTCTTTTAGGTTAACGCAAACAGACTGAAGAAACAATTGTTGGTGAGGCTAATGTCGAAATTTTTCAAGGTCTTTGACTCTTACCTCCATATTTCTTTCTCATAATCTTCCAGCAATCCACTCTGGTGAGGCAGGGCAGCTGCATAAAGTTCTCGTTAATTTGAAAAAGACTTTGGCTTCCCTTACTTCTTCGGCATCTTCTTCCACAGGCACAATATCCCTACAAGACAGAGTACTGGAAATGCCACAAATGTCATCTCCTCTGCATGTGGCTGCTTTATATGATCGTATAGATGTGTGCAAGGTGCTTCTCGATCACGGTTTTGATTTGAATGCCAAAGATATTGATGGGTTTGCTCAACAGAATTAATTCTAAGTTTAATGTTTTTTTTTTTAGATGGTATGTCAGTTCATGAAAGTTTCATTATCAATGTAAATTTTCAAAGGTGTCCTCTCCACATAGCAGCATCGAAGGGCAACTTTTCAATATGCAAATACTTTCTTGAACAGAGTACTTAGCTCTTGATAAGCTCTCTCACAGCTGTCTTTTCTTAATAGAGGCCATTGGAGTTCTTGCTGTTGGAGATGATGGCACATCAGCTCTTCACAATCTTGCAACACATGCTTCACTGACCACAAAAGAAACCAGCAAGCTTGTAGAATGCCTTGAACTGATGTTACAAAAGGGTTTACAAGTCAATACTCAAAACTCGTATGCTTTCTGTTAAAGTAACTCCGCAACCAATCAGTGATTCCAGATTAGGGCACACTCCCCTCCACCAAGTAATTTTTTCCCCAAGTTTCAGTCTCCTAATTTCTCCCTTTTGTTGTGCTTAGGCTGCTTTATCAGGAGCTGTTACAGTTGCTCAAATCTTACTAAAGCACAATGCCAACCCCAATTTATCAGCAGAGTGTGTTTTCTTTTTTTCTTTTTGTATGAAGTAATTTTTCCTGTCCAGTGATGGACAGACTCCTCTGCACTTAGCTGTGAGAGGTGGACACCAACCTGTTGTTAAGATTTTGGTAGATTCGACATGATGCCTTTTTTTTCACGAAAATTAATCATAAAAAAAAAGATGGACAACGGTGCTAACCCAACAGCTCAGTCCGAGAATGGCACTCCACTACAGGTGTAATAAAAGAAATGTCCTGATAATGCCACTAAAACTTTTCATCTTGAAGATTGCCTTTAGGATGTCAAGTCCTGCAGTGGAACTTCTAGTCAAAGGGGCTCTTCAAGGTAAGCAGCCCGCTTCCCAAATTCTGCTGTAACATTCCCTAGAGGAATACCGCCGAGTTGATGAAGCTTCATCACAACCAAATATCCAAACATCAGCAAATGACCTGTTAAATTCCCATGATCAACAGCTCACTTCTAAACTGTGTGTTTGTTCATTATACTTGATCGATTACCTGAAATAATGCTGTTTCTAGGGGCGACTCATACCTGCGGTGTGGTCTTTCTCCAAATGAAGTGTACTTTGATGTATACTCCTGTGTGCACAAGAGCGGTGGTTCTGCCCCAGGACTCTTGCACATCTTCGAGCACTATATCTGCTTTATTCCAAGCCAATCTGATACAAGCAAGGTGAAAATTCCTTTTTGACTTTGGTTTTTTTAAAAGAAAAAAGCAAATCATAGCCTTGGTTGATGTAACGGACATTCAAAAGAAAGACCCATTTTCAGGAGTTGCTGCCATTGCCATTACTGCTTCCAACAAGGTATGGTTTTTAACACAACCTTCTGACTAACCCACTCAAGAAATATGTGTTTTCATTATATCTCCGTGATGGTACTTAAAACGGCTATCTTTTTTTTTTTTGCCTAATTTCTCACCCAGAGGCTTATAATCTTATTAACTATTTGTTTCAACGGTCCTCAATTATTTCCCCTACACCACTAGTTTATCCTTCTGGTTGTGTATTATCGTAGTATCTGTATATTTCTAATACTGGTTGGGCATTCCATAGATACTGAACTCCAACGCCTTGCCAAAGTTGGCCGTGTTAAGTTCCCAGAGCACCATGCGTCCTACTTAACACACTTTCCAGCTGAATCTGCAACCTCTGCCCTAATCTATTGTGTGCAGTCATCTTTAAGTTCTTCAGCATTAATGGCTGCACAGACACCTCAGGCACCCAAGTAAAAAAAGCTCCAAGTGTCCGTATTGATGGCTCTCTGTATCTATCTTCACAATTTCTTTGTTTCCTTTCTTCTGGGAAAGAGCCTCAATCTACTGTGTCACTCCACTTTTTTTGGGTTTTTTTATTTACAAAGGCAGGTCATAGAATTGGGGCAAGTTATACACCTTTCAACAGAGACTAATTGTATGAAGTTAGAATACTTGGCTCGTTCTACAGCAGAGCCATTGGAGGTTGCAGCTTGTCTCCTTTGAGCAACAGTGTTCTCACCCTCACTTCCCGCGGTACAGGCACTCTTCGAGTTTTCGGCCTATCAGAATAAAGTAATGCCGTTTGTTGAAGAAGCTTGGAAAACTCAGGTTGGCATGACTGCCCTCCTTCTGTCTTACTTAAGTACAGCGTGCCAAAACTCTTCCACATGTTGTTGTTTTTGGAGTTGATACACCTCCTGGTGCGTATCTGGTTAAAGAACTTACCAAAGACAGCCCAAAATGTTCTGTGATATTGACTTTGTGTTACTATCAGTTGAATACCTCAATTTTTTTTTCTTGAACTCACTCTCATCTAGGCTCAAACCAGAACCGGTTCCAAATGCCAAAACTTACTGCCTTTCTTCAAATGCACAACGTAAGGACATTGAAATCCTGCTTCAAGAGGCCACTATTGTCGTAGTGCTGCAGCCTCATTATATTCTGGAGCAAACACACACACGTTTTGAACGCAAAGAAGGAAACAATAGCAACCTGGAGGAGGTCCGCGAATCTCTCTTCAGTTAGTTCTACCAACATAACAGTTCTAATCTAACTAATACATAAAAGGTATCATCGTGTCAGAAGCAAAAAAGGGAGGAGTTTCTAAGTTCATCATGCAATCTATTCCTTTTTCCAAATTGGAAAAAGAAAATGATTCGAACTTTGCTCCACTGCCCTTGTCAACTGCCACCATTATGGGAAGGTGTGGTATGATGCTGGAGCGTTTCAAAGGAGGCGAGGATGATCTAATTCAGTCTGGGATGCCATATTGCATCATTAGGTGAAACACTTCACACTTACCTTTATTGTGACATATGTTTAGATGCAATCCTTTGATGCAATTTTTACCCAATTTTCTCCAACTCACCACACGTCGTTCATTCAAGCTACCAATTGGGTCAGAAGAAGTATTTTACAATTGAGTTTTCCCCACCTCATTTAGTTCAGGTATCTTGGGTTGATGCAGAAGACTTTGCTTGTGTAGTTGCATCTGTTATATTCAGTCCATCTCACTCCGGGGCAATCTACACACTATATGGTATTTTCAACCTGTGTCTCTATATATGTACGTTTTAATAACTTTAGGCCCGGAATCTCTGAGTGGTAGTGACCTGGCTACATCTCTTTCTGAGTATACTGGCCAAAATATATCTTACACACTCTCAATACCTAACGAATTTTACAATGGTACATTTTGACATTAAATTCTGCCTCTCAAACATATCCATAGGCCAGGCAGAAACCAATTCCTTTTTCACATACGAGCTTTCCTCTATTTATTTTTACCTATCTATTTGGTCTGCCCCGAATTCAGTTACTGAGCCTGAAAGTTGTTGGAACTCCATGTTTAGAATTGGCCGACCCATGATTACTGTCTCACAATTCTGGCCAAAGATTAATAGTGACTTACACATCGATTATCACCGGATATGTATGTTGCTTTCTTTATCACCGTTCTATCAATTGGCTTTTTACCCAGTGAGTGGAAAGGAGATAGACTTACTTCGTGCCCGGTTTTGTTCTGTTAGTGTTAATAACAACAATTCATTATCAAAAGAGTATTCCAATGTTCTCACTTTTTATTGAATAACACGTAATTCAGAGAGTTTGTTTCCTCTCTTGGTGAGCCTTTGGTTAGTGCTGGACTTGCATCAATCCTATTTCGTGCATTCAATTTGACTTCAAGGACTTCCATTGCACTGGAGGATTGTCTAACGTATAACATCCCTTGTGCTTGCACATGTTTACAAAAATAAATAGAACCATGGCTCTCATGACACGTGGAACCCAAGCACAACAGAGTGATTGTATGAGTATTTTTGCTTTGGTATTGGATTGAAGTAACTGCAGTGTCGTTCTTGCTGTTTGATAGAGATGACAAAGGATTTATAACATATGATGATGTGACAAGAGTGTGCGCTTTCCAACAACGAATTTGTGATAACTTTACTTTTTTCCTAAAATCTGGGTAGGATGGCCTGTCTTCAGACTTGTTACCAAAACGTTGGACTGTGCTGCGATATTGATTCTTTGCTAGCTATCTACAAAACCATTTTAGACAAGTACAATGGCGAAATCACAGTGGACGACTACGGCAAAGGTACAAGTTATTGTTTTCTTTTTCCAGTCACTCTTACGGTTTACAACTTCAGAATTAGCTGAGTATCAGATAAACATAATGTATCTGGGTGCCCTTGGAGTGACACCAGAAAAAGAGAAACAGTCTCTCATGCAGACTATGCCAGCAGCACCATGTGTATGGTTTGGCTGCCCCTCCTGGCAACTTGGTTCGATTTCCTTTCTATTGGCTGTGCCTTATATATATTATAGTGTCGGACCTGATGCTTGGGATACAGATTTCCGTAGTCTTCAATTTCGGTTTTTAAATCTTTTACCCTCCTTACAGACAGCTGAAGTAAGCGCGAGGCCTTTCTATGAGAATCTACTCCCCAAAGACTTCTTGGAGACTTCTGATTTCAGATTACCAACTATAGATTCTGCATTGACTACTGTAGTAGCAGAGCAGACACCCCAATCACCAGCTCTAGCTCCTTCCCAATCATCAACCTGTAGTAGTGGTGCTCCTGTTCCTTCGCCACAACCCACTTGTGCTCAAGCAGTTCCATTGCAATCACCTCGATTATCCAATTCACCACTTGCACATACACCACAGTCCCAATCAACACCAGTACAACTAACACCACCACAGTCACTCACACTATCTCCACAACCAGTACCAGTCTTGATTGATAACTTGGATGCAGATTCACTCCAATCACCACCTCCAGAGCCGCCAACCGAGCGAGGTCTCTCTCCCGCGTCACCCCATGAGGACTTACAGGCATAGTTTCCCTCATTGGCTTTGGTTTTGAGTAACGCATGAAGATAAACCAAGACAAACCTACAGACGTGGAAACTTTATCTTGCCACCCTTCCCAACGTAGAAAGAATTCTGGGACAGCAGGAGACACAGTTGCAGATCCTGCAGATACACTTCCTCAGGTAGGCTGCTTCCATGAAATTCTCATCTCACTCAAAAAATGAAGGAAGACTTGGAGAGTCCAGTAATATTAGGTCTCCCAACTGGGGTGACTTCAAACCCAACACCTGCAATGTCTCCTTCGCCATCAGCTGTAGTCCGGTCAACAACACCAACCATTATTCCCTCTCCTGCCAGCACTAAAGGATGGCAGTTTAGTGATGTTGCACCTGTTCCATTTAAAAGGTGTCGGGAGTTATCTGGAATTTCCGAAACAGAGTATTCTGTAAGTATCCCCAATAGCGCATGTTTTACATTTATACATCTTAGGGGTCCCTTGGTTTTGGAAACTTTCTTGGCAATCTATTACTTGGTCGACTTTCCACTATAGTTGAACTGAAATCCTCAAGCCGGTATGTACCCACACCATAGTGAACTTCTCCAACCAAAAAAAATATTCCCAGGAGCGGATCACTTTTTTTCAAATCAGGAAATGGAAAATACTTTTGCAAAACGATTCCTGTAGAAGAAGAGGAAAGAATACTTGATATTTTGCCGGCTTGGCTTGACGTAAGTCATGTCTGTAACTCCTGTGCTAGAAAATGAACAACTACCACAGTATTTCCGGAACAACCCCAACACTTTGCTCCCCAGATTGTATGGAATGTATCACCTCAAACGTGGTTATAACCTTGGTGGTGGCCATACACACAAGGACTTAACTCTCCTTATCATGGAAAATGTGTTCAGATACCTTCCAGTTCACGAACAGTACGATCTCAAAGTATGGAAACACTCTTTTGTCCCATTGAGAAACTCAGTCACTGGTAGGGCTCCACAGTGGACAGACTTGTAAAAAATGTTTCTGATCCAAATGTTGCACTTAAAGACCAAAACTTCAAGACAAAAATCCGCATTGGGTCAGCAAGGTGCAACGACCATGAAATTGATTCCATCCATTAACCCCTAATCTTTTGAAAGGAAAGTAGTTTTGATGGAACAAATCGAGCGAGATACGCAGGTACTTCACTCTTTGGGTTTTTACTGGTCATTTACAAGTTTCAAGTTTTTGGTAACCAGAAACATTTGTGATTTCAGTCTACTAGTTGGGATCCACAAATTCACAACCCCAATAAAGCCACCTCTTGTAGACAACAGGTTGTTGTTCCTTAATGGCACTTATCATCACTCACAATACCTGCCAGTGAGCACCGAAGTACTCCTCTTTCTACCTTGAACCCAATGGGTACAATAAGAAGTCTGAGACCTCAGAAAGGTCTTATACGTATGAACTCTCAATGAACTTACAATCTAAGTTGACAACAACCATTTGCAGATGAGGAATTAGGTGGATTTGTTTCCGAAAAGGGGGATTGCGTATATTACATAGGAATTATTGATACTTTCACTGTCTACAATTTCCGAAAGAAAGGGGAACAAACAGCCAAGTCCTTTCTGCATGATAAAGTAAGTTTGCTTCCGCACCCATAATTTTTCACTCACTGACTCCACTTTCTGATTGCTAGTCACAAATTTCTGCCATGGCACCAGAGCCGTACCGAAAGCGGTTCCAGGCATACGTGTATTCCATAATAGAGTGAGGTTGTATGAGTGTAACAAAAAGAAACCAGTTCAGTGTTGTAACTTTAAATTTGGAAAAGAAAAAGGCTGACCTAATGACAGGTGCCAAGCGGGCTTAGATTTTCTATCCAAAAAATCAGGTCCGTTGGGATCAGAGGAAGATCTTGGATCCCGAACTTCCGATGGTTGTGCAGAGCAGATAAATCAAGTTCTTCCGATTACATAAAATTATCTGCTGTGATGGCATCCACAGGACCGCCACCAAGCGTTTCTACGTACCCCAAAAGGAACGCAAAAGCAGCTTCTGCTGACACAACGGCACCGCCGAAAACAAACGGGTGGAACGTGTGCAGCCACGTCGTGGTGTGCGTCATAGGGCCCCACTCTGGGGAGACCGAGGATTCCTTCTTCGCCCGCAAGGCGTCCGACATCGCGCTCTGCGGGCACACCTACTGGCTGTGCCTGTCCAACCAGATGTCGTACGACAACGTGGTGTGCGCCTGCACCGACGCCGCCTCAGCAGCTTCCAACGGCGGCAGCACTAGCAGCGCCCGTCGTACGACCGCCGCTGCGCCCTCGTCGTCGCCATCTAGTACCAGCACCACCACAACCACAAGCAGCAAAAGAGGTGCTGAAAAAGACCCTGAGGATAGTGAAGACGACGAAGAGGAAGAGGAAGATGAAGATGAAGATGAAGAGGAGGGGGAGGGGGAGGAGCATGAGGAGGACGAGGCGGAGGATGACGACGGTTGCGACAACCGTCGCGCGTGGTGCTTGTTTGTGGCACCTGCGACGCCTGGGGGCGCAAAGGACACCACAAAGTCGGTGAATGCGACTGAGGTGTCCCTGGACGGCGGGGCGACGTGGGCCCCGCTGGACAAGGGACTGACGCCTGTCAACGGAAAGCTGTCAAAGAACGGGTCGCTGGCATTTGTATTTGACAAAATCTTCGAAGTTCCAGAGGTTTGTTTTGTAGAAGCCAGCTACTGCTGTTCATTTTTTTTTTTTTTGACTGCTCACTCACTGCCACTTAATGATACTAGGGGCAAGAAATTGTAGATCTTTGGGATTTCGCAGCCTACCCAGGTTCTGGGCCGTCTCCCGTTCCACTCAAGCTATATCTAGGAGGTAAACAAACCTTTAGCATCCTGGTTAATTTTTAACTCTGTGCAGGTTCCACTGTACTTGGTAAAAGGTGTGACACCAGCAAGATTCCCGGTGGTGTGAAATCCCATAAGAGAAAACTGGTAGCTGTAGCAAGATTTGCTTTTCCATACTGTGTAATGGTAAAGGCATAGACTCTAAAACCAAAAAAAAAAAAAAAAAGCTCTCACAGCCCTGTTGTTACTTACAAAAAAAAAGCATTTGTATTTTTGCCTAGTCCATGTACAAAAACAAAAACCGGTATGGTGCAGTGTCAATCCTCTTCGACTTCAAATGGTTCAGAGCCGGAAGAGTCGGCGCGTTTTGGCAGCACAGCAGGCAGCGTTGGGGTGCCGGGAGCTCCGAAATCTGAGGAGTCTACCACTACCTGGGATATGATGTCTCCGTCTCCGCCGTGGCGCTGGCAGCGGCAGCCGTACTTGGCCAGGTCGGTCGTGGGGCAGTAGGACTCGCCGCAGGTGGAGCACCGAGTGGTGCCGCCACCAGTTACGTTGGTGGCCAAAGAAGGGTCCGGCGCCGTTGGCGAGGCGTGGTTGCTGCCGCCTCCATTTTTGCTGGAGTGCGTTGCACCCATTGGCTTTGCTTGTGGCGGTTAGGAGTTCGTGTGCCTTGTTTTGGTTTTTGAGGCGGTTTCTGATGAATTTGGAGAATTGATGTTGGTTGTCATTCACTGAGGCTGTGGCCTCCTGGAGGGCCAAAGGTAACAAAAATAACAAACCTTTTTCAAAACCCCATTGGCACAGTGAGTTCCACAATTCCCCTCCTCAAAAGGTTCAACAACACACCCAACGCAGGGTGTGCGAGAGAAGGTTTCCTCGATTTGAACGATGACTGCGAGCCTTATGTCATGACTGGTCACCTGCACCGCACAAGCAGTTTCTAAATTTGCGTCGCCTTGTAGTCCTTGACCCGTGCGAAAATGATGGGTTCCATTCACTGAAACTGGGAGGATACCAAACTACATTCGAGGTACTGCTTCTTTAGACGCAATTCTTCTGGCATGGTCCTGCCCCAACTTGGGCAGGGAAGTTGCAGGGTCTTAGGATCTGATCTGCTCACACCACATTGGTCAAAAAAATAACATAAAAAAAAATGTGGCGCCAGGGAGACACTCGTGTCGTTCCGCGGGACGCCGTTGTTGAGCACAACTCGTGCCGCTTCGTTCTCGGGAACCCCCCTCGTCTGGAATCCCTCCTCCTGGTCCAAGACCAAGGCCCCGCCGAACCCATAATCGCCCACGGCAGCCCGATCGCCGACACCGACCTCGCCTCGTGGTTCCGCAACAGCAGCTACACCCTCGGGGAGCGCAGCGTGCGCTACGAGGTGCTCCCCATCGCCGTCTCGCCGCACCCGCCGGTGCTCCACAGCGCCGTGCGGTGCAACGTCGCGTGGGTCGCCGCGTCGGGCGCGATGGGCGCGGCGTGCGGCGTCGCCTCGGCGTCCGTGGCCGCGATCCGCGGGCGCGACCGCGAGGCCGCGCAGGGGGTCCGCGGCGCCGACGTGCTCGCCGCCGGGATTGTGGGATGCCTGATGGGCTCGGTCGGCGCCCTGGCGTTTGGCGGCCTGACGTGGGAGCACAGCATCCAGGTCACTCTGGCCCCTGGGTTCGAGTCCGGGAAGCGCCGGATCTCTTTTTCCTCGCCTGGTTCTGGCTCTGCTTCCGAGTGCGCTGATTCTGCTTGTGTGGTGAGGAGGCGGACAAGGCCCTTGGGGTTGTTCAATCTGAGCGTGCCGAGGTGCTTGATGTCTGTGAACATGCCGGCCAGTTTCAGTGGAATCTTGTTTGCCAGCAGGAAAACGACGGCTTGTGCACAGAAAGAGGGGAGCCGGACGAGGAGGGCTTCAGAGCTCAGGACTCCCGCAAGTCTGTTTGCAGAGAGGCCAAGTTGGTGGATTCCGTTTATTTGATTGTAGGCTTGCCAAAGAGAAGTGTAACAATAGCCTTTGTTTAGTTGGTTTTACTTGTTGTTGGTGTAAAAAGTTCTATTAGAAATAACAGGTATTTTGACGGGCTGGACAAAAAAATGAGGGAAAAAGGTGGTGGGCACTTAGGCGTCTTCTTCCCTTTTCATAACAACTTCGAGGTGATCGCCTGCTGTAAGGCATGCCAGGTCGTCATGTTCGTTTATTATGATATTGTCGTTTTTAACAAGATAGCTCACCTGTTGATTTTGTGTTAGAGGGTGGCTTTCAACGGGGACATACTTTTGAGCTTGAGCACTTAACACGTTTCGATACTACTTCCAGGAATTGTTCGTAGGACTGGAATGAAGTCCCCTCCATAAAAGCAATCTCCTTGTAGAAAGTGTCACCTTGGATCCTGACGAACAAGGCCGGAGGTGTTCGGGTTTGACTTCGAAGATATCCGACAGTGTAGAAGAATCCTGCTATCCATCAGATGAATATGGCATACTTCACAATGACAAAGAACCTCGAAAGCCAAAGCGCAAGCAGTTTGAAATCTTCTGAAGGAACATCTGAACATAGTCACTGAGGGATGTACCATGTATCTCAGATGTAAATGGTGACACAAATATGGAACAGATCATCTAAGAAGGTCTATAACAAAAGGATAGAAGTGTGTTCTTACATTAAAGATGATGAACAGCACGCTTAAAATCGAAGCTAAAATGCTCGCAGTGGAGGACACATGTGGATGGCAGAGCACATGTGAGTTGTTAATACCCGTATAAAATCCCTGTGATATTTAAGTTATAACAGAGTTGTGCAGTAGAATTACATTGAGCCAGGAAATATTGGAGATAGCAAGTAAGAATACAAAAAGTAGACATATTGAAGAAATCCACTGGGATAAGTGATACTTGGAGAAGTTAATCAAAGAAGAACAAGTCTAAGTAACACATACAAGGACACAAGGTAATTTGCGTGAGTCACCAAGGCCATACAGAAGTAGCAAGCCACCTGCTATCACACAAAGAAAATCAAGCATGGCGAAGCCAAACATCGTAGGCCGTGCATGAAGCTTGACCCGAAACTCAACCACGTCCTCATTGTACACAGTCCTCGAACACTCTGCCTGTACCGCAAGGTGCTTTTCTCCTCCACACGGGCGACCAAAGATACTATCGCTAGCATAGATTGTACATTCTTGTTGTGAAACACAGGCAGAACTTACAACCGACATAGACCTTTCAGAGTGGCACCATGAAGTCATATAATTTCCGCAAGTTCCTTTCTTTTTTTTTAGTGCGGTATCAAAAAGAATAGAGATACCTTGAGGAAGGCCGTAACTTGCAAAAGAGATTGATTCAAACGTTCCACCTCTATCACACTGAAGAGTGAGCTCCGTGTTTTGCGGTGTCTCCCAACAAACAGACCACCTCTTTTATCCCCCGTAAGGAGATTAAAGTGAGATCAAAAACTCGAGGCCACCCAGCGTAAGCAACAACAAACCTCAATCTGCGTGTCCAGAAGGTCCCTCGTCCACAGAGTCCTGTTGACATTGGCCTGCTTCATATAGTTCTCGTTTTTCCGACGGACGGCAACGGGCCAAGCCTCGTCCTGTGCCGCGTCGTTGTAGCCGAAGTCGTCCGTCGCCGCAGTTTTCGCCGGTATCACGCACACAGTCTCCTTCCCTCCATCCAGCGAGGCGACGCCCGACGTCGCCGCCACCATCGCCGCCAAAACCATGCAGGCCGCCACAAGTGAGAAAGATACGAGACCGCCGCGCGAGCGGAAAAGCCTACGCACCCACGCCGGGTCGGTGACTCCGCCGGTCGTGCGTGTCGCCGTCGTAGCCGTCGTAGATGTTGAGGGCGCCAGCGACGACGAAGAGGAGGAGGAAGAGGCTGCTGCAGATCTTGACGTTGCTGTAGAAGACACATCTGTCGTGTTTAGCGGGACATCGCCGTATGACTGGCCGTCTTCCATTGGGGGAAAAGATAATTCTTGTGAATCTGTCTGATCTACGAAGTGCCACCACGATGAAATTCTGGTTTTTCAGCTAAAACCCCTCGAGGTCTGCAAACAAGGAAATCGTGAAGCACTGGGAACGAGAAACAACAAAAATCAGCCTCCGCGAACAGCGCAGTACCAACAACAACAAAAAAACAACCAACAACAAAAAAGAAGAAATAAAGCCCCAGACACACAGCGTGTCACATACAGCAAAACTACTACAAAAAATGGCTGCCACATCGACGGGGGAGGATGTTCCTGCCGAAGACGCCTCGTCGTTTATCAACCTCAAGGTGACTTTGCCGGGGAAGGGTGTCACTCGTGCAATTAGAGTAAACGTGAAGCTGCCTGTCTCTGACATTATGGCTGATGTTGCAGAGAAAGTGCGTTTTAATCAGAGTGTTGGGAGCTGTGGCTTGCTTCATCATTTTCTGTATTTGTATTGTTTAATAATGAGTTAATTGATTTGATTGGACACACACCCTTTCCAGTCGTGACACACCACACCGAATAGTTATCATAACTTTTTTTTCCCCCCATTCTAGACTGGGGAAGGGAGCCCAGAGCATATGTTACTTCTTCCAAGTAAAACTGATGGCAAACGCGCCACGCCGGCCAAGTGGTTACTCCCTGAGAAAACATTCTCGTTTTATGAAATTGATGATGTATGACAGCCTCCTTAAGCTCCTCTTTCGTCAAAACTTACCCTTCTCGTTATTTTTCTTTGAAAAACATCAGGGTGAAGAACTCTATTACAAAAAGAAAATTCGCCCACAAAAAATAAAAACTGTTGATGGCACCATCAGAACTGTCATGGTTGATGACACACTTCCAGTATCAGTATGCGTACTCTGTTTTATTATTCATGTTCCAAGTCAGTCTTAGAGTATTATTGGCACATTGCTTGGCAAGCTTGGAATCATTATAGTTGACGAATGGGGAATTCAGGAAGATGGAAAAGGTATCCTCTTAAGTGGGAGATAGAAATATGACATGACATTATTAAGATAAATGGTTGTATGAAAATCAATCCCTGCTGGAGCAATTTGTTGATGAAAGTGCTGTTATTGTGCTAAAGAAAAAGCTTTTCATGTTTGATCGCGAGGTGGACAAGGGAGATGAGCAGCAAGTCAACTTGCTTTATGTTTCTGTAAGTGCCCTCATTTTTTAAATGTTCTCCTCGAATACCCTCCTCAGACAAGGGATGCCATCAATGAGGGGAAGTACCCTCTGACGGAAGAGGAAGCTCTTGACCTTGCTGTTATAGAAGCCCGTATCCAACTAGGTGAATTTGATTTTGATAAAGAGCGAGAATCGAGAAATCCAGAAAAACCCAAGGCCACAAAAGAATATGATGCATATGTAAAACAAGTCAAGAAGTAACTAAGCAGTGACTTTGGCATTATTATTCACAACAATAGGGATATCAAGAAAAAATGCTTGCCCCCTCCTTTGAACAAGTCACACAAAGACCGGCACATAGAATTCATTTTTACTGAATACAAGAAGATGTCTGGTATAGACCTCAAGGGTATCAAACACCGATATGTACAGAAGGCACAGTCACTAAAAACATTTGGAATTACTACATTTCCTGTGAAGGTGCCGTACTCTTTAAAATTCTCTTTACAATCACAATTTGTCTAGTTGAAAGTTGGACGTCACCAAAAAGAAGAACTTTTTGGTGTTACTCGTGATGCCATTGTCCGTATGGACCCTGTAACAATGGTATTACCATATAATATGAAATTATTGACGCGATTAATCACTAAAACAGGATGTAATAAAGCGGTATCCTCTTGCCCATGTAAAACGCTGTGGGGGTGTGGATACTTTCACGGTTGACTTTGGAAACTATGATACTGATTATTTGGTTATGATGACAAATCAAGCTGGTGAGATTAGCAAACTCATTGCAGGCTACATCGATTTGATAGTAAAAATGCGCACCGGTACTCAATTGAGGAATATGTTGCCAACCCTAAAAAACAAAATAGAGGCTAGTAAGCCACCTGTGGATACTGATGTAAAGCATGCCACAGCTGAACTTACCGAAGTTGTTGATGCAACAGCAACATCCCTTCCCCCGTTCAGAAGTTCTTCAGTTCCAAGTGGCCTGCGCTCTCATATGTCAGTTTCTCCACTGTACGTGGTTTCTACTTGCTATGAAGTTTAAATTTGCACAGACGAAACGCCAGTGGCAAATTGACGATCCGAGGACCACTGTCTCAGGTAGTTATAGACGATATTCCAACTGCTACACAAGCTTTTATTGCGTACAGTGAAGAATTGTCTTCCACACCAACTGCAATATCCAGAGACAAGTCTGACATTCACCTCATTCTCCTTCTATTAAACACAAGCTATTAGTGTGGGAAATGTATCTGCTCTGAAAACCCAAATTGTGCAGTCTTACAGTGCCATTAAATATTCAGTTGCCCAGATTTTCAATGTCAACACTTGTCATATGAGTGTACCTTACATTATGTAGGGTGTGGAAGACGGTAAGCAGATGCTGTCCCGCCAAATGGTAATTGAGAATGCCAAAGCTACAATGGCACAAGTTCGGGAGTTAGCAAACCAGGCAAAATTCTTATCTCCTGAAGATTACTCTGGCCTCTCTATGCTGGATGCTGCTAGAGGACTTGTGACTTCGATGGCTGGGTGTGCATGTATGCTCACCACGAGTAATGTAATAGGCATTCCATAGGATTTATGGATGCTGTGAGGACACCTCAGAGGGTGTTACACTATCACCAGAGCAACGCACATCCTATCAAGAAGCAGAAAAAAGGTTTACAGCTGCCTCAGCACTAGTGGATGCCATTATTTCGTATGTGGTGACTTTCTATTCAAATTTGTTGAACAACCTAGTGGAAAAGGAATTGCGGACCTATCTTCATCTTCTCTTATGATAGAATGTTCTAAGGTCTTTCAGCCCTCAGTTATTACTACCTCACATTCGAAAGAATCTTGTCAGTTCTACTCAAGACTTATTTTCCACGGCTGTGACCTGTAGTGCTAACTTGCCTGATCCTTCAAAGAAAAACTTAATTGCTGGCGCTCAGCAAGTATACATCCCTCTTCATGGTAGTACTCACAAGGCTAGGTTATGGACCTTGCTTTTGTTTCTCACAATGTAACTACGACAATGGCTCCAGGCGCACTTATTCCAGCATGCAAAGCTGAAGTGAGTGCATCCCAAGCATTTTATTAATGGAGTAACAATCCAGGCAGATTGTCAGTTCTGTTCAAGACCTAAAGAGCCAGCTCACAAATGTATTGAAAGATGCGTTGGCAGTTTTTGAAGTGACTGAAAGAACAACCATCGCTGCCAAAGCACAGGTTCTTACCCAGGAGAATTTCTTTTGTTTCACACATTAAGACTGTATCTGAAGCAATAGCGGCATTGCTGCAGGCCGCAGAACTTTCCGAGCCTGCTTGTCCCATGCTCCCAGCACAGGTAGCCGAGTTTGTAGAGGCCATGAAAGAACTCTCAATTTCCTTTGTTGACCTGAAGTATGTTGCCATTGACGATTTGTCAAGTAATCTAGTACACAGAGAAGCTGCTGGGAATCGTGCAAAAACTGTTTTTTCCACAAAACAAGTTGCAACTTCTGTGTGCAAGGTGGTTGCTAGAAGGAAAAGTCTTTCGTCAGATGTCGATCCCGCGACGAGGACCAGGTTGTTGGATTCTGCCAAAGAAATAGCAAATCTTGTAAATAGTATGTTTTCCTTGTTGATTCCCTCTCTTAATTTCACAACCCCAAAGAGCTCTTCCAAGCAGCCAAAAATAGCGCTGAAGATATCGAAAATAAACAAAAACAGGAAGCCTTTTTGGCCATTTCTGGCATGCTGAATGAAGCAACACAAGAAATGATATTTATATCAGGGAAAAATTCTGCTGCCACCAATCTTCGTAGAGAAGCCAAGGCAAGCAAAAATTTAAACAGGAACACGCTAACTTAATTGCCACAAGGCGTTGCTTGCAGCTTCCATAGCCAATGTTGCTTCTTATAAGGAGAACGTAACATTAGTTCCAGAGGCACACACTGACAAGATGGCCACATCATCAAGTTCACTTGCAGACGTAATTAAATCCTATGCAACCGTTGTGAAGGTTGTTTCTGAATGTACCTTTATCCCAAGAAATTAACCAAGACGTGAAGGTAGCCTGCAAGGACCCTTCATCCTCATCAGCACAAGTAGATCTTCTTGAGCAAACACAGAAGGCTTGCGCAGTGGCTTTACAGCTGGTTGTTGATTCAAACGAACTTGTTGCTGACTCTAAAACCCCAGCCACAGCTAAACTTTTTGCTGAACCTGCAGCCCGGTATCCTTAGAGAGTGTTTCATTCCTTTTTTTTTTACTCCCCACCCAGAACAAAAGCAGCAGCCGAAGCTGCTGAGAGAGCTTGTCAGGCATTCAAAGAAGTTAATGGGCAGACAGCAATTTCCGAAATAATCGAGGAATTGGAAGCAATGGTAGCAGAAATGGATATCACTGAGACTGCAATAACAAGTGAGTGCTTATCAATAACACATATCGACTGATTCATATCAGCTGGGTATTTGGACCAGACAATAGATCCCAGTGCTCATGCTGAGGCCTTTACACTTTTATCTGACTCCGCCAAGTTACTGACGGTAGCGTCACAAGACCTTCTTGATGCCGCCAAGAACAACCCTCGCAAGGTATAGTTCTCTGTCTGGCATTATCTTATATTGTCAAGCTCCCTATGAAAGCAACTGGAGTCTCCGAATGTACAAGCCAAGTCGTAACTGCAGCTAAAGCTGTTGTATCAACACTACCCTCCAAAGCCCAGCAATTTGCAACCCTTAAACTGGCAAAAGACCTCACGCGAACAATCCAAGGTTCCACATAATATGTATCCATAAACTGTGATGTGACTCCTGTTTTCAGAGCTTGTTTCAACTGGAAAACTCCTTACAATGAAGCCAAATGATGAGAATATTCAAGTTGCCCTCGATCTGACTTACCAAAAAGTTGGAACTGGAATCGCCAATCTATTGTCTTCAGAGGTGGGCAAGGAAAAACCAATTATTTTGTAATATGAAAAAGGTCGATTCGAAAGAAATTGACAGTGCCGTGGAACTTATAAATGAGCAACTCGGATTGCTTTCTGCAGTCCAAAATGACAAAATCCCTATGAAAAGAGCAGCAGAACGTGTTGGCCTATCCACCAAAGCATTGAGTGCAGCATTGCAGCAGCTTGCTGTTTCTGTTCAAACAAACCCTCAAGGAATTTCTTCCGCAGTTAAGCTTATGTCTTCCACTGTGCCTCCTCTCATTTCTGCAGTCAACCTGGCCGGTATTCCAGCTTCCTTTCTTCATTTTTCTAAATCAACAAGCTGGGGCATCTCCAAATGAAGCCACCGCCGGCCAAGTTCTTGAAGCAACCCGAGCACTTGTGGATCAGGCAAGTTCGGTTATCAGACTGGCTAAAGCTTCTGGAGCTGCTCGAGGATCTGGCGGGATGAACAAGTACCACTAATAACTGATATCTTCCAAATGCATCTCATTATTTCCAGGACTATTCTTGATGCAGTTAAATCTGTGTCGGCTTCCATTGGACGTCTTCTTCGCACTCTCGGTGCTGTCTCTAATAACGACTGTGAAGAAGCGCTTGGGGTATTCAACGACGTGTTGTGCCCTGTTTTTTACTTCTATTAGGTCATATCCTCCACAATTAAAGAGCTGAATAATCTTGATGGTGTACAACCTGTTACACCAGCAGTTGCTGTTCGTAAAATAGCTGAAATATCAAACTGCATGGTGGAGCAATTAGAGGGAATTCAGTCTGTTGCTCACACAGACCCTGGTATTTCCCCAGATATTCAAATCTCAGCAGACATTGAATCCAGGTGCTCTTGGGAATTATGCACGTGGTACAGCACAACAACTTAGACTTCTTGTTGACACAACTCGTTCTTTGACTGCCAAAGAGGTTCCCTACGTTCCAGAAAAATTTTTAGGACCATCTGAACAACTACTGGCAGCTATCAGCAACATAAATTCAGAAGAAATAGGGGTTAGTGCCAAATCGATTCAGGCCTCTGTGTCTGGACTTCTCACTGCTGCACTGGATGAAGCTGGTAAGACTGATACGACAAAAGAGCATGCCCTTGCCTTGAGAAAAAATGCTGCCATTCTGAAGAATCTTGTACCCAAATTCGCTATTGCAGCGAAGGCCATAGTGGGTGGAGATTCATCCGGAAAGGAGGAGATGGAAACAGTGGCAAAAAATTTCCGGGACACCACAGGGAAATTGCTTGAAGTTGTTACTGTTCAGCCAGCAGCGAAGTTTCTCACCAAATCACTCTTCTTGCTTTACCAATCAATAACTCAGGGATGCTTTGGAAGAGGGCAAGAAGGACAAAATTATAAGCGCCGCCCGGGAGGTGGGTATGAATGCCTCACAACTCATACTTTCCGCAATGTCTGTTTCTGCAAAACCTCAAGACACTGATCTCCGAGGTACTATGGCAGAAAATGGCACAACTGCAGTGGAGTCTGTGAAATCATTTATAAGAATTGGTATGTTGGCACAAGATGAAGTTCGCCTTTTAACACACAACAGGAAATGGTTGTGTTCCTGGAGCAGATCAAGTTGAGTCAAGCATTGATTCTCTTCAAGGCACCGATAGTGATCTTGCTGCAGCATCAATGGCAGTTGCTGTTGGCTCAATTGCCGATAGTGCTTCCTCCATCCCGAGTGAAAAGCTCCAAGACATGCTAGTCACACAATCAAAGATTGTTGGTACAAAAATCGCGGCTGTCGAAGCTTCAGCACGCATGCACCCCGCAGTTGTAGGGAAGGCTGCTCAGGAATGCTCCGCCGAAGGTTGGGTTCACACTTTTCCTTTGCCTCTCAATGCAGTACAGTGAAGGAAATCGGACTACTAGCTATACAAATGGCCGCTATATTAGAAGACACAGAGATGCAAACAGAATTGATCAACAACGCTAAAGCACTCTCTGATGCATCTCTCAAACTCGTACAATCAGCATTCAGTTGTACATGTAACCCTTCAGTAGAAGGAAGCAAGGTTTTGCTGACGCATTGTTAACGTGTCTCTAATGTCCATAGGAAGTCACTGTTACGAGTCAAGCTGCGACTCAAGCTCTGAGCCAGCTCGTTTCAAATCTCGGTGCCACTTCTACTCTTCTGGTAGATATGGATGAAGCGCTTTCTGACATTGAGAGGTTTTTGTGGTGCCCTAGTTCATCATCTTTTCTCACCTGTGAAAAAGGACCGCCACCCAAATGGGAGAAATAACTCCCCCACCTGATATTGTATCATATGAACAGTGCAAAGCAGAGCTAACCAACGCTTGCAAAGGGATTACTAGTGGTATACGCACTCTATCTGCAGCCGATAAAATCAACCTCATGCAGGTGAAACAATTTCTTCTGCAGTAAAGTTCTAATCCATTTAGCTTGGAAACACTGCTAGAGGTGTTGCCCAGGTTTGCAGCTTACTTCCGCAGTCCCTTCACTTTGCACAAGCCCTTGCCCCAACACCAGAGATAGGAGAAAGTCTTGTTACTCATGGAAATGCACTTATTTCATCTACACACGCGGTCGTTAAGTGTGCTAAAGTAACTCTGACCCTTCTAACACTAGTCTCTTGAACTTATCTTTCTCAAGAAACTGGCTCAAGAGAAGAAGAATAAAAAAATTGCTTCGGCACTTCTGGCTGCTTTTCAGGAATGCACTAAAGCAATCTCCGATTTACTTGCTGTGGCAAAGAAAGGTGCTGTTGGGGAGCAAATGTGTAATGAAGCAATGGATTCTATCAAGAAAGTTATTGCTGAAATCGACTCCTCAATGTTATTCGCGTCTGCTGGACAGTTGGAGTCGAATACCACAAGTAGACCACAAGAACTTCACCAAGCCTTATTGGCAATGGTACAAGAAATTGGCGACAATTGCGGCAGACTTGAGGGTGCAGCAAAGTCCTCCTCAGAGGTGCAAGTTGGAGAAGCAGTCAAAAGTGTTGCAACAAAAGTGGGGCAACTTTCTACTCAATGCTTGGAAGTTGCTGGTGCTTTCAGGTCAATCTGTCTCTTCCCATTTTCTTGGAGACTTACTCATTACAGAAATACTTCTACCCAACAAGAGATACTCTCTGCAGGCAAGGCCGCTGCCATTTCAACACAAGCTCTGATCTTTGCAAGTAAGAGTGCACGTGGAAGTAATGCAAATGGACTTCGATCACTCTCTAAAGCAGCCGAGGGTGTTTCTGACTCACTTGGTACGTAAGCTTCCTCTTCAGAAAAAAATTAACTGTAAGCAAGGTCAACTATTGAGAGCATCACAACGTGCACTGGATGATCTTTCGAAGGGAAGTAAAGATCTTATTACTGCCAAGGCAAAAATCAGTGCATTACGAGAGCAATTCCCATCTGAAATAGAACCCAACAAGGACTCCTCCCCAAAATCTGTCGTTGACACAGCTAAAAGTCTCGTTGGTTTGGACCTTGCCGTTGTGACAACCTTTAACCAAATTTAGCATTGTCTGCCTCCCTCACCTCGGCTCTTTTTTCCAATAACCAAGATGAAATGAGCAGGGTAGCACAATCACTGGTTGATCAGACATCCCGACTCCTCAAAGACACACTGGTACCAACACCGTGACTGTAAGGACTAAACTCTTTGCAGGGAATTCACCTTCAGCTACCTGAAAAGACCACAATACATGATAAGATGAATAATTCCATTGGAGAGACAGTAAGGTGCATAGAAAGCCTATTGGAAGTAGCGTCTGCTATGGCTACAGCAGAAGAACCAGAAAAACGAGCATTTAAAAAAAAGGTTTTTTTCCTTGGGGTTCACTTTGGTTAATTTAAGCGCCAGATGGAGAAAGCCTCTGCAGCAGTTGCCATGACACTCCAAAATATTGGCGATGTTCTTCAGCAGTACCCTGGCGGAGAGGCACTTGCCCTGGAGGAATCAATAAAGGAAGCAGAAGAACTTGAAATGACGGCAGAAAGGTAAAGAGCCGTACTTTTTCCGTATGTTCTGACTTCTACCCAGAGAACTTAAGAAATGCATTCAAGCAATAGATTCAGGTTCTGCAAAATTGTTGGCTTCAAAGCCCGTTGTAAAGCCTAAAGCTGTGAGATTTCCCATCCCCTGTCTTTCCCTAACATGGTACCAGCCAGGGGCGAAATTAGACCAAGTGGATATTAGTTGCATCATTAAAGATGGTGCAGCAGCAATTACTTCAGCAAGCAGTAATTTGATGAAGTACGCTTCCACTGCGCAGGTACATTGCTGCCTTGAAGTTAACACAAAATAACACCTAGCATAGGGCAGTAGAATCACCCTTTTGCGAGCCGGAAGTGTGAAGTACCGCTCTGATCCTCTTTGGACTAATGCTCTCATAGCAGCTGCCCAAGTTGCTACACTCCTTTTACAACTTTCAATTAACCTAACGCAGGCTGTTTCAGCCAAAGTGGCAGCACTTGTTGCCGCTGCGATAAAGGCAAACCCCACAGAAGAAGAGATAGTTTCTACATCAAGTGGGGTTAGCACTGCGACGGCAGCACTGGTTAATGCCACAAAGCAGCGTGTCTATGATCCTAGCAGTGTGGTACTTTAATTTGCAGTCTCACGTTGAGTTAACACAACACTTAGGAACAACAGAACATGGCAAATGCAGCCAAATCCGTGGCCGCCTCCACCGTGGCACTCGTTACTGCAGCCAAGAAAGCATTAGAGCCAGTTGAAATAGAGGAGGTATGGCTGCAGAACAATTCCATTCCCCTTTTTCCTAATCCACACAAAGTCTTCAGCAAGTACCATAATAACAGGCACTGGAGGTTATGACTGGGAATTGGAGAAACAAATTGAAGTTGAGAAAATAGAAGCTCAACTCCGGCGAGCCAGGTCCGACATGCAGAAGGTTTCTATTTCCCACAAATGACCCAAAGTTTCTGATTTGAATTTAACAGCTTAGAGGAGGCAAAAGTTAGTTGTATATAGAATAGAACGACTGTGATTTATCCATTGTTAAAACAAAGAAAGTTTTGCAGTTTACACCCTCTCATTTGAAAAAAGAACCAAGCGTTATTAGTGAAACAAAAAACAGCCGCGACGAAGGTTTTGGAACTGCATCGAACGGATTTGTTTTCCAATCGGTTTTAAAATTGGTTTTCTAGATAGAACAAAAACATAGTGGAGCTTTCACCCAGACCCTGTGTAGCTCTGGTAGTACCCACTGCTATCCAGAGTGTAAACCGCCCAAGACATGGCCGTTTGCAGGGCTGTGATGATTTCTTTGGTATCTGGTGGTAGACTTTTGATAAACTGGTCCAAATCCATAGCATAGTTTACAGACTCCCAGCCTGCAGGCCACACTTCTGCAAGAAGAAGTTCTACTTTTTTACAAACATCCTTTGCGAGATGTTAGTACAGCGGTTTTAAAAGTTTTACAGGGAACACACGGCTGGTGGTAATTCGCCGTAAGATGTAAGGTCATAGGCTTTACCATAAAAGTCAACATGCGTTACAGCGTCGGGATCACAGGCTTCAACATACGATCTGAAGCCTGGAACCCAGGAATTGTCAATAAGAAGGTACTCAAGTGTTTGACCCTCAGGTGCATCAGAATTTGTCGGATACTGCTCTTGGCTGGAATAATCAGTGCTATAAGACCCCTCAGTAGTGCTACATGTTTCTTCCGACGTTGGAGATGTTGTTTGCGTTGTTGAATAAACGTCGGTTGCTTGGTCTGTGTATGTTGTGTCTGTGCTTGCATACTCGGTTACACTATAAGCAGTTTCGTCGTAGGCTTGGCTCTGATTCTCTGGATCGTATGCTGTGTATGTTTGGTCGGTGTACGCCTGATCGGAATAGGCTTGGTCACCATAGGCCTGATCGGAGTATGCTTGATCAGAATACACCGGGTCGGAATATGCCTGCTCCAAATACCCTTGATCTGAGTAGGTCGGATCACAATACGCCTGATCGGGAGTATGAACAGCTTCCTGTTGCGCACTTTCCGTGCTTTGAGTGTTGTACGTTTCTGTTGGTTTCAGCGCGGGAGTAGTTTCTGCATTATTCTGCCGAGGTGATTTGTTAATACTTCCCTGTGGTTGCTCCTTATCAACAGTTGATGGTGGAGGTTCTGTGAGGGCGACCTCCTGGTTGGTTGCGTTACTTTGGTCGTAGCTCTGTCCGTTATTATAAGCTTGATCTGCCGCATAGACCTGATCTGTAGCATACGATTCACTGTTGTATGCCTGATCGGAGCAGTAAGATTCTTCTGGCAGGTAGCTGTCGTATGCTCCATAAGTCTGATCGTAGGCTGGATCAGCAGTATAAGGCTGATCCGAGTAAGCTGGGTCTGTGTATATTTGGTCAGTGTAGACTGGGTCATAAGCCTGAGTTTCGTAAGAAAGAGCATCGACATTGACAGGTGGCTCCCCTTTATTCTCACTGTTTGGAGTGAGTGGCTCTTGCTGTTCGGGTATAGTCCCGTCGCCCACAGGCCCCTTTGTTTTGCTAGGGTCTGTTTCTGCAGGACTTTGTTCGGCTGAGGAGTGTGTTTCTGGGCCAGTAGGGCCACTCTGGGCCTTGGATACCTCTGTTTTGTTTGGAGGTAGCGGGGCAGGAGCAGGAGGCAGTGGGGCAGGAGCAGGAGGTAGGGAGGCAGGAGGCAGGGGAGCAGGAGGCAGGGAGGCAGGAAGTAGGGGTGCGGGAGGTAATGTCACTTTTTCAAGTGGGGTAACTACTGGGGGTTCTGTTGTTGGGACCCCAATACCATTGATATAATAATCATCGGGTATCAAGTGTTGTTCTGGTAGATAGTCATCAGTGGGGTGAGCATCTACATTAGTGTGGGAGGGCTCATCCCAGATATAAGTTTCTTCATCTTGTGGGGCTTCCTTCTACAAAGTGTAAAGTTCAAGCAAGAATTTCAAAAGGGTACCTGGGCCTGAAGTACTGGGGTATCTTGGTTTAGTATGATGGGCTTGTCTGGTGTATTGCTGACTTCTTTTGGTGGGGCAATGACTGTATCAAGAACTGGTGGAGGGATTTGATTTGAAGAACTGTCCTCTGGTATAACACTGACTACGGGTGGGGGAACGGCACATGAAGTTGATTGCCCATTTGCAGAAGTGGAAGTTCGGGTTTCGTTTTGTGCCGGTGTGCCATCTCCCGATTCTGTATTTGTTCTCAACACCACAGGAGTTGTAGCTTTCTCTTCTACCGGTTTAGAAGGCTTTGTGGACTGTGTGGTAGGAGACGGACTGGATTTTTCTGCTGAAGCAGGTGCCACTTTTGCATTGTTTGAGCAATCTTGTTTAGCTATTGCCACGGGCTTTTGGATGGTGTGGGCAGCTTTTTCTCTGGCAATGGTTTGTTGTACCTGTCCAGAAAGAGGTATTTGTTGTGAGATTTCACATGGTTTTTCGGACTCTTTATCAGTAGGTGAAGACTTGGGTACTGGCAATGGCTTCTGAGCAGAGAGTTGCTTTTCAGAAAAAGAATTCTGACGTACAACCACCTTTCCAACAGTCGGCTTCGATGGTTGTTCTGCAGGTAACTTCTGGATAGAAACTGGCTTTTCGCTTTGTGTCTTTTGAGTGGGGGTGGCCTTTTCACTGGCGACTGGTTTCTCGATAGTTATTGGCTTAACGGACTTGTCTGAGGTTGTGTTAATTGTTTTGATTTCACTTGGTGTCATGGCTCCTTGCTTTATGATTGATTTTTCTGAAGCCTCTTTCTTCTCTGGCTGTCCAGGTAAAGAGTTTTTGGCACTTGACACTTGAGTTGGAGTTGGCTTCTCCGTTGAGGATTTTGAAGGTTGGGGTGGTCTCTCATGAGCAGGTGGAGGTGTAGGCGTAGGCGTAGGCGTAGGTATTTTAGGAGCTGAAGTATTCTCTTGACTGCTAGTGGTGGGTCTTATTTCAGAAGGTTGTGGTGCTGGTGCGGCTGTTTTAGATGGTGGAGCAACTACCTGTGTTGCGGTTGATGGTGTTTCAGTGGGCTTACATGAAGGTGGTGAAGTTGATCTTGTTGGAAGTGCTGCACTCCCAGTCTTTGGAGATGCTGCTCGTTCCAAGTTGATGCCTCCTTTCCCAGAAGCTGGGTCAAGTTGTTTAGGAGTGTCCACGCGGTGTAGAGTGGGTTTTGGGGATGGCGATTGATCAAGCTGTTTGGTTTGTAAACTTGGTGTGGGTGGTGTTGGAAGTGTCTTTTGTAATGGACCCTGTTCCCTAGGAGTTGTAGGCTGAAGTACTTGATTTGAAGGTTTTTCTGCTTGAACGGGGGTTGTTGATTTTTGTTCCGGATGTAACTGTGGTTCAGGTGAAGTTGCAGACCTTATGGCCTTCTCCGTTAGTACTTTGTTGCTAGTTGAACTTCGCAAACTATCGGTCTGGCTCGGTTGGGGTGATTGCTCTTGGCTGTGAGGACTTGTCAATCCCCCAGTTTCTCTCACTCCTGCACAAGGTTGCCCCACCTGTTCCTGTTGAGAACGTGGTTGACCCACTTGTTGTGGACGTTGTACCTGTGGACGTTGTGGTTGGGGGGTTTGTACAACGTGCTGTTGGGACTCAGGTGTTGGGGACACTGGTTTCACTTGGGGTTGCGGTTTTGTTTGTGGCTGTGCTGGAGAGGTTGCTTGTGTTTGCGGGTGTTGTATTTGAGCTTGTGGTTGAGGTTGTGCCTGTGTCTGTGGTTGCGGTTGCGGCTGGGGACGCGGTCGTGGCTGAGGTTGCGGTTTTGATTGGAGCTGTGATGGCTGTTGTGCTTTCAGTTGCTGTGGAGGTTCTGTTTCTGATTGTGGTTGTGGCTTTTGTTGAGGTCGTGGCTGTGGCTGTGGCTGTGTATGTGGTTGTGGTTGCGGTTGAGGTCGTTTCAACTGTGTTTGAACTTGATTTGATATTGGCACAAGTGATTGTGGCTCGGGTTGGGGCTTGCCCTGTGGTTGTGGTGCTTGTGATTGTTGGCATTGCGCCTGTGTGTTTGGTTGTGGTTGAGGCCGCGGCCGTGGCTGTGGCGGTGGTTGAGGCTTTGGTTGAGATTGAGATTGTTTTTGAGCTTGAGGCTGAGGTAGAAGCTGAGTAGCCGGAGTTGGAGTGGGAGTAGCCGGGGTCTGAGGTTGAGGCTGAGGCTGAGGAGCCGGAGCCGGAGTTGGAGTAGGAGTAGCCAGAGGCGGAGGGTGAGGCTGAGGCTGAGGCTGAGTCTGAGTCTGAGGATGAGTTTGTGGGTGAGGTTGAGGCAGCGTTTGAGGTCGAGTTTGTGGTTGTGGTTGTGGTTTTGGTTTAGGTGTTGGTGTCGGTGTCGGTGTCGGTGTCGGTGTTGTTGCTGTTGATTGAAGTTGTGATGGTGAGTGTGTTTGTGTTTGAGGCTGTGGTTGCGGCTGCGGCTGCGGCTTTGGTAGTGGCTTTGGCAACTGTTGGGACTTAGGTTGAGGTTCTGAGTGATTATGGACTGGGTCCTGGGGTTGAGGCTGAGGCTGCACCTGTGAATTTGGTTGTGGGCGTGGTTGAGGTTGTGGGTTTCCCTGTGGGCGTGGCTGTGGTTGAGGTTGTGGGCCTGCCTGTGGGCGTGGTTGTGGCTGTGGGCCTGCCAGTGGCCGGGGTTGTGGTTGTGGCCGTGGCTGTGTATTTGGTTGTGGCCGTGCCTGTGTATTAGGCTGTGTCTGTGAAGGAGATCGCAGAGTTGGATCTGCTTGTGCAGATATCTGATGTGTTGGGGGGGGAGTAACCACACGAACCGTAGGTCCAGGTTGACTTTGTTGGGGTTCTTGTGGCTTTGTCGAATCAAGGGTGTCAGGAGATTTGGAAGGTGAAGGAAGAGGCTTCACCTGGGAAGAATGTGTCCCCTGGTCAGGGGGAAGTGAGGATGACACCCCTGAACGTGCAGGGGGTGGTGGAGGCAGTGATTTACCTTGTGCAGGTTGAGGGTCGGTTGGTTGTTTGGTCTCGAGATTGGTTTGCTCAGTTTGCACTTGATGTGTTTTTGGAGGAGGTTGTGGTTGCTGTGGGACCTTGGGAGGGGGTTGAGGGATGTTGCGTACGGGTTGCGGAAGTGGTTTGGAGGGCTGTGCAGGGCTTTCACTAGTTGCTTGGTCAGTAGGTACTGTACGATCCAATGTCTTGGGAGGTGGTTGGGGAATACTTTTTGGGATAGGTAAAGGTTTACCTCCTTCTCTTGGAGGAGGAATAGCCCGCATGGGGGCCTGTGGTTGAGCTGTGTTATGTGACTGGGTTGAGGAAGGCACACGTGGTGGGGGAATTGGTTGTGTGTGTGGTACTGATGGCGGAGGCGCAACAGATTTTGTTTGGGAGCTGGCACTATCAGACTGTATTTGCTGGCGTGGTGCTACTTGTTGGGAAGCGGGTGGTTGAAGGTTTTGTTGCTCAGGTTGCACATTGGTCCTCTGTGGATGTAGTGTGGTTGTTGGCTGGGAGGAATTTCCCGTCCCTTGTTGCGTAGTCTGTGTACGAGGAGACGGTGCACGAGGATTCCCTGGCTGTGAAATGGCTGGTCGTGCAGGGGTGGTTGCCGATGAAAATGATCGCATCTGAGTTGGGCGGGGTGGAGTACGTGATACAGGTGTGCTTTGATCCTGTGACTGAACTAGCTTCCAAGAATTGGTGCCTACCCAGGCCTCATAGTAGACACTCTTAATCTGTGCCAATGCCCACATGGACGCCTTATCAAACATATTGGCATTGATTCGACAAATCGGGGAAGGGGACTCAAATTCAAGTCTTGTATACAGGTCGTCACTTATAGACCAAGGTACATTTTCAAGGGGCATGAGGGCAACAACATCACGGTGACTGATAAATGTTGCAAACAATTTTTGTCCAAGTTCTTGGAGATCCTTTTTTTGTGCCCCACCACTGTTTTAGATTGATTAGAATTAAGCAGGAAGGAACCGTTGGTTCAACATCTAGCTTGGAAAAGGAATCGATACTCTGAACAAAATTCAGCAAACCATGGGCACCTTGTGTGTGAAGGTATTGCTTAAAATTTTCAGATAGAAGTGGGTGCTCCATTGCAGATTCAAAGGAAGGTGCAGAATCAAACCTCAGGGAGCTCTAGTATTAATAAAAATAAAGCTTTTAAATAAGCGTAATCAAACCTCAGCACTTTTTGGCGGCTTAGGGAGTGAACGCTTTCCAGTACGGAGCGTCCTATGAGATCTTATTACTTGGTCATTGTTAGAAGGAGGAGGTTGTCCCCGCCACCCCCCAAGCTTGCTGCACCAAATGGTGTACGGAGCAATCATCAAGTAAAATGCATCAGCTGGGAATTTCCATTGGTTTGGGGCACAACATGTTAAAGAAGATAGTGATTGAACCTTGAAGTGCCTTGAAGGTCGTGGTGTTTAGAAGGTGATCATTATCAGCTCCAAACAAAATTGCCTGTAATGAATTGGCATTACCCTCTTGTACACAAACATTTTGGGGTGAATCTTGGTCACAAAAAGTGTTGAAAATGCGGACAGCTTCTCTCCGGAATTCCTAAAGGGAGTTAGAGCTTTTATAGATATTTAAGAGTTTAAACTGATTTAGAAGTAAAGTATTGTGATGACAGAGATTCTATCTCTTCCCAAAGTAGTAAGGGGTCTTGGCTTTCTTGGCTTATAAGATAATTTTTAAAAACTTCTCGGAGTCCAGTATTGCTGAGTGTAGCAGCAAGAGAAGGAGGGGATGGTTTCCGTTTCTAAAGGAAATCAGAGAGGGATTTAAATCCTCACAAACCTCCATGGGGGCAGGTGATGCAACAGGACGGACTGGGGTGGAGACAGGTGTACTGGCATGGGTTACGGTACCTTTTTCAAGATGTAAATAAATACAGAGATTGTGATATAATACTTGGTTCGATTGGAGGCCCAGGTAACCACTCAATTGTTGTTGTCCAGCGGGGGAAAGAATGATCCTGCATAAGATGGTAGGCCTCTGTTTGGGCTCTGGCAAAAATCTTTGACCAGATAATGTCGGGCTTTGGGTTTGTTATCTGGGGTTCCAATTCCGTTGCTATGCCTGCTGGAAAATTGACTTCATACTGGGACCCAGGCTTTACATATTTCTCAAAGATTCTCCTGGCTTCATTTTGGACTTCACCCTGAAAAATGAGTACAGTTTCATTGCGATTTTGACATACTGGAGCAACACCAGATTCAACCATGGCATTGAAAGATTCCACCTCATTCCAAAAATTTAAGCTCTCTTCACAGTACTCACTTTCCAGAAATTGCCTGAATCTTACTGCAAGCTCAGGGTCGGGCAAGACACTCGTCAGATTACTGGGCTTTGGTATACCTGGACTACAGTTAGAAAGTACAAAGATTAACAAACGTATTATGATAGAGTTCAGAACCTGCTTTCCACATTTCTGGTTTTTCCTTTTTCACTATAGTAGCTGAAGTTGCAGGTGCAGAAATGATGCCATGTCTGATTGTGCCAACAGCAACAAGCTTTTTTAGGAAAAAGGATTTTCCAGATTCACCTGTGCGCTTTTTTGCCTTCTCTTCAGATTTTCGTACTTTTTCTTCTCCTTTTTTTGCTTTCTCTTCCTCTTTTTTTGCTCTTTCTTCCTCTTTTTTTAATCTTTCCTCTTCTTCCCTCTTTGCTTTCTCTTCCTCCCTTCTTGCACGCTCCTCTTCCTTCTTCACTCTCTCTTCTTCCTCTCGTTTTGCCCTTTCCTCCTCCCTCTTGGCCTTCTCCTCCCTCTTTGCGCGCTCTTCCTCCTCCTCCCTCTTGGCTTTCTCTTCCCTTTTTGTTCTCTCCTCTTCCTCTCGCTTTGCCTTCTCTTCTCTTTTCGCCTTTTCCTCCTCTTCGTGTTTCATCCTCTCCTCCTCCTCCTTTTTGGCCTTTTCGTGCATTTTCTTCAGCCTGAGGAAATCCGAGGCATCATCCAACTTGACAGACATCCTCTGAATATGCCCCGGCTTGAGCTGTAATGCAGTTGCAGTTACGCTTCCCCCGGACATCTGGAGTGGAGGGGAAGAGGACACACTGGGCGGGATCCCAGTAACAACACCCCCTAATGCAACAGGCAGTATAACTCTCGGTGGTGGCCTGGGTGCAGTACCGCCGGAAACCTGTCTCATGTGTATCAGTTGTGTTTATTAACTAGTTATAATATATAATATCCACAACGAACGATACCGTGGCAGCTGTCAAAAAAATAATTAGAATCCCAGTTGAGTGGCCGAAACGCAAACGTGAGAACGACGATGGGGAGGAAGAGGAAAGAAAAAAAAAAAAAAAAAAGCGAGCTAGCACAAGAATTTGGATGATGGGTTGAGATATTGTTGTACGTTACCGTGTGCTCTTTGCGGTATCGGCGGCGGTATTGGGTGAGACGACATGACAAACCCGAAAAATTTTAATCTCCTCTTCCCAAACGGGAATCGTGCATTGCGTAGCTGCGGACTACGGAAATTTAAATCTGGGTTTTTCAAGAACGAACATTGGCTCAGTCTGTTTGGGTGTGGCCAAAACAATGTTTTTGCTTTGCAAGGCTAGAACAGTGGGTTTTTGCCAAATGGGTGTGATACCAAGTGCAAGGCTTAAGGGAGTTGTTTGATTTTGTCCTGTAGTTCAGTGGCCATGTGGAGTGTTGCTACGCTGGTGTTGTTACAGGAGAGCACTTCGGCAAGGAATTGTTGTACAATAGGTGTCACGAGTGTTGGCTTTGCAGCCGGTCCTATCTGTTTGACAGTTTAGTAGGCAAAAGTTGGTGGAAAGAACTTACATCGGCAAAGTCTGTGAGAACATTGACCATCACTGCAGTAAGGCTGTCGGGACGGTTCACATCGTTCAGCACAACACGAACTAATGTTGTGATGTGCTGTGAGAGCCCTGTTGCAAGGTCGTTGCCTCTTCCTCCAGCTTTAAACGCTATTACAATGCCGTCATAAACGTTGCACACTCCTTCTCGAAGGGCGTGAAGGTAGTCTGCAGTATCGTCATCATCAGGGTCGTCTTGGCTCTCTGCGGTAGCTGCAGCCAGTAGGGCCAGAATGTCGTTCACATGTGGAATAAATGCAGCTTGAAGTGTATTTGCCATATCACCTATCACCTTGAAAAGATTTGGCTTCAAGGCCCTGGCTATTGCGGGGTTCTTAATATGCTGCGACATGATAGTGATGATCTGAGGGCAATACGGGGCAATTTGAGGTCCCAAAGAGGAGCACAGAGTGCTAACAAGTTCGATGGCAATGCGGCAAACTTCGTATTCTTCATGGTTCTTCAACGCACTGGCGATTACCGGCAAGAAGTGCTCCATATACTTACTGAAGTTTCCTTCCAGTGAGCTTGCCAGAGCACCAACAGCCTGTAAGGCTTCTTCATGGACAGACATACTTTTAGTAGTGAAAACTCTTGAGTATAGTGCTGCTAACGCGTCAGCAACGGCCACTGTTTGGTTTCCAAGTCGGAGTGTGCATTCTCTCAGAACAGTACACACCAAAGCTTGAGTCTCTTCCAATTTTTTTTTCTCTTCCGTGCTTCTTGGTGTAGATACCAGCAGGGACTGTAAGCGCTGGACCAGGTTTGTTACCAGGTCAGCGACAGTACTTAGTGTATCGCTTCCAGAATTGCATACTAAGGTGCTGGCTGTAGTGTAAGCCTGACGTTGGAGATTGTTTTCATCAGCATCTGGTCTATCCGAGCACAGGAGAAGGTTTTGGACAATTCGAGCGAAATAAGGTGATAGAGGGCACGTGTTTCTAGTGACGGACTCACTGGAGGCAGGATACGCCTCTGACATCTGACATAGGGCCCAGCACACTTTGCTAGCAATAAGAGGAGTAGATTTGACCAAGTGCGGCAGAATCGCTTCCAGAGCTGTGGGTACGTTACTTTTAACGAGTGCAGGGTGCACTTGGTACAATTTGCCCACTACCCATACTGAGGTCTGTTTAACAACGTCTGATGGATCCGAGAGATTACTTAATACCATTGGCAAAAGGGCTGTAATATACGGTGCCAACACGTTGGACTTAGGTCCTTCAAGAACAGCACCGAAAGCAGATGTGGCAGCATCTTTTTGATGCCAATCAGTACTTTGAATAGCTCCTCCTATAAGAGGCATGATTACTGGTACTATGTTATCTTCGGTGCATTGAGCCACAAAGGAGAGACATGTACTGCCGGCTGCGCTTACATTCCATGCATCTTCATCCTGATCCTCTTCCTGTCGTGAAAGAGTTGTCCATAGCGCCTTCACAAGATATTGAAGTGCCCCAGCAATGTAATTGGCACTTGCCTTCTCAACTGGCCGGCCCTCGAGAGTTGCTGCCTCCGCAAGGTCTCGCAGTTTCTTCTCCGTATCTGCAATAGAGGTCCAGAACTCAATTGCTTGCAGGGCAACAGATTCGGGCTCCGTTGTAGACTGAAAAGCCGAAATAGTCATATTAAATATTGCTTGCATGTATGCAGGAAGCTTGTCATAGTAAAGTTCAGCAACTTTCACCAGGCACTCAAAGGCAAGTTCACGAACTTTCTCTGGTTGGCTTGAGCGCGTGGCTTCAAGAATAATCTTCATCAAGAAGTTTCTTTGGGCCTCCGCATCAAAGGCGTGATCGGCGTACTGAAGAGCACTGGTGAGAGCTTTAAGAGCTGCGGCTTTGACTTCCATATTAGTTTGCTCTGTCATGCACCCGTGAACAACAGTCTGCAGGATTTCGTCACAGTTATCCCGGATGTTCTTTGGTAATAGCTCCTCACAGATGTAGCCAACAGTCTCAATGGAAGCCTGTGTACTAAAACGTTAATCCTAGAAGAAAGGAGGGTGTTAGTCACCTTCTTAAGGAAATCGTTAGTAGTCTTAGCATTTGTGACTAAAATCTCGAACAAATCTTGCCACTGCCAAAAGATTATAAACGAGATAAAGGAGGTAGGAAGTTTACCTGGTTTTGCGGGATTTCCAGTTTTGCAAGGCTGCTGCATATTTGCGCCGCTGCACTCCTCGCTTCCGGGCTAGACGAACCGAAAACGGACAAAACTGTTTTTTTCACCTTCAAAGTGTTAAAAAAAAAAAGATCAAAAAAAAATCCACTTGCACCTTTTCTCGTATGTTAGGGTCCACACTTTCCCATCGCTTTTGAAGCTCCGCCGTGCCTTCCTTTGCTTTGGTCTTCACCGAGTTCTTCAGCATGATTCCGGCGAGTTGTCGTATTCCCGCTGGGGTAGTTTCGCTAGCCAGTTCAGCTGCCAGAGCCGAAACGTAGCCCGCAAAATCCGCCATTTCCGCTGCTTTCAGTCGCTCCTCGGCCGGTCGTCTTTCCGCCTCGTTCGAGGACTGAGCTGCAGCCAACAACATTGATAGAGCCGATGACGAAGCCATGTTATTGTCTTGTGTTTTTTGTCTTCCCTGTTAGTGTCGCAAAACCGGTGCTGCGTAGCGTGAAACACAAATGAGCGTGGATTTAAATTGCGTAATCGCGTACCGGGAACTTCCCGAAATTGCCTCCTCAGATCCTTCAGTCCTCCAAGATCCCCCATGGGTGGTTCCTCCTCACAAAGTGCTACCACGAGTGCGCACTCCCCAGCGGAAAAGACTGAAGTCTGAACACCTCCCTGTCAAAGGGAAATCCGCGAAAAGCAACTTCGATCTTCATCATTGCGGAACGTTGCTGAACTTTATTTGTCTTTCGGCATTTTTGTCTCGTAGTCGGTGCACCGACGATTATCGGCTGTCGTGTCTAAGATCTCGTCTGTGTGAATCTTCGTATTGTTGTTTTCGAAACATGTTGGGATCTCTGTGTTTCCAAGAGCCGCTTTCTTTGGGATCTACTGAAACTGAATGGGACCTTGAAGGTGACAACAACCTTCGCTTTTCTGTTGCCATGACTTTTTTTTATTTTTCCCCTCAGGGAATGAATTGGGAATTGAGGCGGCTAAAACTGTTGCCGACACGCTACGGGCTTCTACGAGTTTAATAAAGATGAACCTTGTTGGTATTAATGAGTGTGCTTGTAAACTGCTATCTTACACACAAAAAAAATTTAGCAAACTTCCTTTCTGATCCTGGAGTCAAATTAATTGCAGACTCCCTTAAGACTAACACTAGTCTCACCTGCCTTTGTTTGGGAGGTAAGTTTTTTCCCACCTACCTCCCACGGCATTCAAACAAAACGTCATTCCTTCTCTATTGAGCATTCTTCTTCTTTTCTTCTTTCTTGTATTACTGTTTATAAGAAAATCAAATTACTGATTCTGGTGCAAAGTCACTGGCTTCGGCTTTGAAGACAAACACAAATCTGTCTTTTTTATCTATTCCTGGTATGGTTGCAATAAATTTTTCCCTTTCTAATTTAGCATTTTAGATAATCCCATTGATGACAGTGGTGCCAAGTTCATTGCTGAAGCTCTTAAGATCAATAAAGTACTCACAATTTTGGATTTATCTGGTAATGGTTCTCGTCTCTTATCAACTATTCACTCTTATAGCAAACAAAATTGGTGATGGAGGTGCACGCAGCCTAGCTGAAGCTATTAGGACTAATGGAACTCTCACAACTCTAAAACTGAGAGGTTCTGACCAAAAGGAATTCTTCATTTGAACCTCACTTTTTTTCCCACCCATAACAGAGAATGAATTGGGAGACACCGCCGCAAAATCGCTCTCCGATGCCCTTAAAGCAAATACCTCACTTGAGACTCTTGAGTTAGCTGGTAAGAAATCATTTTTATCCTGGTGATGTGGGGAGAAGAATACTAAGTTTTTATTTTTTATTTTTTTTACCAAGGTAATGCAATTGGGGCTGAAGGAGCAGCTCTCCTGGCTGAAGCACTGAAGGCAAATTCCTCACTAACTGTTTTCGATCTCGAATGTAATCCCATTATATTTAAAGTGATATCAACTTTCAAACAGACAATGCCGTTGGGGATAAAGGCGCTAAGGCAATTGCAGATGCGCTTAAAATTAATGCTGGAATCAAATCTCTGATTCTTGCTGGTTGTTTGACCCTGTAACAACTTTTTCTTACTTCTCATAGTTAATACAATAAGCGACCCTGGAGCAACTGCCATTGCGGAGGCACTTAAGTCAACTTCTAATTTAAATTTTCTTGATATCTCTGGTACCTTAAGCCAAGGAGTTTTCTTTTTTTGATTCTTTTTCAGGAAATTCCATTACTGACGATGGAGTAAAATACATATCAGAGGCACTTGTGTCAAACAGCAGCCTCACTATCTTAGAACTGGCCTGTATATTTCCTTGACTGATGTGACTATTTTACAGCTAATCATCCCAAGACAATCCTATTGGAGACGTAGGGGCCAATCATATGGCCAAAGCATTGGAAACAAATAATACTCTTACTAGTTTATCACTTGGATGTGTGTAGCTTCCTTCCAGCAGAGTTACTCTAATTCTCTAAACTTCAGGGAATTCTGTGAGTACTAAAGGAGAAACAGCATTTGCAGATTCTCTAAAATTCAACAAAACACTGAAGACATTAAAGTTGAAAGGTGGGGATGTATCTCAAAAGTATTGTGAAACCAATCATCTTTCTAGATACAATTCAACCAGTGTACAATGAAGCTGTGCAAGCAAACCAAGCACTTGCAAAACAAGTTCTGGAATCTTTTTCATTTGACACTTCGTGCAAGAATGGCAATTGTCGCGACGATCTTGCCGACAAAGTGTGCCGTTTTGCTAAGGGATCTGATGATGCCACGCTTGTGATAATATTAAACATGCTTCCAGAACACAAGTCACATTGGAGAATCAGTCGAAGGGCCGGATCTGCAGTTCCTTCAATTTCTTCTCCAACAGCATCTCCAAGTGCAACATCACCTGCTGCACTATTTGACAACCCTCCACAAGTAATAACAGTTCTCAGCTCCTGCGTTGATCCTCTGATAGCAAATCTTCTGATTGAAAAGAGAGGTGTATATATTGATAGGATGCAAGAATGGTACATTGAGGAACTACTCAGAGTTATCTTGGAGAAGTCACAACAGGAAGAGAGGTGGCAGTTGCTCATTCAAGTTGTTGTTAGACAGTGGGCAAGAGTTGGAAACTGGAACGCAGTGAAAACGGCTTGCCTTCATGCAGGAAGACAAATGAGGAAACTGGATTTATCTTATCTTCGACTAAGGGCTCTGCCTCCTGATATTTGTAGTGTCTTAAGTGCTGTTCAATGTGCAAAACTTGATTTGACTGGCAATTTACTTGAAATGCTTCCAAGCTGCCTACATTCCATTGCACAAGTATCCGTTGACGGCAATCCACTTGGTAAAATTCCCGACTGTTTTCGGGGAGATTGGGATCAATTGAGCCTATTTTTGAAGTACAATGGAAAGCCAACGCTGTGGTACTACAAAAAATTACTGATGGTAGGAGAAGAGGGAACGGGCAAAACAACTCTTTTACGGTGCATTATCAGTCACAAAGGGAATACAGATATAAATAAGAACGTTTCAACTGACGGGATTGAAGTTCACAAATCCTTCTCGATGAAGAAGGCCAGTAAATATATTTGGACTGCCTGGGATTTGGGTAGATAGTTCTCTTTTTCTTACATACATATCTCACCATGTTAGGTGGACAAGAGGTTTTATACCCATCACACCAGTTTTTCCTTCAATCAGGTGAGATATGTTCCGTTCTTTGTTCATGTGTAATCATGCTCAACAGAGTCATCATATCTGCTGGTGTTTAATATTGCTGCAGTCTCGCAAGAATTACAGCAAATGGGAGCCCTTATTCAAAGGAAGGCACCAGATCCACCCTCCTTCAGGAGGGTAGTGTACTGGTTAAAGCAGATAAAAGCATCACAGAGAGTCAAGCTTGGAACCAATGCATCCCTCAACGCACATCACCACGCGATGATAGCTGTTGGTACCCACCTGGACCAAACTGAGAGCACAACAGTAGCAGCAAACACTTTGCAGTTTGTCTTGGAAAGACTTCTGGAAATGCCCGACTACCAGTTTGTGAACTGCGTTTTTGCAATTAGTTGTAAAACTGGAGAGGGATTATGCATGAGGCCATCGAACTCTGGTGAAGCCGAATTCACTACTTCCGGAGTTCCACGCATAGTGGAAGAGCTGGAAGAAATGGCAAGCAAGCACGACATTCAAGTACCTGTGTCATGGGCAAACTTACACAACCATCTCACGAAGAAGCTCAAAGGACAACCAACCATCATGTGGAGTGAATTTACCACATACGCTCTAGACTTTGGAATTGGAAAAACCTCCATCTCACAAGGAAGTCAACTTGTACCTCTATTTGAGGAACTTGTTGACTGGGATGAGGTGGACATGTGCAGTGACTTTTTAGCTGACACGGGTGCTATTATTCACTTCAGATTTGCAGATTCATTCAACTCACGTTCCTCTTCACGTGGGTCCTCTGCTAGCATCAGCAACATTGGTAGCAGCACAATGCTATCTGTATCAAATCCAAAATTTCCTCCAGTAGAATCCTCTACAAGCCGCACTCGCGCAAATAGTAAAAACCTTAAAGATGTGGTTGTTTTGGAGCCACAGTGGCTGTCAGATGTTATGAGGTGTGTGATAACAGTTGGAGGAGGTGCACGCTGGTTGTCTTGTGGATTTATGGAACAACGCAACCTGTGTCACATCTTCTCCAAATTTCCAGTGGAATTGCACAGAACTCTACTTGAACTCCTGCAGGTGTTTGAGATAGCTCACATTATGGCTGATGGTCGTGTGCTAATTCCTTGCCTACTTCCCCCTTCAAGTCCACTACATTCCCTTGATGGCGCAGGCGCGGATCTTTGGTGTCCATTTTCATCACCTCAGTTTGGGGTGCCAACTCCCGCATTATTGAATACGGCCGCTCTCTGTACACGAGAGTTCCAGTTCCCATTCATTCCATCTGGCTTTTTTTCGCGCTTAACCGTCAGATTACTGGGAATACCTGGTGTGGTCCCCCAGTTAATGTGGAACTCTGGTGTTCTTTTATCAATTCAAGAGAACTTTCCTGGCACCCAGACAACAAAAGGAAAACTTCCTAATGTTTTAATTGCATGTGGCGAACAGCAAAATTTACTCATTCAAATGTGTGCTGTTCAAAAAGGAAGGCAGTGTTCTATCGGAAACCTCACTTCTTCTGGAAGCAGTGGCACAATCAGTGGCTTTAACCTGCGGGATGATCTATGCAGTGTTTTTTCCATGCTTGTTAATGCCGTTATCGCTTTTGTTCGTAGCTGTTATCCCAAGATGTTCCCTGATATGTTTCAAGTGTTTCCCTGCCCATATTGCATGGCTGCACAACACATACAACAGTGCTCACAGTGCATCACCAACCTTGGGGCCACAATGAAACCTGATTCTCCCTCTCAAATTCACGTGTTCTCTACACAAGAATGTGTTGTGGCTGTGAAATCACGTGATGGTATGCTTCACTGCTCCTCCTCACGGCACACACTCGTACCTGTATCAATTGTATCTCCCGATATTGCTTTGACCCATCTTCCCATCCTCAACTCATCTGAGATTAACTTAACCAATACGAACTTTGCACATGGAGGATTTGGACGTGTTATGAAAGGAGAGTGGAAAGGACAACTTGTTGCAGTGAAAGAACCTCATTCTCAAGATGGGCTTGCTGACTTTGTCTATGAAGCTGGTGTAATGAATATGTTACCTCGCCATGATAATTTAGTACGATTCTTCGGAGTTTGCTTGCAGCCGCAACTCCAGCTTGTAATGGAATTTGTTTCCCCAGTTACATGCTGTGGTACTCTATCCATGGATCTAAAGAAGCCAGACCTTCACACACTGCTAAACTTTATGATGGCAAAAGCCCAGGCAACTGTAGAGCGGGCAACAAGTTGCCAAGAGGACTCTGGGGAGAGTTCACAAAGCAGACAGGAAGTTATGCACGAAAAAATGTGCCTATACTTAAATGAAGTCTTCCCAATGGAACTGAGGAAGAAAATTGTCCACGACATGGTTTGTGGCCTTAACCATTTACACAGCCAAAGCCCTCCACTCGTACATAGCGACTTACATTGCGGTTTGCTCTTCCCCTCGTTTTCATTTGACTAAGTCCAACCAGGCAATATTTTTGTATGCAGTTTAGATCCTCAGGGTCCTGGTCCGTGGGCTAAGGTGAAGAAGGAACATCATTCTTAGATTACCAACATATTCAGATTTCCGATTTCGGACTTTCTGAGTTCTTATTTTCTGGTACTGCAATGGATGAAAGACTTGAAGTGAATGTTTTTGCTCCAGAGGTTCTCCGAGGTGCCAAACATGACACAAAGGCTGACGTGTGGAGCCTTGGTACCTATATGTATTAGATGCTTTTTTTTTTCACTTCTTTCAGGGATGCTTGTTCGGCACATTATCGACCCCTTTACGTCAGCATTTTATGCTCTTTTTTCCAATCCCCTTTATGCCAAGGCAGTTCTACGTACAGATAGTTCTGGACACATGTTCACTCACCATGAACTGAATCAACATGCAGTGAAGGATTCTTTAATGTTGGGTAAGCCCGAGGCACTACCACAACCTCCTCCCCTTGGACCACTTTGCCCAAAATGGGCACATGACCTGATGTCCTTCTGTTGGGTCCGTTCACAAGAGCGCCCGTCATGCTCGCAGCTTATCAATTGGTTAGAGGGGTATGAGACTCTCGCCTTTATCATAAAAACGCACTCTCTAAGTTGTTTCATAGACCTGGAATGATGCCCCCATTAGTAATTCATTCAGAGGTTCCTTGCACAACTATAAATGTGAGTCCACTGGAAGATGCTACCACAGAAAAAACTGTTTCGAAGGATCAACAGCGGTACAGAGTGACCACAATGTGCTGGGTTAGTGGATGTTTATGGTGCGGAAGTTTAGATGGTACAATCACAACTGTGGTGCATTGCAGTAAGCCTAAAGCCACACCACCGAATTCATCCTCTTTGCTACCAGAGCCTAATGAGCACTATTGCTTTGAAACAAACAAGTGGAGAGCACATACTTGCACAAAACCTGGGATAGCTAGCCTTGTGTACTGCCAGAAGCCTGGTGTTGTAATCAGTGCTACAGAAAGTGGAGAATTGAAATTATGGCTTCCCAAACTCGGCTCCAAGCAATCAATATCTATGACAATGAGGTCACGCCGAAGTGCTCCCCCAACAGCCCTTGTCATGCCAAATCCAGTATGTACCATTCAGAATCTGGCTGTGGGGGGAATGCCAGATCACACTTCAACCGTCATTTCCGATCCCCACAGGCAAATCGGAATTAGATGCATGGTGTGTGTTTCTGGTGGCACTCGTGTGTGGTCTGGTGATGGACACGGTACCATTAAAGTCTGGGAGTGCACATCAACATATCTCATTCCAAGAGCAATTTTTTCTGTCTCAGAATGCAGCAAAGCTTATAACGATACGTTGTCATTGCCAAACTCGCTTTTACCAAGTGGTAACATCTTGTCTATGTCAGTACTTCCTGTTGTACCCCATACGACTTCCCCAGAATTGGTATTTGTGTGTTCCAAGCGAGGGCCCATTGCAGTTTTCAGTGATACAGGCAGTGAGCAGGTTCCGGCAGTTGTTGAACTTCTCCATCACCCTAATGTTGACCTCACCAATGACGCCTTGATGTGCGTTTCTTCGTGTATAATATGCCAAGACACATCCCACTTAGCAGAACCAAAAGTAATATCACCAAGCCAGGCAATGGCAAAATCTGGTATTTTTACACCAGGTGCAGGGACTCCTCCGATTACACTATCAGATGGAGCACAACCTTCAGCAGCACCTAAATCGCCAACAGAAATCAAGGTAACACCACCTAGAGAGGGAAATTCCGCAGCCCCGGAATCTCCATTCTTGAGCTCTTCATCAGGGTCTGGGCCACTCAAACCACCATCACCACGCCCGACACCGATACAAAATCTCACGAAACTTGTGTGCACTCACGTTTCACGGCCTCCATTAGTTGTTGGCGGTGTGTGGGTGGCAGCCACCAGCGGGACAGTGGCATCTTGGGATATTGTGTATAACCCTCCAGTCAACCAAACTGCTTCAAGGCGGCAACACAGTTTATCCTTTTCTTCTACTGGCGGTGTTCTAGCGGCCTCTTCATCTTTTGGGGTCTCATATGGTGCTGCGACGTTAACCCAGACACCCTCAACCGCAGCACCACGCGCATTTACCTTCGTCCCCAAGCGATTTTTCAGCAAAGCCCACGGCACATTCCCCAACGCCATGGTGTCTTCCTGCGTTTCCTCAATTCCCATCACGAACTCTTCCGGTTCCAATCCGAACCCACCAACAGCCACTTCGCATCATCCCACAGCCTCGTCATCCCTCGCCACAGCCACAGCCACAGCCACTCTCAGTGTGCAAGTATCAATACCTCCTCGCTCCTCAACCCCAACCTCAGAAGCTTCTTCTTCTACTTCTTCTCCATCACAGCCAACTCCCCTCACACCGGCTCCAACACACCACCACGTTATAGTTAGTGCCTCCCAAGATGGTGTTGTAATCATCTGGGATGCCCAATCACACACACAACTCTGCAAACTGGACAGCCCCAACCACTGCGCCGTAAACGCCCTCTCAGCAAGGCCTGTACTTTCACACCTTCCCCAATCCTCCTACTCACCATCAACCACTCCTACTAATAATAGTCCCACGCCAACAACCACAACCACAACCACAACAACAGCAACAGCAACAGGAAGCACAACCAGCACACCCACAATTACAACTACAGCCCCGCCATCACTCAGCACACCGCCGCTGTCACAGGCCAGCATGGCTCCTTCGGGATTGTGGGAAATTGATGAACAGGCATCAGTACTGCCTTCAGATGGAATGGGCGTTGTTATGGCTGCGAGTGTGCCTCATGAGTCTTGTGTAACTTTTTGGTGTCTCTAGGCATCAACACTTAAAAGCAGAAATGACTTGTATTTATTTTTGCTGTTTGTCTGTTGAGTTACAGAGTAGACATAAACGAAGCAATTTGACGGGCTTTTGAGGCTCCAATAGCTTCTACCAGAGAGAAAAATGGTGTGGATGCCAATTCCTGCAGAGTGGTTACGCCTAAGCCTTCAAGAGGTTCCAGTAGGCCAACCAACTGCAACGCCTCCTTGATGTGCACAGAAGGGCAAGGCTCATCTGTGCAAGTGGGTGATGTAGCTGCCTCATTTAGAACTCGGTGAATTATTCCCATGGCCTTTGGGTTTGTAAGATAGGGTAGTTGCCTTAGTAAGTTTACTTTGTCCATTTTTTTCCCGCATGGTATTAGTGTATTGCACACAGAGGAGCATTCAGCCTGGAATCGCAAGTAATCCGTAAGGCCGGTTTTGGTAGTTGAATCAACTGCAACAAGGGCCCAGCACCGAACGTTATCCTGCCTTTCAGAAAACATTTGTTCTAGACGAGAGAGGCATGAGCGTGAAATTGGAAGGATATCCACTATCAGGAACATGAACGCGGCGCTCCTTCGGTCTTTGGAATTGCATGTGAACATAAAATCCCAGCAAGAGTCGCTGTTCTGAACTGTTTTTGTTCTTTTGAGAGGCTCTCGATGTGGGGAAGAAAGAAGTTGCTAATTAATACATGGGACAAACCTCTTATCTGGTATTCAAGGGAGATAAGGCGCGTAACAGGGTGATGAAGAACACGTGAATTGACTTCGAATCTGCTTGTGGCCATAGACCCTACTATTTTGGTGCTGTTTGTTTTGTTCGGTTGTCATTGGGTGTCATTGAATTTTTTTTGCAATGTTTGGCAGGTAACTAATGCCAAAGGAGACGTTTAAGCAGCAATGGAACTGGATATTTTTCGGCAGCACATGTGATCATGACATGGACCGAACTCAATCAGATTCAAAACTGCCTTGATCAGGCAGTTTAGACCATGTTCATGGAATTTGAGGCTGATCCCTCGATGAAGAATGGGCCTGAGATCATAGCGAAAATCAAGTACTGGACGACAAGCAACCAAAACCACTAACGGGAAAAACATGTAGCCACCAGGAGCCACCAAAGTTTGCCCATACACCATACTTTCATGTATGCGAGGCCGCTTCTCATGCACAATTCATTTCTCAAAAGAAGGTACATTTCACGCAGGCCGTACGTGAGCAGATGCCCCCATTAAAGAGCAACCTCCTTGCGCTTGGCGAACCAGACTCGATCCACTGCCCCAGACAACGATGATACTCCAATGACGAGCTCAGGCTGCATTGCCTCTTCCACTTGATCACATTTTGCGTCCGAGCCACCAACGACTCCATTACCGATAGGAGACGACCCTCCCTCGTTTTGCAAAAAAAAAAAAAAAAGACACTTTTTTTTTCCCAAACGACGAAAAATGAGCTGCGCTCTGCGATGTCTGTGGGTCTTTCACGACTCCGCGACGATGCCGTTGGATAACAACTGCCAGCCGCCACCCAGCCCGCTTCGCACCCCGCCGTCCGAGGGGACCTCGGGATCCCCAGGCGCCACACCAGGCGACGCACTACCGCCAGCCACAGAAACCACTGCTGCTGCTGCCGCTGCCGCAGCGGCGGCGGCGTCGGCGTCGGTTCCTTGCGAGACGCCTTCTCCTTCTTCTACGACGAGTGGTGCCGCCTCGCCACCTGGCACGTCGTCGTCGTCTGTGTTATCCTCGCTGTCTTCTCTCTTGAGCGCAGGCAAATCTACTCAGGCTGCTACTGGGACGTCGTCGTCTTCTTCTTCTTCGTCTTCGTCGTCACAAGCCCCTCCCATAATGGTGACGAGTGCTGCCGAGAGTTCTATCTACGGGAGGTAAAACTGTTCGTTCACTCCTAACTGAATAAATACGCGATGTGAAATGTATGTATGTAACATGCATTTGCGGAAAAGACGGTTCGGAACTGTAGAGGCACGTGTGCGTGCCGCACAAGGAGTCCAGTACTCTCCTATACCTCCTGATTCTGTTTTTATCCCGTTCTTCATTGCCCATGTTCGCGCATCGTTGAAGGACAGTTGCTGTGAGTACACCTCTTTTCGCACCCATTCGGAGTGTGTGTGTGAAGCAAACCACCACGTGTTGGATATAACAAAGCTCAATTCCCTATGGCCTGTTGTTTGGATAAAACGGGTGAGTTGATGACAAAACCGAAATTTTTATGAACTTTGAAACAGATGGGACTGTTCTTTGTGGGAATTCCAGAAATACCCAGCTATAATGGAACTATATCATCACGCCCTTCCTTGCTCTCGCTGTGTGTTTCTGTTAAATGCCTATACCAACAACTCTGACATTAACACAAGCACAGTCCATGTGTAACATCCACCATTTCTGTATTACTTGATATATTCCAGTTTGTCACTCCATTCCATCCTCATTTTGTATTCTCTCCTCTCTTTTAAATATAATTTAGATAGTTCCCATCCATTTTTGACAATAGGTTTTCCATGTTTTAATACCATATTTTTCAGAAGCCAGCACAGATTGGGGAATTGAATGCCTATATAAGTCACACACTCCCATTTGGACATCCAGCATCAACAACTAACCCTGAAATCTCCCGTGCAATAATGAAATCCGGGTTTCCTTCCTCAACCGTAGTTCCTTCTGTTATGCAACCAAGGGTACCACATCCTCGTTCGGGAAGACAAAATTTGACCCCACACTAGAGACCTGGGTGGAAACCAGTGGTAGCCAAATCCGCCAAGAATCAAGCCAATTTCACTATCCGAGAAACTTTCCATGCCGCACAGTACGATAACAATGATATACCAGACACGTGGGCCGTGTCTGGTGCAATTATCTGTAAGGTATTGTCACCTTCGTACTCTCAGTTCCTGAATGCCTTTCCAGGCCGATATTGAAGGCACTTCAGAGCTTTCAGTACAATTTGGCAATTCCTCAAATGATCCAACCCCAACTCGTATTGCACATCCCGGTAACTTATGTTCACATTCAAATCAGAAATATCCAGCCTCAGTTGGAATTACTCAGTTGCTCAATCAGGAGTCTCTGTGAGCTCAGGGGGTGACATTTCAACGCAGCTTGTTGGGAACAAAATCTCTTTTGTTCCACCAACACAGCAGTTTGTGTTAGCGTCATATACAACACAGAAACCAAATTTCATCCCTATCCGCGGTTTCTATCAAATGAAGGTTGGCTCTATTTGAAAAGTGGCAATTGACATTCCAAAGGAAGATAGTCCAACAGAAGTAACTATTCTGCTGCAGTTGAAAATTGACAAGTTTGTCAATAACGCATTCCATTATTGTGAAGTACACCTCCCGTTTAAAAATCGGGGAACAATAGCATCACATCAGTCAACACCCACCATTGGCTCTGTAGTTCTGTCTCCTGACCAGCGCACACTTGTTTGGAATATAGGTATTTCATTTTTCTTAATTTCACCTCTTGTCAAAAATGTTTACTTTTTCAGGAACTAAATTTACCACATCCAATCTTGAAGCAGCCCTCCCCTCTTCGATCACGTTCAATGCAAAACCACCTACCAATTCGCGAGCTCCTCTTCCTCCCATGGAGACAGCATTCTCCACTGACACCACCAATCACACCCTCGGGTATGGCAACTATGAACCACTGGACTGGGGTGAAGGGGACTTGGACCCCCTCTGCACTGGACAAACATGCTACGCCAAGGTTGGTTCTTCTTTTCTCTCCCGCCCGGTTTTTTTGGAAGCAGCCACTCACCCCCTTGCCCGCAGATAAGGTTCAAAATCAAAGAGTGGAACGTGACCGGGCTTTCGGTGCAGAAAGTAATTGCCGTCACACCCTCCCCCAAAAAGGTCAAGTCCAACGTGGAACGGGAGTGCGTCACAGGCACATACATTATATGGAATTCGGCACAGGGAGCAAGGTGGGCTGTACAACCAGCTTTGACAGAGTGAGGAAATGGTGGGAACTTAAAAAAAAATAAAGCTGGCTTTGTTTTGAATTACTTTTCTTTTTTTTTATGCTTTTTTGTTCTTGTATTTTGTTTTGTGGGTTTTTTTGTTGTTGTTGGGAGAGTGTGCATGTCGACAAGGCGAACGAGGTTTACATTACAACTGTATTCTGCCAGGAAGCCAGTGTACTGTATTCAAAGTGTTTACGTTCTGGAGGCCTCGGTATCATCAGGGATACTTCTCAGATACAAAACATTGTTGCACCTGCGGGGAATTAAATTTAAAAACCGAAGCTCAACAACTTGTGTTCGTAATAATAACATAACGAAGTAATGAAAGTTGTTTAGTGATAGTACGTGTTTTAAGTAACAAGGAAAACGTCCGGGTTGATAAATATACCTTATCAAAACTTCACCGAGCTTTCCAGTGAATGCTCCGTCGATATACTCTTCGGTATTCTGAAGCTGTAGGTTCATGTAGTTGTCCACCGCAACAAGTACTCCTTTGTACTCCATGCCCCATTTGAGTTTCACAACCACGTCTTTACCAGTGAGATCGTTGAGGAAAGGTTTCGGGTTGACCGGTACCATTGCCTGTGTAAATAGGTTGAGACTTGTCGTCGGCGTCGTAGTTTGTGGTTGTTTAGAACGTCCCTTTGGTGAAGGTACACAAGATGCACGCAACGGGTCTCACTTTACTTGGTTTTTATTTGATTTGAAATGAATGGCATAATAATTATGCAATTTCTACAAGACGGCGCAGGGGAGTGCTGTCATACCATTTTTGTCTTGTCTTATTGCTTGTTGAGTGATACCGCCCCCTTGTTGCCTCGCACCACTTCTTCCAATTGATCTGCAACTGCAAATTTTTTGCTTTTTCTTTCCCCAGTCTCTCAATCGACACATTCCTTTGCTCTCTGTACCTCAAACCATTCACAACAACCACCCACAGTAAGGCTACTTCCAGTACTCTTGGGAAGCAAGTAGATACCTATCTCTATGCTCGTTGTTTGGTACCAACTTGCCCTTCGAAGAAAGTGAAACAACGGGGTGAGGGGAAAAAGAGGTTTAATTTTAAGTGCAACCCGGGTAAACTGTAACTTCAAGTCTCATGAGCTCTTTGTTGTAGTGGTAGTTGGTGCGGCTGTTGGGGTTGACGATGGGGTTGTTGTCGTTGTTATTGTGGTAGAAGGCCAGCCGCCTCTTCTTTGTTGTTGACTCCGGCCTGATGTGTTGTGGTGTGGGTGGTACTGTTGTTGTCCCCAAAAGTAGCCGTTCATCTGTGGGGTGGACTTGAGAGAAAGAAGCCAGTAAGGTTCGATGTAGTAAATAGGGAAGGAATAAGTACATAGTGAGAAGGCCATGGTGAACCATGATGTTGCGTGTTTGTTTGTCTCCTTTCACTATTTGAAACACCGAAAGTTTCAGAGTCAAGTTGCCGTTCTGCTGCTATCCGTTGCGTTGACGACCTTGATCTAATTAGTTTTCCTCACTGAGATATGGTGAAGCACACATGTCAGCTTCTTCAGAACCCCCCTTTTTTTCAAGTGACTCGCATGAAATGGCATCAAAAAATGACACGGTTTTGTTGTATGCAGGCTGTTCCTGTTCTTTGTGTTCGCGTTTCTTCTGCAATAAACTCAATACAAAATGTGCAATAACAGAAACTAACCTCCACTTCATCATAAAGCTTCATTTTGTCGAACTTGGCATTTGCACTGATAAAATCGAATTCTGGCGTTGGGGTTGAAGCTGTGGTTGCTGTGCGTGGTACGGCCGGAGGCTGATAATAGTGAACACCCCCACTACTGTTTGGTGTTCGTTGTTTGTATTGCTGATACTGTGGGTACTGTTGCTGATATTGATATGACTGATACAGTGGATACTGCTGCTGATATTGGTGAGGCTGTTGCATCTGAGTCCGAGATTTTTGTGCATAGCCACTTTGGGTTGTGTCATTGCCTGAGTACATCCTCACATGTATGGTGGCACCTGTTGATGTCGTCAGGGTCCGCACAGTTCCAGAACTGCTTGGTGTGGAAGAGGAAACTGTGGTTGAGTGCACATGTGATGGTTGAGAATGTACCTGGCTATATTAGTGACATGACACAAATATTTGGAGACTTTGCTTACCTGAGAACTTGGTAGGATTTGCTCTTGAGCAGCCTGAACTTGATTTGGCTGCTGTATGGTTGACTTCACCACGGTCTGTTGTTGTGTTTGTGGTGACTCCTGGAGTTGGGCTGGTGTTTGGGGTTGAGGAGGCAGTTGGCTTTGCAATGGTTGTGGGTGCGGCAATTGAGGTTGGGGTACTTGTGGGGTCATAGTCTGAGGTTGAGGTTGATTGACTTGGGCAGGTGAAATTTGTGAAGTTGGCAGCTGCGTTTGAGGGAGTTGTGTTGCTTGTATTTGGGGCTGAACTTGAGTGGGTTGGGCAATGGGTTGGGGTTGGGCCGGCTGTGCTGGTGATGAGACGTTTGCTTGTTGTGAAGGTTGAAGGAATTGTTGTTCTAACATTCTTGAGGCCAAGTCATCAGGCTGTTTCACGGCGTAGGGCAGTCCAGGAGACTGTTGCTGGTACATTTGAAGGTAAGAAAATGGCAAAAGGGATAAATAGCAGTACCAACGGATTAAACATGTGCCCATACCCCAGTGGAAAGGCGAAGGGAGAATAAATATAAGGCGGTAGTGATTGTGTTTGAAGGGGAACCTGTTGAAACTGAGATTGTTACAAAAAAAAAAATGAAGAAAATGCTTACAGATAACACAGCTGGATCACTCTGCAGGTGGGCTTGTGCATTGGCAGCCTCAGCGGATAGAGGTGTAGGAACGACACTAACTTGGCTAATATTGGAAGAGTTGAAGATAATATAGCCGTGGACTTCATCAGAAGGTGCAACATATTTTTCTGCTGCACGATTTTCCGTTCCAAGAGATCGCACTTGATGACATGAATACTTGGAAGAAGGGTGAGTTGATGAATACCATTTTCCAGAATAATGTTATCAGAGTTGATGGCATAAAAGGTTCCCTCATACGCAATATTTCGTTTGGATATCATCCTGAGTTTTATTTTGTTTGAAGCAAAAACTGGATCGTTGAGTCCAGGTATTCCCATGCCTGGACCACCAAGACCAGGAACAACAGAGGCTAAATTGTTGACACCCCCAATTCCTGGAGGTAGGCCAAGCTGTGGAGAAATCTGTGCAGGAAGAGTGCCGGTTGTCGCTTGTGGGACGGTTATTGGGAGCGTCGATTGGGGAAGGAGAGTCGGCTGGTTAGCACCCATCATTGGTTTCATTGGGCTACCCTGCTGTTGCATCATAAGCGGCATAGAGTTGAACTGCGCGGGGGACTGAGGCTGCTGTGGAACCTGTTGCATAATTTGTTGCTGTTGCTGAGGTTGCCCTTGCTGGATAATAGAAGCTGGATCTTTTAACAACGCCTGGGAAGCAGGAACAGCGGCAAGTTGTGAGAGGGGAGGAATCCATCTCGCCGGTTGTCCCCAGGGGCCACTCTGTTGTTGCTGTTGCTGAGAAGGTGGCGGCTGAATGTTGGTTTGTGCGCCAATTTGAGCCATTTGGGACTGCTCAATTTGTTGAGGCTGCGGCGACACAACCAGTTTGTTTCCTGTTCGTTGTTCGCCATTCGATAGCACGCTATTTATGAATTATACGTGTTAGATCTCGCAAAGGGGGAAAGAAGAAAAAAAAACGAAAGCGACCACAACGAAGATCCAACAACGAGAGTGCACGTGTGGGGTTTTTTTTTGGATTATGTTTGTTATGTTTTACTTGGTGGCACCGCCGGAACTAGACATGCGTGATTCCCCGGCTCCTTTTTTTTTTTCTTTGTTGTTTTTTAATTGATTCCCTTCCTTTTAATGATTTTTCTTCGCAGTCACAGAAGCCTTTTTTTGTCTTCTCTGCTCGGGGTGATCCACAATTGGATTGGCCCCCAACCCCCTTCGTTGACGTTCCCAAGTTTCTCCTCCGTACTGGGAGTCCCCAAGAATCTCTCTGAGTTATTGACAGTAGAAATGATCGATCTGGATCTTTCCAACGCTACCAATTTGGCCACCAGCGACGCAAAAAGGCCAACGACCTCCAGCACAGCAGCACAAACCAAGAGGATACGACACCCATAATAGCAACCACCCGTAGCCAATGAGGAACGTTGGGCCTTTGCCGGGGGTTGGGGCTGCGAGCGAGGCGACCAAGACACAATGGGTTGTGGGATGCATGTTCAACAGGAGCGTGCAAATGATACTACAGTCACGATGTCTGAGGGAGGGCCTGGCCTCGCTACCCAAAATTCCAAAGAGTGATGATGTCATGGTGTGTATCAAACAATCACAAACAAACCAAAAAAAAACTTATGTTTTTTTGTTTGTGTTGTTTTTTTTTTTTTTTAAATTAGTACTTAACGCTTTTAGTTCAACCTTTCAATGCCAGAATATGAAGTTTTCAAAATGCCTGACCTACCAGAAGGTTGGCACACACATCGTTTGGACGTGACCATTACGATTTCTTTCAAAGTCCCTCCATCTGTCCTTGCTGATAAGGGGCTAAATTTGCCACGCAATTATCATCCTCTTCTTGAGGTGTGGAAGTTAAAATTCAGGCCTGAGAGGTGAGTACCCTTGTCGTGTAGTAGTAAATTTTCATGCCAGCATAAGGTGCTCTGCTGAAGGGGAACTCTCAAATCTCTACCGCAATTTCACCATCCTTACACGTGTTTTGCATTCCTTCACTCGAGTTCTGCCAGCTTTTCTGCTGCACAGTAAATTGAAAGTTAACAAGACCAGCAAGTGTTCCTTAGAACACAAATTAGATGTGTCAGTAAAGTCTCCAATATCTAATCTCAATAAACGGTATGGCAAACTGAACATGGGGCAAGTTTTGACACCCTGCGGTGGGTTTCATATCAAATGCTTATACCGTGATGAAGAACCATTGGAGGTATAAGCATTGTAAGTGTAGGGTTTTCTAACTTATGAAAAAGCTCACACTTGTTAGCGATCTTACAGTGAATATTACGCAAGACTACCAACCAGGTTCCGTAACGCCATCTCAATCTAGACTGCAACAACCACTCCCACAAAGTATCCCACCCCCACAAATACCAGCTGAACCACAACAATCTCCATCACACGCACCCTCATTAGCTCCCACTCCCACTCCCACTCCCACTCCCACTCCAACTACGGCAGCTTACACATGCACGACCCCTGGCCAAGTACTTTCTTCACCCACACCAACAAGTCAAATTCCTGTTGGTTTAACAGCTGCAAATCCAGTATCAATCACTAAGTCACACCCAATGGGTGTATCACCACCGTCACAAGTGGCATTGTACTTTTCCACTTTTTTCTTTCCTAATATAATAACACATTCAGGGCCACCCCAGTCACTATTCCTAAGGCTTCAGCATCCATACCTATCAATATACCCACTGATACTACTGTAACAATTGCTGATCCAACATTGAGTAGCCCCAGCCACTTTTCACCTGGAAGCCTGGGCCTGGGTGCCCCCCCCTTTTTGACACCCAACTACCCTGTAGATCCAGTTCAAAAAATTGCGGCAACATCACCTCTTGATCTCAACACAATTTTCAAGATTACAGCACCACAGAAGGTTGTTCTGTTACCTCTTTCTATCTTGTTCCATTTACTAACACAACAAAGGATGATAGACCTGGGGGACTAATATCCTCACAACCTGGTTATGTGCGGGGGCGTAGTGGCAGTTCAGGGGGTGATAAAGTACACTAGCCACTTCTGATACAAAGTTTTCATTAACCCTTTTAACAGATACCCCCTGGAATACACCCTTTTGTTGACCCAGTAATGTCAGGTGTGGTATTCACCACATTTTTGTCTACAACCCACAATTACTTTTACTTGTAGCAACGGTAGCTCCGCCCCCAACGGCCTCCGGCCTTGCGCGGATGTTACTTCCATCACACATACCACCGCCACAGCCAAGTGGTAAGTCAAAGCCCGGTACGTCTGATAAAGACGAAACCGCTGAGGCCCTTCTCGCTGCAATCACAGGGGTACATTTTTTTTTTTTTTTGAATTCCCCGATACCAAAACCTACATTACACTTACAAATTGCAGGCACCACTAAGCCGAGATGAGGAGTTTGCAGATCATCCAAGCATTGCCAACCTCTTGAAATTGTGCCAGAAGCCACCGCCTTTGGCCATGTTTGATGCTCCACAGATTACAATACAGCAACTGGTACAGACTTCCCAAATATCTCGTTACTTTCGAAAATTAATGAGGGAGCAGATTTCCATGTACAACCAACCAGACATCCGCGACACAAAAGCACTATTTGAACCTTTTATTGAAAAACACTAAAACGCCACCAAAACAATAAACCAATGGAAAACATATCTCTTTGCCTACCCATGCATAATTTGACCGTTGCCGTTTAGCCTAACGGAGACGAAAAGTGGACGTTTTTTCACTATCGGCGTCGATTTTTCTCGCCGTTCCCCCCTATCGGGGAACCCAACTTATCCCAAGTCGCCAAAAATGTACTCCGTGATTGGTTTTGTGAGAAGATTTCGCTCTCGATTTGACAATTGTGGGTTTTTGAGAGAACAAGACGAGTTTGTCGATCATTCCCCTACGACATCAAAGCCGCACCGGTGCTCTGCTGAAGAGTGAACAACCACAACGTACGGAGCCACACGCCCTACAACCAAAATCAAGTGCACTCAACCGAACACAACACCTGTTTCAATCAAAAAAAAAACATCGCACTGGTGTTAGCGATACCCATCCGATGGGCTTAGCCCATTTTTACGTTTAATGTTGTTTTGTGGTTTCACGCAGCAGTTGTAGCACATTTCTAGGCATGGGTAGGCAAAGAGATATAGAACTCTTATTTTTTCTTTCTTTTTTTTTTTTGGGAACATAGTTCTTGTGTACAAACAATATGGATGGGCAAAACTGGTAAATTCCAGTCCATCTACGAACTTATTCGTGAGGACTGCCAACCACTAGACAAGATTTTTATAGAGTTTTGGCCAAATCGCCATCAAGATGTTGTAATTTCATTGTCTCTATTCTTTTTTGTTTCTGAACACAGGTAAGTGTTTTTGTAGTTATGACACACTTACAGGATAATTTACAGGTTTGCATTTTTAGATATATGCGTAGTATGAGTATATCAGATTGACACCACCTGCATCAGCCAATAAGTCCATCATCTCTGCTAGTTCCCTGTTGAGACCCTGAATCTGCTCTTCTATCTGGGCCATCCTGTCCCTCACGGCGTTCGCTCCCATAACCGCGCCCTCGACGTCGCTCGCGGTCGCGGCGTCGCCGGCGGTCGCCTCCACGGCGGCCACGCGGCCCTCGATGGCCCGCAGCGCGGCGTCGCGGTCGCGCGCCGGCGCCGTGGCGGCGTCGATCTCGTGCCTGAGGTGGTCGAGCTGCTGGTACGCGTCCGAGGCCAGCCGCGCGCCGCGGCGCCGCTCCATGTCGGCCAGGTACTGCGCCGTCGAGTGGACCGTCGACCCCAGCGTCTCCACCTGCTCCGCGACCGAGTCGAGCGCGGCCGCGGCCGAGGCGGAGGCGGCGCGTGGGTCGAGCCCGCGGGGCCCCGCGAGGAGGCGGTCGTGCACGGTGGCGGCGCGGTAGGCCACCACGGCGAAGAAGGTGACGACGAAGAGCACCAGGTAGCACAGCTTGTTGGCGCGGAACAGGGAGGCGAGCACGCTGCGGGGCGGGTGGTTGAGCAGTGCGCGCCGAACTGGGTTCAGTTTGCTGCGTTTCGCCAGTACGTAGGCTGGTTCAGACCGATCGTCGTACATGAGGGAGCTCCACAAATTTGTGTATTGTGCTAAATTTGGGGGTCAAATAACTCCAATTTCTTGGTTTTTGACACAACGATGCGACAATTTCGATTTTTTGACACAGCGCTGTAGATTGTACCATTCTGCGAAATTTGTTACTAACATGTGGTCCGGAGCCAAGGTTTTAACGCTTTCGGGGTCGTTTTGGCTGAGGTGCTGTGGCAGTCTCCTTGGGAATGGGTGCCACTTGTGAAGCTGAAGGTCTGCGTTTGCGTGGCTGTTGCTGAGGAACAGCTTGCTTTTCTTTGATAGAAGCCACTGCTGTTTTTGTTGTTTCCATGTTTCCAGTTTTTGCAGCCCAGTCAGAGATGGCTTTCCTTTGTGCATTTGCAGATGACTTTCCTGCAAGCTGTAGGTCTGTGTCAGTGAGATGCAGTGCAGCTTGTAATGTCACCAGCAATTCAGAAGAGAAATGAGAAATCCCCAGATATGCTATAAACAGTTAAAACAAAAAAAAAAGTGGTACCTACCCTTTTTTGGTGGTTTTAGCACTGAAGTTGTTGTGGTTGTCACAGAAGGTGGAGTTTGAGGTACTTCTTGAACACCACATGTTGGTAGGAGTTGTATGTCATCATCTCTTAGAGGTTGTGGAGCTATTGGTACCAACACAGCAAGAGGAACTGTATGTTTTGGTGGGGGAAATTGGAATTCCACAAGGGGCAATCGCTTCTCTGGTGAAGCAAGACCAGACATTTTATGCAACAACTCAGAAAATAAACTCTGCTCTTCAGTGACACAAGAATGAAACAACAGCTTTTTTTCAGCTGCTTTCAGCTGGTCATATGACCAATGAGCAGCTGCCTTGAGCACACCTTCAGTCAATTCGTGAAGAGGTTCATAATTAGTACGGAATGGTTTCTTTGTTTGTGGATCTTCAGTGTTGCTGGTTGGTGCAGCTGATTTTGATGGCTCAACCACGTTTACCTGGTGTTTAAGCTTATCCTCCATGGTTTTGTGGTGGGTGTTTCCATTGCTTCTTCTAGAATGGTCATCATATTTGTGTGGTGTGAGGCTGACACCAGCCGAAATAACAACGAAATTTATCAAGGAAACCTCCTTCAGTGATGCTTTGCCTTGTATACCAGTTTTTGAGCTCAGTTTTCCAAGGAGCCCCTGGAGCCCAGTTTTGAAAGAAGGTACAGATTGTGCTTGCTGGTGTGGTTACCAACCTTGCTACAAGTGGATTGTGCAACAAATCATCAGACAGAATGTGCCCCTCCACAATGGTCACAACAGTTTCAGCAATTAACTGTGAGGTCTCATCTGAAGGATGTCCCAACAAGCTGCAAATTTGGGGGAACTCTAACCATCTGTCACCATGAGTGGTGATACTAGCTTGGAACACAGTGAGGAATGTGGTTGCCAGTTCATGTCCAGTGCTGATGATTCCATCAGGGTTTTCTGGAAAGTGGAGTGCCACACTTGAAAAGTATGCATCCACATCTTTGAGTGTAGCAGCAAGTCGTTTTTTGAGCCTACATACTTCAGAGGCCATCAAATGTGCCTTGAACCCAGCAGGCAAGTTGATGGGTTTCCCTGATGGTTTTGAAGCTCCCTCAGCTAACTTGTAGGCCAAGTCAAAGATAGAGCGGGAGAAATCCAGTAAGATTAGCTGTTGAATCATCAAGTTTGGATCTGAAAGCCATTTCTCTAATGAGGCAGCAGTAAACCGTTTCACCCACTCTGTGGATCTCCAGTTGTAGTAGATGTACCTGAGAAAGGGAGCCAATGCTTCCCGGTGTTCTAATACCCAAGCATTTGCCTCAATCACAGTTTTCCACCTTGTGAGAACAGGTTGGTGTATGGCTTTGAAATCAGGGATCTATCAATGTGAGTCTAGGTGTCTTAGAATGACGGTAACTTTACCTCAATGTTGTTTTCTTTACAAAACTCAGTAAAAGAAACTTTCCAGACCTTGGAGTTAATTGCTTTGTGGGATAAATACCAGCAAGAGTACAAGAAGAACACCAATGAAGGTGCGATGTCTTGGTTGACATGAAGCTGCTTTCTGAGTTGTTCTCTAAAGGTTTTGTCAAGTGCATTGACAAGAGCAAGATTGAGAACATGAAGCCAGCAACCAGTAGGAATGACATCTGAGTGTATTGTCTCTGTGAACAGCTGTATAGCACCAGTGTGTTCCCCATGCACAACACTACAGTTATCACCAATCACAGAATATGCCCTGTTTGCAGGTTGCTCACATTGATCTAAGGCTTTCTGCAGTGCTTCCGCCTCATTGCTTCCAGTTGGACTAAGAACAATTGTATCTGAAGCTTTAAGATTGCATCAAAATTGAAGCTGAGCCAACCTGCTAGGAGTTTACAAACAGGGACATTCTCATGCTGATTCCAGTATGAAATCAACACCATGACATGATGTTGACCATCTCTGGTGGATTCATCAAAATAGAGGTGGAAAGCTGGTACCTAGGAATCTTTTAGTTCGTTTTTTTTATTGAATCAACCTCTTGGATTGCTTGTTGTAATTCCTGTTGTTCTAGGCTACTAATGGCACGCACCAGTTGTTGTACTCATAAAGTCTTCCTTTGAAAAGGAGCCTTTGAGAATAAGTTAAAACAAATCAGAGCCTCCACAAAGGTGATTAAATACATACAGAACCTCAGGAATCTTGTTGATGCTCACCATCAATGAAAGGTCTCTCAAAGCACAAGCTCTCATCTGAGAGAAATCACACTTGAGTAATTGTGTCTTACCAATTTCTTTTTCTGTTTTGCTGACAATGTGGATTGGACTTGACAATGATCCTGCAAGAGTCCATTCACCAGTTGGGTCAATTGTCTTACTTGTTTTTTTGAGGAGATGTGATGCCCTAGGATTTTCTCACAAATCCCTGTTGGTATTCTTACTTGTCAGCCTATAGAAAGTCAGAAAAAGGATGAGGGTGTAACATAACTCTTTCTGGTCTGTGAATTATCTGTTTTCCGTGTTCTTCTTTTTGATGCTTTTTTCCCTGAGCTTGGTTTCTCAACATTACTCAGACTCTCACTATCACTAGCACCCTCAGAGTCACTGCTGCCACTCTCAGAGTCACTGCTGGCACTCTCAGAGATGATGGTTTTTGATCCACAATAGGTAAGGCTCTCTCCCATATCACTGTGGGTTGCCTTAGAGTGTGTTAGTTATATTCCTATCTTAAATAAACCTTATCAGTCATTGCTGTTACACTTTTACGTTTCATTAATTGTTGTAAAAGTTGAGTTCTTTCTGGCATTTGAGGAATATTTTGGTGACTCAAACAGAATGCAAGAACTTCATGCAATTCATGACAGTCAAGCTCATCACATTTCAATGTCAGAAGTCTTTCCTCAGGTGCACATTCTTCAAATTGGAAAGAGTGCTCAAACAATGCCACACAATCTGGTGAGGTAATTGCATTCATTACTGTTCATGTAACAAGTTTAACCTTGAACTTTGGTCTTCTGCATCAATTGTGGTACCGATGAAGAAGATGTTGACATTGAAGTTGGCAGTGTTGGAACAACAGTAGGGACTCCAAGTTGGCCCAAATGTGGAGAGTAAACCAGTGGTTGCTCAGAAAGAGACAAAAGCCTTGGTGGGGGAGGATTTGGGGTGTCGAAGGTGTCAAAATGTGGAGCCAATGTCATATTTTGGGACAGTGGTGACTGTGGATGTGTGTTAGACCTCAAAACCATCATGCCACAACTTCTTATGCACTACCACATACCACAACAGTTTGCCCACAATCAAACATGGTTTTTGGTAATCAATTTAGGAGAATGATACAATCTGGTCCGGGTGCCGGAAAATTGTATTTTTTTTTCCGGCACCCGTCCGGTTACCGCCACTTTTTGGGTTTCCTCAGTCCCAGTGCCTCCTTTTTCACTGGGAACCAAGGGAAACACTGCTCACAGTTCTGTACTACCTTCTCCCCCTGGTTCGACACAATTTTGACACCATCCGGACCAGATCCAGAATTTTCTTGTGTTTTTTGGGTAGAGTTGGTTTGACCCCCAAAATTGGGGATGGCAACGATTCTAAGACAAACAGAACCAGTTGAGCGCATACTTGTTCGGCTCTTTCCAATTGCACCCCAAAGATGAAACAGATGACTTCAGCCTGTTCGATTACTACATAGGGAGAAATTTCTCCTCTCCTCATAAAAACAAAATTGGTTTTCTGTAAGGGAAAATGCCTGGACCACATCTGGGCCAGACGCTCTACAGTTTCGTGGTCATGCATCACATGGCTAGATCCAAATACCCAAAAAATAAAATGTTATTCTCTTTCTACAAAGCAGACATTCCTCAGTGCAGACCCACAGGTACGCCGTAGACCTCCCATCTTATCGAGGGGTGCTCCTCCCACGCCTCGGCGTGCAGCTTGATGTACGACGCGTGCACGGGGTGCGGGAAGTCGCGCCTGACCACCTCCGTCGTGTTGGCCCGCACGTTTCCGATGAAGCAGCCGGGCACCCACTCCCAGTCGATGCCGTTGAGCGAGTAGCTCACGCGGTACCGCGTGACGCGCTGGTTGCAGTCCGGGCGGCTCTGCGTGCCGACGCCCGTGACGAACGCCGGCGTCGGCATCGACGCGCAGATCCAGTGGGGCGGCGACGCGGTCGCCCACGCGAACGACGGGGTCAGAGTCGAGTTGAGCACGGACTTGGAGACGTTGTGGTCGTCGTTGTGCTGCGACGACGACGTGAGGGTCCCTGTGCCGAGAGGCACGGCGCGGAGGAACAGCTCGACTTCGTGCGCTGGCAGAGCGGTGTTCATCATGCAGTCGAACCCCGTTTATTTTGTTTTGTGGCACGGTTTTCCGTTTTTCCTCGGTTTTAAAAACCGGGCAACTCCCAAGTTGGGAGGCCCTCTTCCTTCCAGTTGGGGAAAGGCTTGGGTTCAAGACAGCACACTCTGTGCAATCCCTCAGTGTGGGATTCCCTGTTTTCAACGGACAGAAGGTTTACGGCTGCCCAACATCAGATCGGAAAAACCACCAAATTTTTGATGTCGGGAGGGACAGGCAGGACTGTGTATAACGTGTACTTTGTGGGACCCCCCGAGTCGGGAAAAAGCACAGTGCACAACACGATTTATAGGGAGCTCTCTGGCTCAGTTATCTTACTTGTCATGTCTTTCTATTGTTCTTGACTTTAATATTTGACGTTTGACTTTTATTTTGACGTGAGACGTGGGCTGCTCAGTGTCTCTTGCTGACTTTTTACTCATGAATGAATTCGTTTAGAATGTTGATCCCGATTTGATACGCGGGAACTCATCTACTTTCCGAATTGAAGCCAGGGCTGTTGATATACGTGACACAATGAGGATTGTACTGTGTGATTCATATGGCCCAGGGAGCCCGGTGCTTTCACACACCTCAGTAACTAAAGGAGGACCGGAAATAGCACTACTGAAAAAGATTCATGCCGGGGTTCCTCACAATAGGGATATCAGTGCTACGGACATTGCTGCCATTCCGTTAGCGCCAGAGAATGCAATACATGTTTGCTCTTTTGAAACTTTTTTTCGCAAACGCTCTAAATACTGTAAGAACCTCCAGCAAACCCCTTTTTTTTTTTCAGGTCTTTGTCATTGTTTATAGAGCAGACACCATGAAATTGTCGAAGGGTCACGGTAAGGTCATTCTCTTGTATTCAGACATGTAAGTGAACAACCAGTTTCCATGGAAGATGCTCAGTACATAAACAATCTGCGTGTGCATATTTCCAAGTTGACTGCACATCAAGAGCCTTTGCTTATTTTGACCCACTGTGACAAAATAAAAGTACTCCTAGGTTAATAGCCACGCCTCTTAAAGTAACCACATACAGGCCAGTAAAAGTAAGAAGCTGCAAGTCAAGATTCCAGAAGTATTCTACGGAAATAGAGGTACACCTACAGAACTGTTTATTTACCTTATTGGGTTTTAGTGTTCTTGCTGGGTCACAAGCAAAGGTTAGGAACCCTGTTGATGGAGCTGTTACCAGAATATAGTACAAACTGTTCACACTTCATTGAGTATCTTTCAGAAGGTATTTCAGTTTGTAGTTGAGCCCCTATAAATTCCGTATTCAGTGTTACGCATTGTGAAGCGAGACCCTCCTAAAACCGGTTTTTTATCGAGTTATTTTCCTTTCTTTACCCACACAAACCAGAAACTTCCTCTGAACGGGAAGAAGTGCAACACACTCCCCCTTCTCTTCCTCAAAATCCACCTCTAAGACCAGTACTCAATCTCTCACCAAGAAACAATCACCAAAAAGTTCCAAACAATGTGCATTCCTCCGTTTCACCACCACCCAATCGGGTGTCATCATCAAGCCATCCAACTGGTACATCACTGCCAATCCCAGACCCAAAAACCAACACCGATGACGTTGTCCTGCTGTTGGGAGAAACAGGGTCTGGGAAAAGCACCGTTGTCAACACCCTCACAAACTATTTTCTGTCTGGGACACTGGATGACCTGCATATTGCCATTCCCACCAAGTTTTTGGCACAGACAGAAAAGCAGTTCAAGACAAATGAAACCAATTGTGGTGACAGAAGCCAAAGCCAAACGGACAGCTGCAATGCGTATAAGTTCGATTACATCGATTACGCTCGAAGAAAATGCACTTTCACCCTGATTGACACTCCTGGTTTGAGTGACAGCCGAGGATCGTCGAAAGATGACGAAAATATTGCAAAGATATTCGAGACAGTCACAAAGCAACCCACGCTGTCGTGCATCATCATTGTTGTCAATGGAACCAATTCCAGACTGACAGTCACCATGAACAACGTCATTCAACGTCTGAAAGGGGCTCTCCCCGATGCCATCTTGGAGAAGGTTGTTGTTGTTCTGACCAACTGCCGACCAGACACTGCGAACTTCGATCTCAACACTCTGAGTTGGCTGAAAAAGAGACATATAGCTTACATGAATAACACCGCTTTCTCCAAGAACCCTACCGAGTGGACACCTGCTGCAAGAAAGTTTTTGGAGGCATGAGTCCCGACTCTGCGTTTTCAACCTTGTTTCGTGATGAACTAACCTTGTACCACTCTCTCACAAAGGTCGAATGGGAGGAAAGCATGCAAGTTTGCCGCAACACAGTGCGGTTCATTTCCTCACTTGGAAAGACAAGCTCAGAAGCGTTCTCAAAAATGCGAGCAAGTAGGTTTGCGATCCTGCAAGAACTTCACGATTCCCGCTTGCAGATTGCCCAGCTGCACAAGATGCAGGAAGAACTTGCTGCAGTGGAAAAAGAGATGACAAGGTTACAGGCTGATGCCAAGTCCTTCAGCAATTTTGTGGTGAATAAGACCGTGACGAAAACCGAACTTGTTGACAGCAATCACCACAGCACGTTGTGCAGGGTGTGCAGCCATGCGTGCCACGAGAACTGTGGTCTCTCAGAAATCACAACCGAAGGAGACAATGCCTTCCGAAACTGTGCAGCCATGACGGGAGATAATTGCCATGTGTGTCCTTCCAAATGTTCTTACAAGAGGCACTACCATGCAAAGAAGGTGTGTTACCCCAGTTGCCAACCGAGTTACTAACTTCGTACTCTTTCTTTTCAGACAATGCGCACTGTTCAGGTCACTCTTCAAGAAGTCCTTCAAGATATGAAGGATAAATACAACGCATCACAAACAGGAGCCAAGAGAGCCATGTCCCAAGTCACTGACATTGAAAGTGCCAAAACTGCCATAAAACTTGCGATAGACGGCAGAATAGCCAGTCTGAAGAAATACTGTTTTGAAATCAAAAAACTGTGCTCCAACTTCAATTTGGTTGACGAGCTTCACATCACGATTGAACAAATGAAGACTGAAGCACGAAGTTATCAAACTTTGGATGCAAGAAGGTTCTTCCAATTTTGCGAACACCCAACTACACACAATCACTAAACCCCGTTTCTCTCAAGGAGTTCTGACAAAATGATCGAAAGTCTTGAAGGACTTTGTGCTGAGTTTGCAACACGGCAACCAAGGGAGTCCGCTGCGGCCTCAGTTTCCACTTCAAACTCTGTTGTGGTGTTAAATGACTTGGTTTTCCCCGAAGACACCCAGTCAGAATCAGAATCAGAATCTGAATCTGAGGAAAGCTCGGATTCAGGCTCTGAACCTTCTGCCAGACCTACGTCATCCACCTCACCTCAAACTGAACAAATTCCAACAAGACCAACATATGAAATCAGATATGTTTATGCCCCTTTCGGATACCCCGAACCTTACAGAGAAGGGTATGCTCCTCCTGTGCAGTGGCCCCCCTATTTCGCATACCCCCTGGATCAAGTACCAGTTCAAACAAATTTGTATGATTCTGGGTCTCAACCATTCATGTACAGTAACACCCCCGCATACCCCCAATACTACACTCCTCAGCAGCCCACCTCCCAGTCTACTTCATCGCCTTCCGCACCTCCTTTCAGTGCTTCATTCGAGGGTCCACCACCAGGTGCATACCCACCTCCTCAATCTCCCTCATACGCCCCGCAAACGCACCAGCAGTACCCACCACCACAGTGTTCCCCTCAACAATCTTATGCACCACCCTACCCACCTCCAACCCAACCACAGCAAGGCCAGCCGTATCCGCCCCCACAACCGCAGCGGTACCCACCACAGCAGGTTGGCCCCCAGTCCACAGCACAACCATATCCACCCCAAAACACCCCCTGCATATCGTCACCGTATCCCCCTCCATTATCCCCCCACCAACAACAAGCACCACCACCAACACCACACCAGCAGCAACAGCAGCCACCGCCTCAACAGCAACCCTACCCGGCACCTCCAGCTCTCCCCGGCACCCTTGTGGTTCAACAGCAACCCTACTCCACAGTACCATCCCAGCAGTCCACGTATCCCCCGCCCTCTGTTCCTTACCACAGCCCACACCCACCAACCAGGCCTCCACAACACTCCCAGTCCCCACCCCCCTCTGGATACCAACAGTATTCACAGTCATCAATCCTGCAATACCAACCACTGCCGCACCCCCCTGATGTCAACCAACCTCAACCTTTGTCTGAACAATACCCCCAGCGTGCATTACAAGTTCAACAACAACAGTCTTACCAATCAGTAACAACCTCTCATTTGTATCCCACACTAGTACCCTCTACACACGCACAGACAACAGACCCACAGGCAAACCATCCACCGGCAATGCAAATCAACAACCAGTATCCCCCTCCTCCCCAGGGTTATCCAGGCCAGTACCAGCAGTGGTAGTGAACTGTATGTGGGTGGTTTAAATAGCCATGTAATAACAAATAGCCAGTTATGCAAGTTCTTTTTGCTTTCCAAAAACTCCAACAGCATCACAACAATTTTACCAGTCAGTTTCGTGAACAGTCCAGCATAGTTTTGCCTTAGTATTTTAGTATTCTGGCTGCGGCATTAGGAGAGTTGCCTTCGTAGTGAATGAATCGCAAATGTATAATAGTTTCCGCCCACACACACACACATTAGGCAAAGGAAAAGGTGGCTTCGACATAGCTTCCCATAATCACTCGTCCGAGTCCAGGGCGTTGTAAGCAGCCTCCCTCAGCATCTCCACGATCCCGGCCACTCTCTCGGTCGCCGCGCCGGCCTCGGCGGCGCTGGTGTCCCGCCGGCGCCGCGCCTCGGCCCCGGCGTCGGTGGCTTCGTCGATCTCGCCCAGCGCGAGCTTGGAGCGCCACAGGTGGTGGTCCGCCGTGTAGTGCAGCTTGGAGCGCTCCAGCAGTTGCATTGCGCGGATCGCGCGCGCGATGTCCAGCCTCGTGTCGAGCGACTCTGGCGGGCGCGTTTCGTCGGCGGCGGCGGCCGAGGCTTGTTGTTGTTGTTGTTGTTGCGGGGGCGCGGCTGCGGCAGATGCCGAGGTTGCGGTCGAGGTCGAGCTGGCCGCGGCGGGGTCGCTGGGTCGGAACCCAGACTCAATGGACCGGATCTCGTGTGAGATGGTCGCGAATTTGTCGGTGATTTCGGCAACATCGCGCTTGTACCGCCCCACGTCCCGTGACTCCAACAATGCGTCGAGAGACCTCGACATCTCCACGTACACAGCCACCCTCTGTTCGTGTAGTGCAATAACCCGCATCAACTGCCTCCCGTCCACGGCACTACAATCTCCCATCGAAAGCAGAAAAAAAGGAAATGAATTGTATTGCAGATCATGTCGGCCGCAGTATCACCTTCCAAGGCTTTGAGGGCTGCGAGGGCGGTACCTGTAGCCCACAATTCAACAAAACTCCTCTGTAAAAAAGGAGGCAATGAAGCTTCTTTTGCAAGCAAGTTCTGCTCCCTGTTTCCGACTTGTGGGAATGAACACGGTCGCTGCGATCAAAAAGCGCGTTTTCTTTTTCTGCCTGTGTACTTGGAGTCGGGGCGTACGTCTTTGCCTTGAGCTTTTTGCTTTTCCTTCTTGTTCAGAATCCACTCCTTGCTTTTTATTGGAACTCTATGGTTGGGTTCTTTCCCCTTCTTTTTAGAATCCCTGGCCCTGTGTGGAGTGTTAGGCGTGGAGAATTCATTCACTTGTACCTGGTCTGGAACGGAGCAAAGACAGGGTCTTCATCTACACCAAGAGGAGTTGGTTCCTTGTAGCCAGGCGGTGGAGGACCGGCGAACAACGTTAGGAAAAATCTTGAGGAAGGGTGTTAATAGAGAAGGATGAGAAGACATAGTGTACTTTTTTGCTTTTGTGGAATGTGGGTAGTCAACAACAAGACCTCCAGTAAAACCAGCTTTCATGGCGCTAGCTGTGATGAGTTCCATTTGCTGAGGGGTCTCGGGGTACAGCTGAAAGAGAGTGTTAATTAGCACAAAGAGGATTGCTACTCCTACCTGGAATACAGCTCTTGAGTGCCTTTTTAAGCAGGCATACAAAGAGCCGAAGAATACATTCAGTCGGTGGTGTGCATTGTGTGTTGATTTATCTACATTACATAACCATTGTATGGCTGAAATACTGAGGCAGTTTTATAAGTAAAATTTTGTCTATTATATCCCAAACCTCACAGCACCGTCAAAAGTGCCTGCGCGGAATGGAAGGCCATCACCGAGGTCACGTTGAATTATATCCCCTTCAACACCTCGTTGCATTGCAATCCCTGAAACATGAGTGAGACCATTGCAGGTCGGAAGAATAACTACAAGCAAGAAACCATACTAAGCATTGCAGAGCTGATGTCAAGCCCCACCCATTGATGGCCGGAAGCCGAGAGAACTGAACCACTCAAACCTGACCTATAAATCCTCAAAAACAGCCTCATATGAAAAAGACAATGCCAACCCGCAACCAAGGTCCAGCAGGAGAAGAGGACCGTCCTCAGTATTTAAATTCATGAGTTCAATGGCACGTTCTGACATTTGTGTCTGAATCTCAATCATCCTTGAACTGTGCTGTTCGTAAGGTCACAACTACAGCCAGTTTTTTCCACATTTACCTCGACGCGTATTTGCTCGCCATATCCTCGTCGTAATACTTGAAAATGACATACAGTCGCAAGAGAATTACAAAAAAAAAATAAAGAAAAATAAAAACAGTGAAAAAAAGGGTGTTAGAACTCTCAAAGAAACGTATTCTTTGTGTGCACACGTACCACGTCCGGCGGCGCCTCGTGTTCCGGTCGCCTGGCCATCTCCGCCCACTGTTTATTAATTGCGTTGCAACTGTAGATCTGTCTTCGTGAATTTTTTTTTTCTTTTTCTTCCTCCAAAAAAAAAGAGAGAGATTCAGAAGGAAGACGAGTTGTGTTGCGGCGTGGTTGATGAGGCAGGGGACTGCGGTATAACTATCTTGAGTTTCGGTCCTGCGAATCCAAATCCCAGTCTCTCATAGAAGGCACGGGTCCTCACCCACGCTGGGTCTTCTGGTGCTGTGACGTCGACTCTGGACCACAGGCGGCTCTGTGCGTAGGCTATTGCCCTTTGTACAAGGGCATCACCCACTTTGCGGCAGCGGTATGCTGGTGCAACGTACATCTCGTTTATGATGCCGTAGTTACCACCAGCGTAGATGGCAAAGCACTCTGACAACGTAAGCACGCCTACTGGTTCTGTTGTTTTTTTTTTTTTCAGTATTCACCGGCCTACTGGTTGTGGTTTTGGTGTGGCGGGTTAGGGAAGGATGGGGGAACCTTCTTTGCCAGGAACAAATGCCAACAGAGCAATGTGTTGGCCAGAAGCACATCGCAAATGGTATTGCCTCATCATCATCGCCGGGTCCGGCGTCGCTTTGTCTGCGTCCTCCGCCTCTGGTCCCAGCTCAACCAACAACGCACGCACCATTTCATGCACGCGGTTATGATCTACCTCACTCACAGCCTCCCGAACCGTCACCTCCATCATCTGTCACCAACAGCCACACAAACCGTTAAAACGACAATTTGAAACAAAAAAAAATGGGTTGCGTGGTTGCGTCAAGCGTGGTCTGGTGGCTCAGCGAGCCATTCCCATTAAATCAGTGCCTCCCAGCATCGCCCAGGCAGGGTCCTGTTTGACGAGGACTCCTGCTCAGACGTGCAGCAGGCGGGATTGTTTGTTGGGGAGCCGCGGCTCGACTGCCTGCCGGGTCGCAGGCTCCCCTAATGGGAACGGGATTGGTGGTCCCGTTTCCCCGATGGATGCCTTTGGTAGCCGAGCATTGCACCCGGTGTCGCAGAACTTTGCGACAATGACAAACGTCATCGTACCAAAGACCCCAGCGGGGTAATGAGGCCCAATCGATGGAGATGGTGGTGGCCCCACCCTCGCATTTGGGATCGGCGAAAAGACGCATTTTTCGCAAAGGTCGTCGGAAAATTCCATTCAGGTGAATTGAAACAAGAGTTCGAAGTAACGCTCGTGCTTTTTATGCACACAACCCGAAGTTTTTGTTGGTTCTCAGCACTTAAAAAACCACTTTTCGTATGGTACATCTCATTATGGGAACTCCACATTCGATTGTTCTTCTATGGTGTGTTTCTCTCTTTTATTTGTTTATGTTCTTGGGGATTGTGCCCACATGGCCTCTTTTTTCTGTGTTCAACACTACCTTTGGTTCAGAAATGAAAAGGAACATCTTGGAGAATTAACAACAGCTTTTTATTGTTTCATGAAAACACCCTTTTGAATGGTTCCACGTTTCCATGTGGATTGTGGATTTTTCTGGTGTTGTGGTCGTCAATGACTGCTATTGCTACTGTCTGGAAATATTGTCCATATTGCCGTAATGCCTGCTTGATGAGGAGTGCAATTGACACTGGGGGATTCCCATAGGCACCACACCCAAGAGCAGAGAGAACCAACGAATCATGTCCTAAAACGTGCACATTAAAACCAAGTACACACAACAAAGGGTTGAGCACTTACCATTTTCTATGGCAACCTGGAATATTACATGAATCTTGTGCTCTGTATCCCTTAGAACTTTTCCGGAAAGAATAGGGTCACCAGTCGTACGATCGGTATCCAGTGGGGGTTGATTGTAGGCTTCATGGAGACAGTTCAGAAAGAAAGCGATGTGTAATAAAGAAACCTGCGGCACTGATATAAGATAATTCTTGTACAGTATCCAAGAAAGCATAGGCATGCGCTTCAGATTGTCGGAAAGTGGGTACATTGGGACTATAGAGCACCCCTAAGGATACCACAATTAAAGACAACTATTTCCAAAAAGGAGGAGCACCAAATTCCGGAATTGGGTACCGCCACAGTCTGTGGGGGTTGACACGGTATGGATCTTCTAGGCAATGAAATAATGATGTCCGTCTGTGAAGGTTTTCTGTTTCCCGTGAGTCTCCCCTTTCTGAGAGAATAAAAGCGAACCTTCTTGGGCTCCAGCACCAGTTTTATAGCCACCTTAGTAGGAAAAAGAAAAAGTTAAATACAAGTTTAATGAAGAAATTAATACCTCCCGGATGACTAGCGGAAGCCATGTTGAGTACTGCTGGGTTTAATCCCCTTTGCTTAAATCACAGTTAACTCACAAATACCTGAAATGTGTACCTTGAGCTCGAGAGCAACTTCGATGCAATCTGCTTCCCGCACTTCAACGGGACAACAGGGGGTGGATGGTGGAGTGGGAATGGTATAGGTATAGTCATTTGGGTATAGTTTTGTGTTGAGTGCTATGTTATGTTAAGATTGCCAATAACTTCCAGAAACCAATCCTCTCACCTGCACTTGGAGGGATTAGTGGCCTAATAGAGAATTCATATTGTCTTGTACTTCAGTTGAGCATCTTTGGATATCTCTACAGTAGTTCCATTTGGTAAAGCATAACCCCCTCTTAAGCAACTAACGATAGTACCAGCTTGCACTGCTTGCCTCAGACATTTCTGAGCAAAGAAGAACAAGTGGGTAAAGAGCCTAAGCACTCATAACAAAAGATCAAAATATTCTCCCCAACAGGTCAACCCCAGACACTTAACAAACCGTATCTATATAATATATCCCAACATGCACATTCTCAGAACAACAACTACAACAAGAATAAGAATAAGAATAACAACAATAACCAAAACAAAGCACCAACGCACGATGGCGGCGCGATTCGATTGGTACTTCAACCAGGCAGCCAGGAACAAGTCGGGGTCGAAGGCGTACCCGAGCGCGGCCTTGTGGATGTCCATCGAAGTCGGCCGCTCCAGCACCCACCCGGGCATCGGCTCCGTGGCCACCGGCGTCCTCGTGACAACCTCCCACCGCAGCTCGAACGGCGTCCCATAATTCCCCCCGCCCCACCCGCCGCGCCCCGTTCCCCCCTCGTATCTCCAGTGCTGGTGCCCATGGTTGCCCCCACCGCCGCGCCCGCGTCCTCGCCCTCGTCCCTCGTTGTTGTTGAAATTGCTGCCACCCAGGTACCCGTGTGCTGCCATCTCTAGCTCTATCAATCAATATTTTGTTTTGCGAATGTTTTTCGAATACAAAGTAAGAACAGTTTCTACTCACTTTCTAAAACCTTATGACTGGCAGGAGCTTGGCAGTGATCGTGGTGTGTCCTGCCAAAGCTTGCCCTCATGGCCTCCCTCACATCCTTGTCTTTTCCACCAGTGCCAGTCAAGTACACAGCAGCCGGGCGTTGATTGTGGATCGAGTTTCCCTGTCCCAATGGCAAAAACAGGACCGTAGCTCTGGGCCAAACTCAGTGCCACTGCATTAAGAGTGTAAACATCTGAAAGGTCCTGGTGTTCTGTGCTGCACATTTCCTTAACATAGAGCTTTTTGTTCTGTGTTTGGTTTCAGTTCCCCACTCAAAAATGGCTCTCTTTGTTCGCACATTTTTTGGTGGTTTCCTATTTACTTTTTCTGATCCTTTTAAACACATACATTTATTTATTGATATTGTGTTCTTCTTTGGGATGTGTAGTTGGCCTGGCAAATTTTGGTTGTGATTGTTGAGGTTTTTGTTTTCATGTTATTGTGTGTTGGAGGTACCATGAAGCCTATCTCAGGCTTTTTGAGTTTGGGTTGGCTGGGCAAAGTTTCTCAATTTCAGATGCTAGTTGTTGAAGGGTGTAAGTGGTTTTGTCATTGGTCTTGTGTCAATCCAGAACCAAGCCATCTTGGTTGCTGGCCTGTTTTACTTCCCCCAACAGAACATGTGCTGTTTTGATAGGACAGCCTCCCAAGAAGTAAATTTAATAAATGCCCAGTTGTGTGGGCTTACCCCCTTAATTTAAAAACATAACACAAACTGTGTGATTCTGTGAACATCTCCAACAACCAGACCATAACATTTCATTACTGATGACTTCCCATTCCAAAAACAAACCACTACTACACCAGCACCACCATTACACTTTTGAAATTCTGCAGAAAGAACAACGATCACCAGCTTCAGAGGAAGGGGGAGCTGTGATTCTGCAAACACACAGGCAAACTGTGCACAAGGCACACTCACAAGACTCTTTGTTCTCTTTTGGTGCAGTTTTCCCACCCAAGGAAACAAAACTGATTGTGTCAAAGTTCTCAGAGCTCTCTATGCCAGGGGTGAGAGAGGAAGAGGAAAGAAAGTGTCTGCATCACAGCCTCAGGCAGCACCATCAACATCACAAACCCAGGAAACCCGTTGCTTCACAACCTTTTGATGTTTCCTGGAGTATAGCCTGCTTTGTATTGCTCCTTCAGAAGCCCACATCCAGCAGTCAGCATCACTAAGCACAGTAGGTAAGCTCTATGAATGTCTCCACTGGCCCACACCTGCAAGCAGTCCTTCACTGTCTGACTGATCGAGGCAAAACAACATCGTGGAACACCTCGCAATTCTGACTCGAAGTGGCGCAATGGCAGTGGAACTGCATCTTCATCACAGTCTTCCTCGTAGCTCATTTTTTACCATCACACTAAACAATAAAAAAAAAAATGATCATAGTTCCAGGAACATGCCCTGGTGTGGGAATCCCACAGATTGGATGAAATTGGCATTGGATTGGTGAGTGAGGTTATGCGCCGTATATTTTGAGGGTGCGGTCGCGAGAGGTGGAGGCCAGGAACCTCGCGTCGGGGCCGAATGCGACGTCGGTGACGGCGCCTGTGTGCTCCGTGAATTTGCCGACTTTGTCAAAGGTCTTTCCTTTCCTGAAGACACTGTTGTTTTTTTTTTGTTGTTGTTGTAATTGTAAAGTGAGATAGGAATCGCAGATTGGAGTGGGTGTTATGTGAGGATTGGCCATACTCGATGGATGAGCTTCCGGCTGCTAAGTAGATACCGCTGTAGTCAAAGCGTACAGCATTCACGGGTGCACCAATGTTGAATGTTTCAAAGTTGAGTTGCTGTACTGAGGTAAGACGAAGTTTGGCTACAGTTTTTGGAAAAACCTTACGAAGATCCCAAAGTTTCACTGTCTGGTCATCAGACCCTGAAGCTAGAGTATACCTTTTGAACGCTTCATAAGAACCTTTTTTTGTTGGGGTGACAAGATTACCCATTCTCTGAGAAGCACAAATCGAGTACTCTGCCAGTGTGTCCTTCAAAGCACGCAACTGGTTGCTGAGTATTCATATCCCAGATTCTAACAACCTTATTGGTGTAAAACCGATAATTTGATGATGTGAATATTTAGTACTTTATCTTCCATTCCAGTTCCAATAAGTAGACCATCTGGATGAAACTGCACGCACATAAAGCTTGGTGTGCGTTACAACACACTAAAAGAAGTCACCACATACGATAAATTCATTGGAGGATTCTTGTTTTGTCCAAGGCAAGTTGTTGTTTCGACATCAAACATTCTCCAGGTATTATCCAAAGAGGCTGTAACAAAGAACTTGCCAGAACAATGCAAAGAACCGCCAACAATTTTTCCACTATGTCCCATAAGAAGTTTGGAGTTATAAACGTGTGTATCTGATGGGGTTACTGGAGGCAAAAGGGAAGAAGGATACCTTCATCAACACAGGTCCACACTCTTGCAGTTTTATCATACGAAGTAGAAAAAATTACATTCTCCCTGGGGTGAAACGCAACCTTCGCCATACTAAGTAACAGTACATTCTGTAATCAAACGCACTTGGGAAACTTGCTTAGAGTGGCCTGAAAGGGTGGACAGGCATGTCTTTGACACATTGTCAAACAAAATTACATCGGCATCAACGCCACCAGTCACAATCAGATTTGGCAATGTCGGGTGAACATCCACACAAGTTATTCCTGGTTGACTGGCTTTGTGCGTTGGATGACTTCCTAGCAGTCCAAAGCGAGACACTAACATTGCTGGAGCAAGAGACTCGGAAACGCGGCGCTTCTTGCGTTGCTGTGAGATCCTTTTTCATGAATTGGTCTTGTGGTTGAATTGATAAGAAACACACTCCACAGATTTTTCTTTGATCAACTTCTTTACTTCGTCTGGTAGTGTTTTAGGTTCACCTTGTTGAGCCGCTGCTGCTACCTTGGCTTTAATTTTCGCCTACCAGTGTTAAAAAAAAAAGGAGAATTACATCCTGTTTACTTTTCGTTTTTGAGCCTGAATTTCTTCCAGTTTTCTACCACAATCGTTGGTTTTGTCAACACACATATGCAAGTGAAAACCTGAGTGTTGAATCCCTCTCTTGGGTTAATTCTGCTATGAGCTTGCATGATGCATCATGCATTGAGAGATACTCAGCAGTCTCCGAGATAACTTGATTGAGAGTGGTACGCAGAGTTGCACACTCGAGGGTAATAGCATCCCATTCCGTCTGAAAGTTGGATAGCAGTCCTGGAATGTTGACTGCTGTTGATGACCGAGGCTTCACAATAGCACAGGCTAGTGGGCTTGTAAAATTATTGAAAACCTTCCCAGCGAAACTAACTTTGTAAAGTTATTAAGTCGGTCTTCTCCAACGGTTCATTAGTAATAGGACACTTCCCATGAACGTCAATATACCTTAACAGAAGGATTTATTTTTTTTTGCATAGGATTGAATAAAGGAGTACCTTTCTATGTAGGCACGTTCGAACATGTGACCGCTCTTCCTGGAAACTACGACATCAGTAACTGCACCGGAGGGCTTTTCCAGCAATTGTTGCTGCTGCTGTGCACTAGTAGCAACCTGCACCACAGTCGACGGTGTGAAATTGGTCCCCGATGTCGCACTCGCTAAAGGGGGGGAAAAAAACGACAAAAACGAGAGTCAGAAGAAAAACGCGATAGGAAACACGGTGGCTCGTAGATCCGCGTCGATATGTAGGATGTTGTTTGAAGCAACACTCGAATACCGGTGACTATCATCAAACAGTTCCTTTGTTTTTGTTCTTCGTCGAATAGGGGGAAAAATCTCACAGAGATCCTGCACTCTCCTCATCCGAGAGACACCACCCGTTCGTGTTTCCCGCAGTCCAACTAAAGGTGACTTCTAAGGTGACTAGGTACTGGGCAGACTCTCATATTGATCAAAATGTCCGCTTCACCGCAGTGGTTGGCCGTCCAAGCGAAAGTATTGTACGACCCCTTTGCAGTAATGACATCCCACAATACTAACCACCAAAAAGTGTGAGGTGGTGCAATGGAGTGCTGGAAACTAGAGGCCACTCAATTACAGAGCTCCGTGACTTATTCCATGTAGTATTATTGGCATTGCCCTGCCAATTCATAACCTCATTCTCTTCCCTCTAATGTAAAAGAATTTGGACAATGTGGTTTCTTTGGTTGAGACACTGAGTGGGGAAGCATTCAAATCCGAGTATAGTGCCTCGTCCCAGACGCGCATAAAAAAGGTGTGCCTTAGTGCCTTTTCCTTATTTGTGTATACCTGCCTTATTACCACAGATAGCATTTCTTGCAGCATTTCTCAAATGGTGTTTTGGCTCTGTTGGCGTGACAATGAAGCTGAAGCCCAGTCCAGAGGAGTTATTAGATGGTTCTAATGTAAGAAGCAGAGATAACTTTATGCAATTGACCTATGATCCTTCCTTTTACAGACACAGATACACTCCTTTATATTCTGTCTTTTCAGGCACTTCACTAAGATTGCAGGCTCTCATGATGCCATGGGCGAACTCCTCCAATGGGCCTCAAAAACAGTGACCTAACTCTGCCTTAATATGGTTAACCTCACCCAACTTAGTCAGGCTTATCTTTGACATCATTTCAAAAAAACCCCACTTCTCCTTTCCACAATGGAATGGCTTTTTGCCAAATTATGGTGCAACCCCCACCCAACCTCCACCTTCTTTCATTGTTGTAACAAACATAGTTCAATTTGTTCCCCGATATCCCCCACTATTCTCTGAGACAAGACGACTACCTTGGAAATATTGAACTTGCACAGGAGTTAGCTCAAATTCACTTGAATATTCCGCGTTATCTAAGTGCTCAGGAAATTAATGCCATGGATGGTAGTCCTCAAGTATTATTAAACTCAATAACCTGAACATAAGAAAACAGCATGATGGTTTATGTTAGTGAGTATGTACTGCATTTGTTCCTTACTTCAAAGGTTACTGATAAAAATAAGATTTTACTTCGCACATCAAAAGAAACAACAGTGGGTTAAACTTCTATCCCCCACAACCAAATCGGCTTCACGCAGTGAAATCACAATCCCAGTAACCGAGTCCGCATTGGCCACCGTAGCTGTACTGGACTGGTTTGTACAAGCAGAGGTAGAGCAACGAGTTCTTCAGGTCCTCTCAATATCTAAATCAAAGTTGTAGTAATTATTTTAGGGAACTGCCACTGCGTGTTGTTATACGCTAACACCCGAAAGTGACATCCCAAATAGTATCTCTGATGCTGTGGCGGTGATAAGATTCAGACAGGTTAGAGTTTTTCCTCCTGTGTTATCCTTATGATGCAACTCAGCCCCAAATTACTGCTGCACACTTCGAAAAAATGACTTCCGCCAAAGTTTTCATTTGTGCCTCTGTAGGGTATGATAGAGTGGACCTAGAAGCAGCTGGAAAAGTATTCCCCACGGAGCCAATATTATAGCCTGTTAATCATCCTCCAAGCTTGGAATACGAGTGGTTCACATTCCAGATTACTGCACTGAAGAAGTGGCCGACTCTGCTCTCTGTCTGATACTCTTGATGCTGAGGCAAACTATGTATTTTTCGAAATGTGTTGAGCGCGGTGAATGGCCTTTCTTGGTACATACAGCTGAGCTTCCTGCCTCCAGAGTTAGAGGGAAAAATCTTGGAATTATTGGTGAGAATTTCTTCCTTTTTTTTTTTTTTTTTTTTTTGTAACTGGATACCAGGTCTTGGAAGAATTGGCACTGCCCTTGCTCTGCGTGCTAAAGTTGTGGGAATGAATGTTACCTTTTTCGATCCGTTCTTGAAGGTATTTTCCCGTCGGTTTTGTATTATTCTCAACTTATACACAACAATCCTAACAACAAAAAGGACGGTGTAGAGAAGTCCATTGGAATAGAACGTGTGAATTCCCTTGAGGAGCTCATAGCCTCTGCCGATGTGATTTCCTTGAACTGCAATCTCACCAGTATGCTTCCCACAATCCCGCCCCACCCGTTTCTCATCACCACCCAAAAAAAAAAAAAAAACAAAAAAAAAAAAGGTGAGAACGTGCACCTGATAAACTCGGCGGCACTTCAACACGCCAAGCGAGGCTCGTTCCTCGTCAACACAGCCCGCGGCCCTCTCGTTGAAGAACGAGCACTCCTCGATGCCCTGTCGTCCGGGCTTCTTCGCGGAGCAGCCCTCGATGTTCTGGAGAAGGAGCCGTGCACAGATAGGAGATATTCAAACATTCCCAACCTCATTGTGACACCTCACAGTGCTCACTTTAGCCAGGAGTCTGCGTTGGAGAGAAGAACTAAAGCAGCACAAGTAGCAAAGGACGTTATACTCCATGGGGCTTCTGCCTTGAGAAATGTGGTGAACGAAAAGTTTTTGGTAAACCCCAGAAATTAACAAAATAAACACAACATGTTTTCCTTTCTTGACCAAACATTTTTTTTTTTTTCGTTCCTATTAACAAAATTACAAAGGTGCTAGGATATAATTCGCAAGAGCAGGAGTGCAGTGGCATGTGGGTGCACGTTCCAGTTGAGTGTGTTGATAACAGTGCCTGTATACGTTCCACTGTTGCCACGCCATACATCAATTACTTCAGCGCCGAGAGGGATTGTGTGATTGACTGTGGTTCTGGTGAGGAATGCAAGTTGTTGTAGGTCCACATCAAAGCCGATCAAGTGTTCACCTAGGTTGAATAGAGCTAGGACTAGGGCCGGTTGTACTTGGGTTCTGGAATCCGTGCTGTTTGTATATGGTTGGCATGTGGCACACCAAACCACGGAAGTGGGTGGGTCTTGCGGCCGCGGAGGAAGTCGTGTTTGATTGTAGCAGTGAGTATGAATGTAAAGAGCGGTACTGTTGGATAACATGCGGAGGGTGGAATGTTCTGGCTCTGTCTTAAGGGAAAGAAGCTCCCCACCAAAAAAGAGTGGGGATTTGGAGATTATCCACAGCGTCATTACTACTCTCTGGGTTTTTTATTGTTGGGATAAGAGTGGAGAAAATGGTCAGAGACCTGTTCATCATGGGAAAGCTGTGTGTCACGTATATCGCCAACAGGTGGCCTGGGGCCAATTCTTCCGAGTGGTAGTATGTCTACAGGAGTTGGATGATTCATTAGATTGAATGGCACACCTGCATCTGCAAAGCCGTGGCCTTTGCCGGAATATGAAGACCATGCAGCACACAAAGTTAAGTGGTGCTTTACTTGGTCCCAGTCATCCCAAACCTTGAGAGAAGCTGTTACATTTGCCAAGATCCGTAAAAGTGGAGACATCGTGAGAAATCCGCCAGAAATCGGCATGTTTATGGAGGTGCTCTACATATCCGGATTCTGTAAAAAATGTTAAATGAGGGGAAATAGTAATGTTTTTATACCTGGGTTTAGAAGGCCGCTATCACCTGGGGATAAGGAGAGGAGAATCTTTCGTCCAGATTTTAATATCGCATGGTGAATAGCTTCAACTTCTTTCCACTGATATGGACGCTGCATATCTTTTATCATGGTGTTACTAAATCTCGTTGATAGCCCGTTTAGGCACCATCAGCTTTTAAGTAGTCAATCTTCCACTCTGAATATAGTGCCAAAATTGAATTGTAGTACTCCTGGGCCCCAGGGGCTTGAGAGTTGATGCCGTACATATCAGTATTCCAGGGACACACACTTGTGGTATCTGCTATATCTCCTGTTGCCGGATGAGGCCCAAATTAGGTGGGCAAGAACACACTTGCGTGATATTCCGTTCCCAAGATGGGTGCGTTTTTCAAAACAGCTTGTCTTGGTATACCTCTTTGAATATCTACGGAGTAGCACAGAAAAATGGAAATCAAGTTACTACGGAGATATCTCAAGGAATTTTCTCACGAATTCCAAAGAGTAAGCCCATGGAGTGCAACTGTTGTGCCATAGAAGAAAATCCATTCCCTTCCACTGAAGAAGGAAATCTTGATGAAGAAGGCACCAAACGGCCATTATCATCCATACACAAAATGGCATCCTCCCTACAGCCCCCACTTCTAATTCCATCATCAGCCCACTCCTGCCAATGTTTAATGTCTCGTTAATTCAAAAATATGTTGTATAAGCACCAGAACGCAATGAAACAAAATTGTTTATACCGCATCAAGAACTACATATTTCCAACCATGTTGCACCAGACTTGTCCCGTCATCACACAAAGGTACTGCACACAAATGAAATAACTTCCAAAAAGTCACAACAAACAAGTCAAAACGGTAGCATTCTGTATGAGCTCAAATTCAGTCACTGAGCACCCGTAGCAATTAAATGTATTCCACCCACGAACAACTTCCGACCCACAACCATTCATGCTTTTATTGAAAAAAAAACCGAAGAATTCTTTTTTGGCCAAAACCCATTGGTGGGCATGTTTTAGCAAAGGCAGAGAGGAAGGAACCAGAACCTGTATTCCTTATTCGATATGAATGATTAACATTTGGAGACAATCTGCAAATAAAAGTCAAAACCTAGGAGGATCAAATAATGCAAATGATACCTGATCTGTCTGTGGGTTGACTGGACTGGTTGCATTGCCTCAGAATGCGCGCATCATTAATATGGGGGAACGAAAGGAGAAAGAGTGAGATTGTGCGGATTGTGCTACACTGGGAAGAACAGTTACCCTATTCACCCACTTGGTGCTTTTGTGTTGTGTGGTGTTGTGTGGTGTTGTGTTTCCTGTTGTTGGGGTTCGCTGGTGTGCTCTTTTTGCTTTGGTTGCTGGAAAATTCCGACTGTACTGGCAAATAGTGAGACTGAGAAATAAAAAAAGAAGCCACAAACCGGTGTACAAATGTGCCAGAAATGCAGAAAGTGTGATGCGCAATGGGGAACCTGCACTGTCAACATGCAGCATGCAGGAGGGTGAGAGGAGAAGATGGTTCGGAGCAAACGGGTCTATCAGGGATGAGTCACATTGTGTGGTTGTCTGTTGGTTCCTGCTATTAGTGAGTGGTGATTATAAAAAAAAGAGGGAGAGGAATACCTTGTCTTCGGCATGAGGGCGTGAGCATGTGTGCAAAGGGGCATACGTCGCCAGAGACAGACTCTTCAGTGCCTGGTTATAATGTCAACATGTTACTTTGGCCAGGAGATACAGGATTGGGTGATACTGAGGCAGGCCAAAAAGAAAAAAAAAAAAAAAAAGATGTTGGTGCATGACTACTGTGCTTGTTGTGTGTACGGTGACAGCTGTGTGTTATGTTGCGATGGTGGAGAAACGCAACGAAGAGTAGATCACACTTGTGGTTGTTGTTATGTAAGCATCTGCTGTTCGATCCGCATCTTCTGCAGAGGGACTCAATTTAGGTAACGCGCTCCCGCCACAAACACAAGCCATCATCAAAATGGTTTTTTCCTGCTTCGTTCATAAAGGCCGATCCGGCCACTGTTCCTTCAACTTTTTAACTCGGCACCTTGAACTCTCGAACAACGTTTTCGCAACGCGGCGTAATTGTTGCCTTGATGGACATGCACAGGGATTCCACCCAAAGGGGTGTCTTCCTGCAAATGTCTCTGCGTGTCATCTTCAGAATACATCTTGATGGCCCAATACGAGAATTCGGTATTTCGCTTCCACTTTGATGGCTCGGCTACCTTCGTCACGATCGAATTCATCAAAACAGGAAAGCGCTGTTGTACCCGAAACCTATCTCTCAACACCAGCCCCACCACAGACAACACAAAACAAAGAAGAGCCAAAACACAAAAGGGAGGCCGTGGTGTCAACAGCAAACTTTTTCAGCTTATTGGTGTGAAGGGGGTGAACCTTCACCTACACGTTACGTGTACGTGAGTGTACGACAATCGACACCCAGACAGCCAGCAATTCCTTTTTTTTTTATTTTGACTTCGTGCGTCTTCGTAATTGGGACACTGGAGCCTGCCAAATTGACGTCCGGGGTGTTTTCTTTTCTGGCACTGCTGAGATTCCAGCCCTAATTTCGTATCCTGATCTGCCGATTGCAATGTCAATTTCAATGCCAACGACAAAGACAATGACAATTGCACGTCGGAGTGGCGGCCGACAAATTTTGGGACTCATGACTGGAACATTTCTATGTTTCTGGTGTTGCCTGGCCTGTGTGATGAAAGCAAGTGCCTCAAATGGGGTTGCAACTAACTATCTTGCTTATGCTTCAGTCTCCTGGGTAATTTTCCAATATTGGGAGTGAGTGTTCCTCTCAACTGACCTATTTTGGCATATGAACAGAGTGGGGGCGCTGCTTGCAGTTCTTGTAGCAGTGGTAATTATACTTCTAGCTTTGCTTGCAGCTCTTCTGTGAAGTGTGTAATATCTTCTTTTTTCTGTTTGATGTTGTGCACTTATCTACTTCCCAGAGGGTGGAATGAGGGTGTCAAGTTCTTCATGGATCCAACTCCCATAGGTTCCAAGATAACAAAAGTCACCCTACATGTATATGGTACATATGGCTGTGACGTGGATGACACCACCCCTGCCAAGGTTTCATCTCCTCACCTCCTTGAGTTGTGACAAAAAAAAAAAAGATCAATATTGAGTTACAACAGTATCAAGTGAGTACACTCATTCTCCCTGTCACATCGTGCACTTGTGGGAATTGTGTGACTATGGCATGCCACAGTTTTTAGCCAATTTCAATCTCCTCACAATAAACCACAGGTACAACTAGAGCGGAGTACGCCAAATGGGTGGCCTGCCTATAATAGCAGTGGATTAAATGAGTTGCAGGTCTCCTGATTAATTGTGTACCTCTTCATAAACAGTCTTTACAGGTGATTCTGTACAGCAATGAAATATGTCTGAGCTACATCGATGTAATACTTCAGTATTCCTTCAGTCCGACAATGGTTACGAACTTGGAACCCAACTGCGGGCCTTCAATTGGTTCAACTATTGTACAAGTACTTGGAGCCTCCTTTGTAGATTTTACTCCTCTGTGTCACTTTGGCAATGTGACAGGTAATCACTAACTCGCACCACTGAATCTTACATCGTTTTGCAGCACCGGCCGAGTATATATCTTCTACAGAACTGCAATGCCTTTCACCTCCACATTCTGCGGCTGATGTCAACTTTACTGTTAGTTATCCAAAAGCTGTCAACCGCAGTGAAGTGGTTTGTCTTTTTTTCATGTTATATCAATTAAATCCCTGCAGCATGGCTCTGCTATCTTTCGATTCTACCGTTGTGTGATATATTTGCATTGCCAATTATTAACATCTTTCCATCCAACAGAAGATGTCAAATTGACGAAAGTGATACCAGACACTGACCACATTACGGGAGGAACAAATTTAACACTATATGGAGAGAATATTATCAACACTGAACCTCTGATTCGCTGCAAATTTGCATCACAAAATTACACCGTTCTCGTTGTTGGATCGTATGCTTGTGCATATTATTCTTCCGCCTCTGATAATCAGGCAGTTTCAACCTTGAAGGGGAAGTTGTGTGCACTAGTCCCCAGTGGAACGACGAAGAAATTACAAATTTATCACTTAGCCTTAATGCACAACAATTTTCTCTCCCTCTGCAATTTACATATGATTCCGGTCTGTCACTGCCACAATCTTCTTTTGCTCATTCCTTTTAGAACCATCCAAGGGGAAACTAGTGTGGCTTGTCCTTGGATTCTCGTGTCTTGCATTATTCTGCATAATCTTCCTCTCATTTCTATTATACCGACGGAGAGTTAAAAAAGCACGCCATGATAAATTGAGTAAGTAGCTGTGCAAGCTTTCCGATTCTTATTTTCATGTGCGCCTTTCTAGCCGCAAATGAAGAGCTCGATTTAAAAGATATTCAGCTTGGAAATGTGATTGGCACAGGGACTTTTGGTCATGTATTTAATAACAATCTTGTGGAGGGAAATAGCTGAACGAACCAAAAAGGTTTATAAAGCAAAGTGGAAAGGAGTTACCGTGGCCATAAAAAAGTTACCATCCCACTGTTTGAGCCACGAATTTATGAGAGAGTTCAGAAAAGAAGTCTCCATAATGAGGTTGAATGTTAACAGAGTTTACACAAAAAGTAACAGCACAATACAGAGCATTAACGCACCCAAACGTCCTGCAATTCTTTGGGTGTTGTATGGATCCCCCTGACATATGCCTGGCAATGGAGTTTATGTGCAGAGGAAGTTTATTCAGTATTCTACACAATCCACAACTTCCTATGAACCTGTGAGACTCCCTCTGAAAAAATGTAGTCAATTCATTTATCCCCAGGAGCTTGGCATTGCGCCTTCTTGTTGATGCTGCCAAGGGATGCCTCTACTTACATAGCTGTACACCAGCAATAATTCATAGGGTAAGACCGTGAAAGCGTTTCATGGATGATAGAAAAATATCCCACAGGATCTAAAGAGTCATAATTTATTGGTGGATGAGCACTGGAAAGTTAAAGTGTGTGATTTTGGCTTGAGTGCAATCATAGCCAACGCTTCTCAAACACTGACTGCTTGTGGAACTCCAAGCTGGGTAAGGGTTTAAATTTCTATCAAAATTCACACATCACAGACTGCTCCGGAAGTGCTACGCCGCATGCATTATACTGTTAAAGTTGATGTATATAGGTCTGTTCTTAATACGGATTTACACCAGTTCATATTTTTTTGTTTAGTTTTGGAATTGTAATGTTTGAGTGTGTAACACGCCAAGACCCATATGATGGTATGACACCATACACGGTCATATTTGGTGTAGCAAATGAAGGACTGAGGCCAACTCTACCCACTGAGGTACCCGCACCTTATGCAAAGCTGACTCGTGAATGCTGGGCTGAAGACCCAGACATGCGGTTTGTACTTCCTTTGATCAGACAATTCCAACAGCCAAGCATAAACAAAAATAGACCCGACTTCTCAGTCATTCTTCATAACTTGGAGAGATTGAAGTCTCTGTGCCACAACACACCCCCAGTTTGCAGAGCACACCAAGAACTGCACCCGCTCAATTCCCCAATTGCACCCTCAATATCTACCACAGCCGGCCTGGAAAACTTCACCTTTGCAAGAAAAGTGACCACCACAGGCCGTGCTGTTTTGGATGTTACCGAGAGCTCAGACATTGACGTAAATGATGACAGCAGCTCAACTCAGGAAGGACCTGAGATGGACTCCATACTCCTGCACTAGGGGCGAGACTCCCTATTTATTTGTAAAACGCGAATGTGATTCCCTATAAATACCAGAGAAAACGTGTTTGAATTGTTGATTGTCTAAGCAACGAAATGTTAGGTTACCGTCACCTTCATCGGGAACTGAGAAACCGATGGATGGATCGAAGTTTCCATCCAGAGTGGAAGCTTCCATCGAAAGATAGAAGATGGCTGTCAAACCGCCCATTTAAGCGGACGCGTCTTTACAATACAATTCTCAAAATTAAACAAAGTCAGTAACAAACAAACCAACGACACGATACCAACAAACCAACACCACAAATGATGATGATTCAACGACTTATTGACGTCCTTGACGGAAAGAGCTCCCGCTATTTTTCCGTTCCGCGGACAGATGGGCAACAGAAAGACATGTCCAAAAGACGTTCTTGTACTTGTATACAGAACGGAACCACTAGTCACCTCGGAAAAAGGGTATTTTTTCCTCTTTGCTTTTTACCCATTGTATTCACAGTTTTCTTCCAGGTGTTTTACAATCGACATGGATGGGTCTGTTCCAAGTGCTACCACTCCTGGGAACCCAGAACAACCCAGACAATCGAATTACCCATGCCAGTGAAAATCGAGGAGAACCAGGACAGACTGGGCCACTGCGGCAAACGAGTTTTCTACAGCCGACACGGGTGGGTCTGCTCCAAATGCTACCGGCTGTGGGACTCGCAGCCCTGTTCTGTTGGCGACCCAATTAAGCCTGACCAGACCGATGAGGACACACAATCACGAAAACATACCGGCAAGAGAACTTACTACCACCGGCATGGATGGGTTTGTTCCCACTGCCACAAACCGTGGGAGACGCAGATGTGCTCCAGAAGTTGAGAGAAAGCCGGAACGGCCTCTTCCTCAAAGAACCCTTACAAACTGTAGGGTGTATTTTGTGTTACACTAAAAAATGTATTTTTTTTTTCCTCCAATCTTGCGAACTGAAAGACAGTTATTCCAAACAGAGATACAACGGGCCATACAAAAAAATCGTTTTGGTCACCCCCTGGTGGAGGAGATCTTCTTCTCCAAAAAATGAAGAAAATACTACAGTGAGGGTGCGAAGTAAAACGGAGTTCTGTTCATTGGAGCAAGGTATGAGCTTTGACGCAATTCAGGCTGGTGGAACTGTTGGTCCCCAGTGTCAAAATGTACACGCCAGAAGCGGGGTCAACTAAGTGAATTTTGAGGTCTTCCTCCACAACTATAAAGTCTCCACATTCCTTCAGTTTGACTTCTTCACTCCAAGTGCTGGGTGGGAGCGTGATCACAGTTGGCTCGCTTCCACTTGTGATGGTTGTAAAGTCCCACGACTCACACTTGCCAATCAGTTCTTTCCTCTGTGTGATAAAGAAGTTCTCCATACCAAGCCAATTCGTGGGGTATTTGCACAGAAGCCTCGCTTCACCATTTTCCATGAGCTCGTATGCAATGTAGTCCTTTATCACAACAACTCGTTTGGAAGCCCAGAAGCAGTACCATGAATCCAGGCCATTGTCCAAAAACTGCTTAGGAAGCCGTCTAACCACAGTATCCACAGGCACCATCTCGCCTGTCTCAAACGCCCTCTCAATGTCCACCAAGTGGAACGCACACCACCCCGTCCCATACCAGCTGATATTAAACAGTCCATCACCAACCCACCTCGCGAAGCCAAAGCGCTCCGGCGCAGGCACAACCCCCTCGCCCCATTTCCCCCACCCAACAGGCCTGAGCCCCCTGCCCTCCGCCAAGGGCTTCAGAACCTCGAACTCGCCATCTCCGCAGTCGCAAGTCACAACGTGTTCCGCCTTCCACGCTATCCAGTTTATGGGATCCAGGACCCACTTGCCCTGCGCCACGAGGCACCACCCGAGGTTCTTGGTTGTTCCGAGAAGCACGCACTTCTCGCCGGTTTCCACGTTCGCCACTGTGGAAGTGCCGGCGATATTATCGGCAGAATTCGACGGCAGCTCGAGGCAGTGGCTGGTGTCCATCCACGTGACTGACGGCCTGTAGTCTGTCTCGATGGGCCACTCCATGAGCCACGGGGTGGCGCCCAGAGTGTGGAGAGACAGACCCACAAGTACGGAGGTGCCGAACCCGCTGCTGTATATCACCGCCGCGCCGCGGGACCACCGTTCGGCAAGCTCGATGAACAGTGGGACATTATGGGACGTGAGCGCCGAGGCGGGGCTGTTGCGGCCGCACCTGGGGTGCGACGACATCATTAGTGCTACGATCTGGTCCCTGAAAGTCACTCGTGGGTCCACAACCCACTCCACACGTTGCATCTTCTTCTTTCTTACTTCTTTCCGAGGACCCAGATGTTCTCAGAAAGGGTCCCAGCAACCACAGGGATTCTCCAATGGGCTATATCGCGCAACTAGATTTGCCCAACGCTGAGCTTGACCCATTGAGCCAATTGGCTGGCGACAATTGGCTGATTAAAAAAAACACCAGACCGCCGATCCTGAGCCACGATAACGAAAAGTACAGCGTTCCGGTCTGTTGATTATTTTATTCAGCCAATTGGCTCTGCGCTGCCCATTTGAAGCAGGTGGAGTCTGGTGATCAACCGAGCCTTCCAAAAAAAAGGCGATTGCCAATCTCCACTTTCAAAGGACAAAAGCTGGTTACAAACACAACAAGATGGGTGAGTTTTTCGTGCGCGATGGGAAACCCATAAGAGTAGTGATGGCTTCGCACAACCGGACGGTTTGTTTTTTTCAACTTTTTTTTTTGTTGTTTTTTCATGGCACCTTACTCCCTGCTTTGTTTTTTTTTTTTCCCCCCCGACAACCTAGGAATTCGATTTAACAAAGCAAGTTTTGTCATTGGAAATTCCTGTTGATAAAAGCTATGGAGAAGAGGGAGAGGCTCCTCTGATGTCCAAACCTGGAACCTTTGGTGCCTTCACAACTGCAGGAGTTATAGCAAATAAAGCCAAACAGTTTGATGATGGCCTGTATGCTGCTGGTAGCCTATCTTTTTCTATTAGTACCTTCTTATTTCTCACACATGCACAGTGGAACTGTTGGCTCAAAATGGGACAAGCTCTACGCCAGGGAAAAGGTGGTTCTTATCTCGCTTGCACGAGGCTCTTGTAGCCAAAGGTACTGCCTTCTTGTAACATAAAAGGCCCTATTAACAGTGTCTCATAATTTAGGGCAAGGCAGTCCTGTCGTTGTTGCTGCTGCTGACCTCGGGGGTAATGCTGTTGTGTCTGACTCAGCACTGCTTGCTCAGGCCCAGAGCATTAAGGTTGTGTTGCAGTACCTAATAACAGAAAGGGTAACAAGCTATAGTCTGAATTCCTTGGTAATGCGCTACGATCAAAGCCTATTGCGTTTTACACCTGGAACCCTACCTTGACTGGAATCTTCCAGCAAGACCGTATGATGCAAACTGAGCTAGAACCTCCAGATGCCATGCCAATAAAGAACACAATAGCAGGGGATCCAATGGTAAATTCCTTTCATTGCTGCAAAGTGGAAGCTCACTCTTTGAAGTTAGCCCAATTTTATAAGGCATACCTCACTCTGATATCTAAACTTACCAATCCCTTGGCCAAGCCCAGCTTACTAGTAAATATTTCATCAATTGCCTACCACCTCACATATTGGCAAGGACAATAACCAACTGACTTACTGTATTTTTCCTCCTTCAATTGCTCCTGAAACGGAACTTGCCAAGAAGATGTTCTCTGGCTCCCCCATTCCTCCTGGATTTCAACTGATGAACGAATTAATTTCCCGCGTTCAGGGCAGACGATTGTCACTGGCACCAAGTCCTAACTCTGGATGGTATTACCACAACTTGTGTCACCCACCCCTTATTTACAACAGGTATGATTACTGCTTATGGGCTATTGAATGCCTACTGAGGCCTGAAGAACAACCGGAAGCAGCAAAGCTCAATATGTCCAGGGAATACAAACAAGAACTTGTGAGTCTTTTCAAGGCCTTAATGGCACTCACCCGGGAGACTCATATCAAACAAGTGAGACACTTCAACTATTTCTCCTTTTGACCTGAATATTTCAGCTGGAAATACCACTTCTTGGGTGTTGCATGCCCCGCAACGTTGTTGTTTCTCCCAAGCTTACTGTGGAACCTCTTGTAACATTTTACTCTCGGCGTTCGGAATCGTACAAGATCGTGAAGCAAATTTTACTGGAGCGGTTCACTGGTATGAATTGTTCTCTTATTTTGGACTCATAGTAACAGAGGCGGATCTTCAGTCTGCACGAAGGCTTCGTGCTAATGGAGAATCTCAAATGTCCTTGTTACAAGAAATTGACTTCATGATCAACCTCTTTGCTGGTTTATCACAGGCAAACAAATTTCTTCACCCATTTGTGAATAACATACTGAAGGTCGCCGCAAATGAAATTGGACTGATAGGACACTCTACATCTTCTGCATCTGCATCTCCATCTCCCCATCGAAATGCCAACATATGTGACAAAGGGCACACTCTGGTCCCGTGTACAATGGAAACCCTCAGAGCCGAAAATCCTGCTTATGTAAAATACCGATGTGACCGATGTAACAAAGAAAAAACGAATGAGCCAGTGATGCACTGCAGGGCCTGTCAATATGATAGTATGCTCACTTCCCTAAACATGTATTAAGTTGGCAACCTCAATTTAGTTTGCCCTCTCTGTACTGAGAAATGCCCTACTGGTCACCCTCTTTTGCATGTTCCCAAGGTGTCACGTTCCACCATAAGGCCTGGTCACGCAGATGGGTACTTTTTCACTACTTATGGTAAATCTAATGGATTGTCTAGATTTAAATGTAACTGCTGTGGGCACCAAAAGACTGATGATTGGAACTTCCATTGCCACATTTGTGATTACGATTTGTGTTTGGATTGTACCAGGCCAGTAACAACTGCCAGCAGTGCAAGCAGTGGGATCCCTTCGAGCTCCATAGAAGTGGCGCGTACCTGGCTCGCAAGTATCTCTTCAGATACCGATTTGCAGGTACTGCAGCTTTATTTATAATTTTTTTGTGACAACACAGGTTGATAATAGAATGATGGTGCCAGTGTTTTTCGACCTTGCTCGCAGGAAGATAAAAGTCTGGTAGGTCGGGAATGGGCAAAAGAAAAAAACTAATCAAACAACCTTACTAACCACTGTCAGGTGTGTTTTGGGTTATGCAACCAAGACACTCAAAATCAGCTTTTCAACCCCACCACGACCACTTAGTAGCGGTGTCAACTGTGAATGGAAATCGACCAATGAAACCTACACATACCCTGTTTTTGCAGGCTAGTTCTAGTAATCCATACACGTTCAATTGACTTTGCACACAGAGGTGTATTGCAGCCGTATATTGAACCGCGACGAGTTCCGCGCTCTTTGTGACATCCAGAGGACATTTTCCCGCATCGTGCATGCCGTGGAGGCTCTGTGAGCGAATTCCCTACAGATGCACCCGTGTTCACCCAAATCAGAAACTTTCAATTTGGAACCAATTTTTTGTTTTTTTTTTTTTTTGGATCCAACAGTTGATGTTCCGCAAGTGGGACATCCACGAAGCGAGGTCGGCCGAGCCTCTCTATCATGCCTTGTTCAAACGTTTTCAACCCTGTTTCCGATCTCAAATCGAAATTTTCTCATTTGAGTGAACACGGGTGTATGAGTTCTTTCTCCTCTGGCGTTCCAGCACTCTTTGTAAACTCCCGTTTATGGAATGGAATCTGCGCGGCGTTTGTTGAACCCGGGTTCTTTTTTTCCATCGATACCAAAGAAAGAAAAAACGATCTTTCACTAAACGATGAACAAAAAAAAAAGAAAAAGAAAAAAAAACCCAAAAACAACCGCCGCGATTCGCGGGTGCAAGGGGAGTTACACCAACGCGGGACAGCTATGGATCTGCGTTGTTTGCTTATTGTATTTTTTGGCATTTTCGAGATCTATGGCATGCCACCGCGGCCGGGATGTAAGGAGTGCGTGTTACCAGATCATTACGGCACAACAAATGAGATCCATGGTGGGCCAGTTTGTCCTGCTTAAAGTCACTCTAAATCTCTCTCTCTTTTTTTTGTACGCAGACGGATTCGTAAGGGACGCTGGGATGCCGCAAGCACTGAACGATGTTTCCCCAAAGGTCCTTTGGTTTTTTTGCCAAAAGAGAAAAAACTCCCTAGCATTTCCACACTAAAAAAAGTAGGTTCTGGACGCATCAAATAAACGAACCACTGGTGCCCTCATGAACCCTGTACTCATTTCTGGAGTCAAGAGATTCCCTGCTGTTGCAATGTATTTTCCTAACCAATATTACACCTTCCCCACGAACCAGTTCGACACTTTACTATTCGCTGTCGGGCGAACCCCTCCCAGTGTGCACGACTACTACAGCGAGGTTTCCTATGGTGCTGTGGATATTCAGGGGGCCACCTATGGATGGTACAGTACTGTAAACAATAAGGCTTTCTACGCAGCCTATCCAAGGCAGTTTGCCTATGAAGCCGCATTGACTTTTTGTGGTAAAGGCTATGACCTTTCCCAGTATGATAACGACGGCGACGGTGCCATTGACGTACTCATTCTTCTGCACTCTGGGCAGGGTCATGAGACATCAGGTAATTCGGCGGATATACACTCTCATTCATGGCAATTTTCTCCTCCTTTTCAGTGTGGCAGGTATTTTCCATGTATTAAAAGTACCTCTATGAGCCTCACTCATTTACAGTTATGTGTTTTATAACTATGTGGTCCAGCCAGAGATGGCAGCGGATAGCTCACTTAACGGTATAGGTGTTTTTGCACACGAACTTGGTCACGCCTTTGGACTTCCAGACTTATATGATACTGGGAAATCTCAGCCTGGTGAAGGGATTGGGATTTGGTCTCTTATGGGCACTGGTTCGTGGGGAAGTAACGGGGTCGACTACAATTACCCTTCCCATCTCGACTGCCTGTCCAAGGCAGCTTTAGGTTGGCTGACGCCGACCGATGTCACTTTAGATAGCGCCGTTTCTATTCTCGACATAGAAGAAAACAAAGAGCAGTCATGTTTCCGATTTCGTCCTGCAATCAACCCCCCTTCATCAGGTGAATACTACCTTGTCGAAAACAGGCAGGCTGTTAGTAGTTCGACAGACAAACTGCTTGCACAGACAGGCCTACTTATTTATCACATCGACCCGAGTGTCATTGCCGCAGAATCAAAAACGAATACCATCAACTGTAATACACATGCGTTTGGGGTTGCCGTAGAGCAATCTGGAGCGTCTTATGACGTGTACAGCAGAATGCCGCTTTTCACGTACAACCCGAAGGGAATGCCAACGATCGACGACACCTGGCACACAGGTTCACAAACCGATTTCAACGCTGCGAGTGTGCCGTCCCCAAAAGCCAACGACGGAACTGCGATGGGCGTCTCTGTTACTGGTATCTCGGGTTCTGGTTTAACGATGCAAGCTACTATTTCCGTTGGAGCTCCTTCCATTTCCTCTGATCAGTACGAACCAGACGACCATCCAGATTATTCAGCAATTTGCACTGTTAACTCTTGTGATTGGCTTCACACCATTTATCCAGCTGGGGACATAGACTTTACTATATTCGATGCTTCTGACGGTATTACCTACACCATTGAGACGTATCGCTACACGAGCGACATTGACACCGTTCTTGTCTTATCAAACGGGACATCTACACTGGCTTCCAATGATGATGACTCGACAACAAACGTATTCTCCAAGATAGTGTACCGTTCCACAGCCACCGGATCTATATACATTTCCTCCTCTGCGAAGAGTTCTAGTGCTACAGGATATTATTATCTGAAAGTTACTGCTGAAGGAAGTTGCTCCCCTGCTTGTGTTCATGGCACTTGTTCATACCCATCTTGTGTGTGTGAATCTGGATGGACTGGCTCAACATGTAATACGGCTGTGTGCAGTGTGTCATGTGGTGACCATGGAACCTGCTCTAGCCCTAATACTTGCACTTGCGACGTTGATTGGGTCACCTCGACTAGGTGTAATTGTTTTGTAGATCCTTACGAGTCAGATGATAACTCTCTCAATGCAAATCTCATAACCGTTAACACACCACAAGACCATTGGGCGTGCCCTGTTGGAGATGAAGATTGGGTATATTTCTCTGCAACTAAAGGCACAGACTATAGAATAGAGACTTACGGGGATGTAAATTTGGACACAGTGATCTATCTGTTCAATTCAACAACTCAGCTGGAAATTAATGATGACTATTATTATTCTTACTCCTTCTCTGCAATTTCCTGGACTTGTCCTGCTACAGGAACCTACTGGGTTGCCGTCACTACCTACAAAGAAATGTACACTGGGGCGTATGGTCTCTCCATTGTTGACCATGATTGTTCTCCTGCTTGTGCTCATGGTATTTGTATTGCTGGAACGGATTGCTTGTGCTCTGCTGGATGGAAGAGCTCTGATTGTTCCGTATTTTACTGCACTAGCTGTCCTGATAATTCAGCTTGTGTTGGACCCGAAAACTGCACATGCAATTCTGGATGGCATGGGGCCAGCTGTGATTGCCAGTACGACGCATACGAGGGATTGGGATATGCTCCTTGGCTGGTTCTTAGCGAGACTCTGTCATTAACAATTTGTCCTGAGAATGAATATGATGCCTTTGCTATTCACTTGGAGCCCGGCATAAATTATATTGTGGAAACAGTCCAAGTGGGAACAGTTGAGGTAGACACAGTTCTGTACCTTACTAATGGCACATTTGCTGTCTACACTTACAATGACGATAAGCCTGATTCAACTTTATCTCGCTTGGTACTCTCTGTAGCAGTGGCTTTGGACGCCTTCATAGTGATTACGCCGTATTCTAAAGTTATTACAGGATCATATGGGTTGTATTTTACAACAGACACATGCTCTGGCTCCTGTGTCCATGGTACCTGCTCCTCAGGATCTTGTGTTTGCTACGGGTACTGGGAAGGACCAACTTGTGACACCCCCAAATGTGACCCACTGTGTGAAGCAAGCTCTACATGCATCGAGGGGAACGAATGTGTGTGCAAGGCCGGTTACGAAGGAACTGACTGTTCGACTCCCATTTGTGAGCCCCCATGCAACTCCGACAACTCTCTATCGTGTAGTGACCCTAATATCTGCAGTTGTATATCCGCCGAGTGGACGGGACCAACGTGCGACACCCGCCTGTGTGACCCGGCATGTACTGGCACTGCTGTATGCCATGATGATGGAACCTGTGGCTGCATGGCAGGACACACTGGCCCAAATTGTTGTGCGCTGGACCCGTGGGAGCCAGATGAATCCCGGTCATCTGCATTTTCGCTCCCCGTTTCCTCTCCACGTAGAAGGACTTTGTGCCCCTCCTCCGACTGGGACTGGATGTCATTTTCGGCTATCGGTGGGGAGTCGTACACTATCATTGTCAACCGTTCTGCCGTGGGTGTTGCTGGTCCTCCTGCCGTCCTGGTTCTCCAAGACTCTACTGGGACTCAATTAGCCACAAATAGCTATGCCGATCAACCTTGCCTGGAGTACTCACCTGTATCTGCAACCACACTTTATGCTGGCGTGCATTCCCAGGGCTTTTTGTTGGAAGGAGACTATGTCATCCAAATTACCACAGCCTTTTCGTGCCCCAGTTACTCTGAATCAGTAAGCATCTCCGAAAGCTCAAGTTCCACAAGCTCACGTTCCGAAAGCTCCAGCTCAAGTTCCGAAAGCTTCAGCTCAAGTTCTGAAAGCTCACATTCTTCAAGCTTCAGCTCAAGTTCCGAAAGCTCACGCTCCGAAAGCTCACATTCCGAAAGCCTCAGCTCAAGTGACAGCATCAGCATCAGCACCAGTACAAGTGCAACTACTAGCACCAGTGAAACGACGAGTACCAGTACAAGTGCTGGGGGCGCAAGCGAAAGTACGGGCACAAGCACAAGCAACAGTGGCACAAGTGAAAGTACAGACACAAGCACAAGCACAAGCACAACCACGACCAGTGAGAGCCAGAGTACAGAGAGTGGCACCAGTGCATCCACAAGTACAACCACATCCAATAGTGAGAAGGACAGTGGTAGCACAGGTACCAGCATTAGCATTAGCACTAGCAATAGTGACACCCACAGCACGAGCACAAGCACCATCCATAGCACAAGTAGGAGTACCAGTGAAAGTGAAAGTGAAAGTGAGAGTGAGAGTGAGAGTGAGAGTGAGAGTGAAAGTGAAAGCGAAAGCGAAAGCGAAAGCGAAAGCGAAAGCGAAAGTGAGAGTGAGAGTGAACGTGAAAGCTCAGAGGAAGAGTCCCAGCCCCAATCATTCAGTCTTAGCACCGGTTCTTTTACCCCTGCCAGTCTCTTGCTCCCAGTCTACCTCCTTATCCTACTCCCTGCCCTCTTCTAGACATCCACACCTTACCTCCCTCGCCACAGAGTTTTTAGTTCAAAAAACCCGATTTTTTTTAAAATTAATGGATCCGACACTCGAATGTTGCTCGGAACTCACGCACAGCATCGAGGACATCGAAAGCCTGCTGGTGCTTCTCGTCGACGGCACGGCGGCCAATTTCACAGCCACCGGCGGCGGCGGCACGGCGACGTCTACGTCGACGGACGAGCTTGTGTGCCGGCGGCTGAGGGCGGCCCACGTGCACATCGCCAGCAACAGGACGAGGTGGCTGACGCTCGTGGACCTGGGGAAGCGGCTGTGGGTCGCCGAGAAACTGGCCGGGCTTGCTGTCCTCATTTCCGCCGCGGTGTGGCCGGAGGATTCCCCCGGCGACGACCGCGAAGTCACTGGCCGGTGGGTCATTTGCTCCGACACCACTACTAGTCCTAGTCCATCATGTTCAAGCGCTGGTGTTAATCCGAATGTGAATGAGGCGAGTGTGAGCGTGAGCGTGAGCGTGAGCGAGGATGTGAGCGCGAGTTCGAAGGCAGATGGTGATAAGAATGGCGGGAGTTATGGGGATGGCGTTGAGTGTGTGAGAAGGCCTCGATTGCGCGCTCCTAGCGGGTGGATGTTTACGAGGTCATACTGGAAAAGGAAGGAGAGCGCCAGGGACTTGAGGCTGGCGGCTATTTTGGCCGAAGCGGTACAGTGCCTTGCGGTGGTATGCACGTTTGGTGGGAGGGAGGAGATGGCCTGTTTGGAGGCACTGGCGAGGGAGCACATGCACCATCACCCGAGAATTCTGATATCTCTGCAGTCTAGCCTATGGAAGATTGCGTTTACTAACAGTGTTAGAACTGCAGCTGATGCTGCTCGCGACGATTCGTGCCATCAATCTGGCGATGTAATTGCCCAAGTAATTCCACTAGTCGAGAATCTCTCCATACTGTGCCGCCTGGTGGCAGAGAGCAGCGAGAGGGCAACAGAATCCCTTCTATGTCAATCGGGAGGATTTGGTAGACAGAGGTTGTGCACTGCACTTGATATTGCGCATGGGCTATTGAATTGTTGGAGGGGCCGGGAATATCCCTGCGTGTTTTCTGTGGGAGAGTCAATGCAATGGCGATTGGCAGAGGTATTGATGATATGCCTTCAAACTGGTACTGAATTGGATAAAGCAGCTGAAGTTCTTGAGGAAGCCCTTTACTTTAGCTTAAAGATGCCAGTACTTTTCTCTGCTGTTATTGATACAACCCTGAAATTGCTTGCAGATGGCAATGCCCTCCAGAGGGCTGCGCTAAAGTACATTTTCTTATCTCTCTCTGAGGTTGCTGGGCTAGCTGAGATTTCCGAAAAACTTGTATCGACCCTCCTCTGGGTTATAGTAGAGGAACCAGTAAAGGACTGCAACGATGAAGCGGTTTTGTGTTTACGTAACATGTGCCATAGCTATCCAAGCACCACTGGTATGGTCTGCAAGTTTGTAAAAAATCACACCAGAAACTTGGCATCCCTATTGGCTGCGCACGCCGTTCCACAGTTGCTTGACGATGACACAATTGTAAGATTGATCACGTGGGCATTTCAAAGGGTATGGTATGGCTCATGTTATGGTACAGTCACTGTATCATTGGCAAAAAAAGGCCCTGGAAAACTCTTTGAACGCCTTCAAGACCAAACTGTACACTCCCTCCTCACCGTAATTCACGCAACACTCCGCGGCGACATTGGAGGATGTCCGCGCTATCAAGTTTTATCAGTGATGTCCTCTCTAATTCACCACCCAGCTGCATCTGTGTATCCAGGTGCTGAGGAACTCCTTACAAGCATTCTTCAGAGCAAAGACTACTTCCAAACTCACTTCTCAGTTGATTTCCTTGAAGATTACACTGAGTGTATCTGCTACTTGAACATATTACCACAGCCCAGAGTCCTGGCACTTTTACCTTTACTAAGGGATTTCCTGCACCGCCTTCCAGAGATTATTCAGCCACTATTTATCATATACTCTCTGAATTTCACGACAAAGAGGAACCAAAGCATAACGTGGATAGAGGAAATGGTTCTATCAGAAAGTCTCGGTTCAAAGGAAAATATATTCAAGTATGCCATCATGCATGGCTGTGTTCCAGTCGTGAAGCTTCTTCTATCGCCACTAGGAAGGATGTCAGCCAATTGCACTGTGCTCAGTTCTGGTTACCACAACGAGATAACACGGGTGTCTGCTATTGAATACACCCTAGAATCCAACTCCCAAAATGCACCAGAAATTCTTTCCCTACTGTTATCCCACCCAGAATCCGACCCAAACTTCCAGACTAAAAGGAGTTTTGGTGAGAGTACACCACTGTGCATTGCTCTCAAGGACTGTGAGCCAAAGTGTATTGAAATGCTTCTCTCTGCCGGGGCTGACTTGGCAAAAAACCCAACCGCTCTCAAATTGGCTGTGTTAAGGGGGATACCTGCAAACATCAAGTTGCTCTTTCAGTATGGGGCAAAGCCCCAAGAGAACTCTTCCTTGCTGTATATGGCACTGGATAGTGACACCTGGAATCGGCTGAATATTGCCGATATTATCTGGAGGCATGGCTACGTTCTTAGTATGGCAGACTATGAGAAACTAAAATCAAAGGCCCAGTCTAACTGGGTCAAATACACAGTAGCGGCCAATTGGTCACCCCAGTGTCATAGCCAGTTCTCAAGGCATTTCAAGAAGATACTCAAAACAGTTCTTCTGTGTTGGTTGCACCAATGTGAGAACTTGCAAGTCGGTGGTGATCGCGAATATCCATTGGCCCTAATACCGTGCCAAACAATGCATTTAGTGCTTACTTATCTAAAACCGGCTGATTTTATGGATAACTCATAGAAAACCCCTTTGTCAAGGTTCATTTTTTATTATTAATCTCTTGGGTCAATATTCAAACGCTTACAGAGTCCCTTGATTGTGCATTCCTCCATTTCAGCTGTGCAGGTTTTTGTTGGAAAGTGAAGCAGAAGCAAAACACCTTACCCAGTTTTCCAAGCAACCCCTATTTCTCTTTTACTTTTTTGAGGTCTCTTACTCAATGCCCATTAACAGTCATACAAAATGTTTTAATTTATGTAATATTGGATTGTTTTCTGCGGATTTCAAGCCAAATAACCTGAGTGATATCTTTTATATCATTGTATTCATGCAGTAAGGCTACATGTGCAAGCTTTCTCAATTCCAGTTTCCTGTTTCCGAAACCAACAACAAGAATATCCCGGTTTAAACATTTAATCACCATCCTCCTATGCACAAGTCCTTTTATATAAAAAGCAGTACATACTTCTTTTCTTCCTCCAGTGCAGCTATTTGGTTATCAAGCTCGTTGACTTGATCCTCCAGAGAGCTCTCCTCTCCCCGCAAATAGTACACAGTAGCAGCAGATTTTTCCCCCTCACCCTCAATTTCTTCCTCAACGCACACACTCTTCCTCCACACCTGCAACCATTATGTACTCCCCATAAGCAGATGTCCCAAAAAAAAAAAGCATTGTCTCACGTGGGAACTGGCTGTGTTTGTTGTGTCAGAGTCGGCAGAATCCACAACTACATTACAATGGAAACCAAACGATGTCATTTGATTGCCGGTTTTTTTTTTATTATTATTGTTTTGTCTGTGGATTGTGTCTTGCGTGATTGTCGATACAGCTCAAAGGCGGTATATTTTTGTGATGTGGGTGATTGAGGCGCGGCACCAGGGGCACTTTCTCGGAACAAGGGCGTCTACGCAGGTCTTGCACATCGTGTGTCCGCATTGTATGGCTGTGTCTGCCTCGTTGATTGTGCATATCTGTTGTTGTATGTTATTGTGCTGTTGTTGGTTCTGTGTGTGCTACTGGATTGGGTGGAGAGGGATTGTTGGGGTGATTACCTGGCAAATCTTCTGTTGCACTAGTTCGTCTACTTCTTTCTTGTGAGTGGCCATCTCGGCTCTCATCTTCTCTAGCTGGGCTTTCAGTTGCTGTGATTTAAAAACGCACACGGAAAGAGCAGGACTTGTCAGAAAATGTTTGTAGGTGCAACAAAGCGACTACCTTGACTTCTGTTGTGAGTTGCAGATTCGAGTCTAGGAGGTTCCGTGATTCAAGTGACAGAGGTTGCCCAAGGGAGGTCATAATATCACCCACAGCTGCAATAACTTCATCTGGTCTTACAAACTGAACCGGGGAAGATGAAGGAACAGAGGCTGTAGGTGTGCTTGCAGTAGGACTCGCTGCATTGGACCCCAGTGTGGTGCTCTTTCAAGTTGAGTTTAGACTTTCATTCAGACAAGTCGGGAGTTACCTTGTCAGTGCTTCTGGGAGAAGATTCGGATTTCAGTATTTTCATTCCCGTTTTGAAATGGAATATATCGCTGGAAAGAAACCAGCGACAGCAATTTCCTGTATCACTTGTCCCACACACAATTTCCACTCTCCGAATGACCGTTGTTTTGTCGTACACCTCCTGAAGTACGTGCCCATATCGGAGTGTAAGTGGTTTTGTTGTCCTATAATACTGTCAATTTTAGTGAGCAAGATTAGCCAAAAATTACTGGTCAGGCCAGGCTACAATCTCACCATGCAAGAAGGATTTGCATGGTTTAAGAACAAGCATTGGAATGTCGCGTTCACATACAACTTGTCCTGCAACACCTCGGTCAATTCCAGCCATTTCCTTAAATGTGGTGGATGCCAAAAATAATTTATCCTGCGGTCAAGTTAGTTGATGATCACCACCCTTTCACGTTGTACCAAAGATTGTGAGGTAAGGAGAGGGGCTATCGGTAGAACAACGGGTGACTGGATAAGTCTACTCACAGCCACAGACAGTATGTCTTCCACCTAGGATTCGAAAAAAAAAAAAAAGTGAACTGGGAGTGAATTCACGTGAGGGTTTCCTACTCTTTGTTTTGTTCCTTGCAGAGATATGTACACTACAGGGGTGTCCACAAGTACAGAAGTCCCATCAGAGTCCAGCGTTATGTCTATTTGGCGTGCCCCATTGGGTGCCGGAATACCAAGCGAATTCACAGACAGAAGAAACTGAGACTTGAGAGATTCCACAAAAACTATCTTAACTGAAGTCATACAAGGGAAAGGCACTGATTTATACCTTGCAAGATAGCATCAACGAAATGTCCTGAACAGATGGAATGCAGGTATCCTCTGGCACATAGGCGGCCAGGACATCTCTTACTGCATGTGCAAATTCGAAGGAACCAATGGTTTTTGTTAAATTGCGGTACGTCTCGACGAGGTTGGGTATAACAACAGGGGAGAACTTTGGGTCCAACTTCTCGCGGACAACTTTACTGAGCATGCAGATTCCGAGTTGGCGGGCAAGAGATCGGGAAATACGGGTATGAGTAAATGCTATGTTTACTTTGTTACTAGGTTGCGATAGAATCGTTCTTGGAACAATCCATGGGGCATCGCATAGCAAACAGTGATCAATTTGAGTGAGACGACAATTTGTATCAGGAATTCCCATGCCCTGTAGGAGGTTCTGTTTTCCAGTGTGAGCAATATCTTCAATGACTGCCATGAGTGCGTTTAATTCCATTGGATTGAGAGGATTTTGGGCAAATAGTTGCTTCAGCTGCTTGTTAAAGGACACAAGGTCGTCTATTGAGGGGTGGTCTTTAACTCCAAGGTTTTGGAAGAAAGTGTCAAACTCTGCAAACGTTCTGGGTACCTAGGAAAAAGAAAGATAGATTATAGTTTAATACACACTACATCTAGGAATGCTACCTGATAAATTAAAGGAACATATGACGCAGGAGCCTCAAAATATACTTGGCTGGGGGGTGCAAGGGTGCTTGATCCTACTGGTATCATTGGTAAAGACCGTAATTGTTGTGCAATATCCGATTGCCAGTTGGTTTTCAAAAACTGAAATATCTTGGTAAAAACAACTTCAATGGGCTCGTCTAAAGTCCAATTATCTGATATTGTGTGATGATTTGCCAAAATCTAAGTAACCAACTAACCAAGCAAGTCTTCAGATATTGCCTCCAAATTTTTAATTACGTGGCTCACAGTTGGCATGGAAAGAATTTTGAGAGGAGCATAAAACCGACTGGGAGGCTGCAGCTCAACAGGGAGAACAGGCATAGTAGCAAACACTAAGAAGTAGTACTCCCGAAGTGAAAAGTCACGGAATCTTAGCAAGACATCATTGCCTTGAGCATTTTTGAAAGGAATGAATGCTAGAGGACAGTGAGTAATATATTTAGGGGCAGAAGAGTGAGACCTGCAGAAGACAAGGCTTCGAATAACTCCTCCTTAGGTGTTGACGTGAAAATATTTTGTCGAACATGTTGCACTATAAGATTGGCGACGCGCAGTGCCCGCATGTCGGGAACTTGTGAATTGGATGCTAATCCATGGAGGCAGGTGATAATGTGTGAGTCATTTAACTTATCAGACATGCCCATTTCATTGAAAAGTGACAGGTATTGGGGAGTGTCAAACGGGGCCACTGGAAAAGAAGCATTGTAACTTCCTATTGAAGCGTTAGGAACGAGAGAGAAGAGATAAAGACCTTTAAAAAGTTCAGAAAGTATCTCAATTCTTGGGTCAAATAACTCGGGAGGTTTACGCCATAAAGTCAGATCAGTCTTAACAGGAACCAGCTCAATAGACTTAATTAAGGTTACAAAATCAGTAGATCCACGGCATTGGGGCCAATGGTTCAGTATCCAAAAGAGATGTGCTATGCGGGTGTCTGGAGGCATTGTATGGAAAACTGGGAGTATATACTGTTCATAGAGTTTTTGCTGAAGTTTTGTTAGAGGAAAAAATTCCTGAAGAAGGAGTTTACTTCAGAAGCTTTATGTACACCAAGATAGGTGTACAGTGGCATCAGTTCGGGGACACACATTAGGAACTTATGTTTTGGTGGAACGAAAAGACCAGCACAACAGTCAGGGTCAACTATAGAGTGTTGTGACTGAAGGGGAACCATAGCATCACTCCCAATCAATTGAAAGATCGGAAGTCTGGAAATGAGTGATTTCTCTCTCTCCGTTAGCAGTTGCAGGTTTGCTGCAAAGTACTCAGCAATAAATCTGGCGGCGGCCGGTGGAATGACTGTTATACCAGACAGAGCATGGGCAACTCTTACAACAAGAGGCACTTGTATTGGGGTGCCCAACATTTTCGTTAGATGGAGCCAGTCGTGGTGTAGAACATGTGCACCTGGGCGGGATTACTGATTGGGTGTATTTATGTATCTTACCTGCACTGAGGACGGCCACGAGAAGTTCGGCCTCGTCAGCAGGAAGTATAAGCAAATCTGGTAATTTTGATGTACGACAGAGCATATTTCCTTCCAGAGGTATTAGTGTCCAGTCACCAACAGTGCTTTCAATCTGCCTCCAATCCATCTCGGAAAAGAACAGAAGATCCCATAAGCTTAGGATAAGTAAGATTTCTGATCTTGAGGAAAAAAGGACTACGTCTTGAGCCAAGCTCCAGAGGGTCTGGCTGTTGGTGTTAAGGGATTCCAGGGCACTGTTGATTGAAGTTTCCAGTCACCAGGAAGAGACTTGACCATCCCAATAGCCAAAGTTTCAGGGCTGAATTTCTGAATATTCAAGCATTGCAATATCTAAATGCGAACGTCAATTAATTTAATCAAGGACTTTCTAGGATACTGTTGGGTCCACTAGAAGTCGGGATAGGTCTGGGTGGGTCGAGCACAGTGGATGCAAAAATAACTGGTTGCTATACCCATCAACTTGAAACAGTCGCTGTTCAGCGGTAGTTGCCATAACCATTTGGGTGGAAATAGGGTGGAGTGCTCCAGTTGAATCGGGAAGAAGAGGCAAGGAGCGGTGGGATGAAATGAAAGTGGGCAACTTAATATCACTAATGCAGTATGCCAGAAGGGAGCACACAATATCAATTCCTCCATAGGCTTCCACTTGGGTCTTCTTCCTTTGTAATGACATTATTGCTGTACGTACTGAATGAGGACTGACTGTGAGAATATCCGTTGGCTGGAGGCTATCCAAAAGAGGTTTTACCACAGCTGAGGGAACTGCAAATGGATGAAATTGCTGGGCCACAAAAGATGACAGAGAAGTTGGCATGGCTGGATCAGGGAAGGGCAATTTTGTGTAGAGTTCAAATGTGTTTTGGTCCGTGAGAAAAAGTTTTTTTTTTAGCATAGCTCCATAGAACGACTGTCCACAGCAGGCAAGGAATTCATTTGCTCGTTCTGTTGGCCAGTGTTCATACGACTTTTGTGGGCTTGTTACACAGTAGTTGCTTGACATTTCATTGAGCAGTTCAACATATATCTCACTTACCATCTGCATTATATAATAATTCCATTCAAGTTGACTGTCACCAGAGAGCATAGTAGGTAAACGGAATGAGCCCTCATCTCCAAAAAATAGGTTGCAGTTTATATGAACAGGCAGCATGCTTGGCTTGATAGGGAACCCCATGCTAAACAAATGACCAACAGGAGATATCTTCATGAAGTTACACACTATGGCAACAACATAAAAGAAGGTTCACCGTTTCAGTGAGTCCAAGAAGAAGGGAAACTGAACCATATGGCATTACTCTCCTGTCTGCCGCAATGTTCCTCAATTTCGCACTTCCAACACTCTGTACACCTTAGAAAATTTATTGTCATTAGTCATTTGCAATGAAATGGCGACGTAAAAGGAGCAAGATGCTTACTGAGCCACTGGTGAACATAAGTCTCCCGCGAAACTGGCAGAACTGTGATTTTTGTTACAGTAAAATTGAGCACCGGTGCATATGAGCTGAACATGGAAAAAAATGAGGCACGTTTCATCCATTCCCTATCATAGTGCAATTTTGTGCGGTCACCATCAAGACAAGACAAGGAAATTGAAAGTTTTTCATCCAGGCCTGATGGGGAAGTTGTTGATGTAGAAAATTCTTTCAAGTTCGCTGAAACTAATAGCAACGGTTCAAAAAAAGCGTGATCAGTTAAGAGCAATCGAAGATCTTCAAGGTCCCTTGCCGGGTTGCTAAGAGGAAGTCGAATGTAAACACATCCAGGTTTGGGATCCAGAGATGTGAAGGGAGCAAGTTGGTCAGGAAATCGGTTGATAAATTCAATATCGCTAACTCGGTACTGCTGAGCCATATTTTTTGCACTGGCTGAAGCACGGGAATCCTGAGGACTTAAGTACTTGCCAAGAGGGTCATATAAGAAAAGCATGCCATCAGAAAGAACTTGGACACACTCAGTGATGGAATATGAACCACTAAGAGTGGCATTATTATTGTTGACATTGAGGAACCGTCCACGAAACTCACACTGAGATACGTGTTCCGAGAGCAGCATGCACAACTCCTCTTGGCACAAAGAAGTCCCCTTCAAAATTACAAAAAGTGCAGTTCCCTGAAGAGAGAGGAGTAGTGGTGAAAGTAGCGAATGGGTAGGATGTTCCTGTGTGTCCAACACAAAGGAGACACATTTTGCTGAAGTAATATCCCCCATAGAAACAAGTTGTGCAAGTAACTGCCGTTTGCTTGGAAGATTGGAAGGAATGGCAGGGCATTTGATTCTTTCTGACAGCTTACTTTGAGCTATAAGCATTTCCCTAAGCGAGGTAACTCCCAACAGCCGTAATTTCTGTTTGTTGAGAGTTGGGTGTGCAATATGAAGTTTCATAGAGGCAACAGAATCTTCAGGTAACCAGTCTGCGTCATGAACTACTAATTCTCTGCTGTTCTTCATGAGGCCATCTAAGTCGGGAAGTGGTACTGCACCAAGCTGATCTGGTGCAAAATTATCCACTATTGCAGACACTACAGAGAGTTCATTTGGAGATAATGGATATACTCTATGTCTATCATACAGGTTGAGGAGTAACTTTCGGTAGTCCTGGGGTGCAAATACTTTGGGAACCCCAAATAACTGAAACACTGCGGAGAATTGTGTCAGTTCTGAAGTAATTGTAAAGAGGAAAGGCTCGGCAGAAATAGGGGCTTCAAATGCTACATGTTGTACTCCCATAAATCTATTTTTAAGGAATATCCAGGGCACAGAATTTAATTGAAACCGAAGAGATGGAGTGGACTGCAATGCAGAGTAGAAACGCACAAGTTCCCGCCCAAATAATCCTGCAAACTCATCACTGCACACACTGGTGGGGACAGGCCCTTTTCCAGCCATATTTTCCACAATGATCTTCAACTGATTGCACACAACAAGATTGCTGGGAGGAGAATTCCAGCCAAACAAGGTAGTGAATTCGGTGCAAAATGTCTCTTGTTCAGAATCCAAAATAAAAAGATTATGCGAAACTAGAGCAGCATCAGTCTTGGGCCTGACTTCCTTGGGCTTAGCCAAACCCTCTGGTGGGGGAGCTCTCCAAGGAGCCCATGCTAATTCACTGGGCTGCGTAGAAATAACAGGCATCCATTCAATATCTAGCAGAGCAGACAGCGCAGGTACCGTAGGAGTTTTGTGAAGTAAAGAATCCACAAGCCGGAGGAACTTTTTTGCCCTTCCTAATTTGCGTTTCACGTCCTTGTCTGCAGCAATTGAAGTCGCAATGAAAGGTAAGTTGTCCACAGAAAGAGTTACATTCAACCCGGCTGAAATAAGTTTGTCTAGCACAGGGAGATAGAAGTCGTCAGGAAAGCACTCACCAGGAGGGAAAATCTCTCTCACTTGTGAAACACTAGATGAGAAGAGACACTTTGGAGTGCAAAGTTTCTTATTTTGGTTGTGAATAAACTCGTAGTTTCCAAATGCGCTCAGGTCTTTGCAGCTGGTGATGATACGGGATATGCCCAATTGCTGTACCTCAAGAGGAACTCCAGTAAGGTTGGGAATAACGAAACGGAGCGCAAAATCTTGATCATCAAGACAAGGGATGCTAAATTTAGAGACAAGCAAGTCAACAAGATCAGCAGGGACTTTAAGAAAATTTCGAGTGAAGAAGGCATCAGGAAACCCCTGAGAAGCCAGCATTAACCCTGTCCTGTCTAGAGAAACAAAATCAGGTGCTCCATAAGTTTCAAATAGGGGAAGAAGCCGGAATTGGTTGTACTCCTGAGTAGTGAACTCTGCTCCACTAAGATATGTCAAAATGAGTCGCCTTGCACTTGGTGAGCATTTTGAAAATAGCTGGCCTCTTCTTTCGTAAATTTGTGAACTGACAAACTTCAAGAAAAGCTGAGGGGTGATGCACGGTGCAAATTTCTCAATGGATGAATGTTTTTCCACCCCATATTCCATGGAAAGTGATAGAACTCCAACACAGTTCATGGCAGCCTTAAGATCAGGTGGCAGAGAAGCTGTGTTGAATACATTACAACCCTTGAGATGGAAGAAAGTTCCCGTCTCTGTGGGCAGTACAGGAAGGTCCTCAAAACTGGTCAACTGTTTGTCTGGAAGTGACCATTCCCAGAACAGTTGTATCCATGGTTGGTTCAGGGTAGTTTTATTAACAAATTGAGCAAGAAGGTTTGGAGTCAGAAATTTGATATTTGAAAGTGTGGAAAAAGTAGACTCCCTGAAGAGCTCTACATTAATGCCATCTACAGCTAAAATTCTGGAAGGCAAGTGTGGAAGAAGTTTCTGTTCGAGGGGTGATGCAATAAATACACTTTCACTCCTAGTATCGCCTATACATTTCAAAGTCCCATCTAAAGCAGGGAGAAGGGGCAATCCAATAAGTTGTTGAAATTTTGCTTTTTCTATCTCCCCGTTTCGGAAGTCACTCACACAAAAGTTCAGTACAGCCTTCGCATTTTGAACTGTACCAATCGTTCTTGTGACATTTTTCGCTTTTTGAAGTATACCCCGCACAAAATCAGGAGTGCACATAGGGGTACCAATAGGTGCAAAAAGATCAATAACATGCTGAGGCGCCACAACAACTGGAGGACCACACAGAGCGCAAATTTGAGCCACAGTGTTGGTCTCCTGACAGCTAGTGACAGGCTGAAATACAGAGGTTTCTGGGCTAACCCATCGGCCATCTGCTGCATGCAAGATTGGGAGGGTGAACAGTGCCTTTGCTACACTTTCTATCATGGATTTCCAAGGTGGTGTTGGCATTTTTTCAGGGAAGAGTGTGTAAATGTCGTTTACCAGATCTTTGCATTGTACTACTAGCTCGGAATATGCATTTACCACTGCATCACCAATAAGTGCATGATTCCACAGCGATTTTCCTTGAATCTCTCCTGAAACATCTTCACCAAGCCACAAGTCACGCCTGTTCCTTGACAACTCGAAAAAGCCATTAATGTGTATAGGCAGGCTGGTGGTGCAAGGCAGGGGTAAAAAGCAATACAAACGCCCAGCATCAGGTGTATTTGAATCAATTCTACAAGCAGCACCAGCAAGGGGAACGAGTTTTAGAGGGAGATTACGCAGTTCTCTTGCTTGAGTAAGGGAGTCTGATTTCCCGAGGCAGGAGGAAACCCGCCATTTGCTTTCTTTAGGGGGTGCAGTTCCTTCCACTGATGAGATAGTAACTGTTGATGTGTGGCTAACAACTTTCTTTCCCTTGGGTGCTGCAAGTAACGTAAGATAATCAGGAGTCTTAATGAATGCAGAGACTGCGTTCATTGGAGGGTCACGACTTATAGTACATTTAAAAATGGTTGTAGGGTGGCCTGGAGTCATTCTCAGACATACTTCCACCACTTGAATACTGTTCAAAAAAACTACAGCCGAAGGTAGAACGCTTATGAAGGAGTTCAGCAGAGCTCTGGCACTTTCTACAGTGTAGGTACTTGACTTAATTTCACTTGCTTGTGCTCGGAGTGGGAACCTGAAGAGTGTGCCCTGAAATGATTCATTGAAAGTTACACCATATGTCGAGTATGGAGAAAACTGATCTGGCCACTCTCGCAGAAGATTAATTTGCTTGAAGTTAACTCGCATTCCGTGTTTATTTAATGGAAGGCACAACCCCTGTGGGTCAAAGATGGCGAGATATGAACCTGAAACGAAGCTTGGCACATCGGTTATATTATAAACACTGTTGAAGCCCAAACCTTGGAAATGTTAGTGAAAAACTAAGACTACTGGTATTCACACCAAATCTTCCTATAGCATTACTCTTGGCCCTTTTCGAGTTTTGTCCAATCCTGCTGATGCTTCGCCAGTCGTCTTCAGTAAATTGTGAGTCATTGTAGCACCACATAGAAGGGCCTTGAAACTTCTCAAAACCAGGGGTCAGCAGTGATGTGCTCCCGTAAGAACAACTGTCAAGTTCAAATGTGATTTTGGAAGCACCAGAATCTTCTGCGTTTTGCAACAGCTAGGTGATGTTAACAAATCAAAGTGTTTGCTCTGTTAAACCTCCATAAGAACCCCAGGGCCGACGGGGTAATCCTCAATGATACCCTAGAGCAGGATGTACACAAAAATAAATGTGATAGGCATTCTTACCTTAATCCGGTCCACAACACTTTCGTGTTGTGCAAAGTCCTCATACTCAAATTTTGCATCAGAATGTGACAGAATAACTCGGGCACACAACGAGTAAGCACCGAATTTTGCAGCTACACCATTGGATATTTCTGAGTGCACCATGGGAAATTCTGTGCACTGCTCGTTTTCAGGGACCCAGGGCTGGTCATTATAAACAAGGGATGTCGCAGGTGCAAGGTCACCATTGGTTGTAGGTAAGAACGCAGACTGTTGTTGCTCTTTGGAAAGGGTAAATTCAGAGGATCCCAAGTTCTGAACTATTGAAATAGCTAATCGCAGTTTTCCTTCTGGCAAAGATCTTTCTTGCGCTAATTCACAAAGAACTTGGAGGAGATCAAGAAGTTGAAAGACTGATCGCACACCCAGCCTCAAGAGTAAAACGCTGAATGGCCGCAAATCAGCTGGCAGTACATGGAGGTAGGGATGATAGTCTGTTGGTGAAGAAAGAGCAACTTTGGATGGAGGAGAGAAACAGCATCCAACCCACACACAGGGAACATCTTGAAACTTTGCTACATCAATATCAGCAACACTTTCCAGAAGATACTTGTAGAGTTGAGGCATTGTTGTCGTAAGGTGTAGGGAAATGGTCTCCTTTGACTCAAGTTGATTGAATTGTTTGGCAAGAAGAAGTAGCTGAGATTGGAGAATTTCTATTTGTGGAGGGCTGGTCCACCCAAAGTATTTCTTCAGGTTTTCCACTTCCACATCTAAAGTTGGTAACACGCCAGACACAAGTGCAAAGTCGCAGCTGGGACGAATGTCACTAGCCTTGGCCAAAAGGGTGGAGGACGGAGGAAGAAAAGGGAAACCCTCAATAAGAGGAGTCAAGTTTACTGGAAGCCACATGATCTGTGGGAGTTCACACATGAACTGATCATACTCTCTTTGTTCCTCCTGAAACTTTGAGGTTCCAAATGATAAGTAATTCCAAGTTGTTTTCTTGGGGGGTGAGAAGTATGTTTGGCACTCAGATTCTATGTGTTCCAGTAGGGTTTTGGCTTGTGCATGAGCACGTTTTGGGAAGCTATCCGTGGAGATGCTTTTCGCCATACGCAGTATCCCGTTTCGTGAGAGTTTTGATTGCAGGCCAATACTATATAGTGCCGATATAAGCTGTGGTTTGACAAATTCACTGTGCGGAAACCATTCGGCAAGAAGAGACATTTTTCCTAACACTAGTGGGTCATATAATTCCGAGGCACAACACAACTTTCCACAAGCACTTTCGATGCAAGGAATTTTGGCCATTCCAGAAAGAAATCCAGAATCTTGAGAGCTCAACGATGTCAATTCAGTCAGTGCGCGAATTACCGCTTGCCTTGCTATCGTGGAGTCAAATTTATGGAGATTTGGTAAGAAGTGCTGTAGGTAAAACTGAGATTTGCTGGGCAACGTAAGCCCGAACTCTTTGAGAAACGTGGCTTCCTTTTCAGAGGAAGGAGTAATGAATTTCGCACTTAGCAGGGAACTTTCTATGCCGGAAGGTGCCAGAAAGTGATTGCCTTTGGATAAGCAAACAAATCCTTCATTTGCGAAGTCAGCAGATTCAAAAAGAGGTAGCTTTGAGATGCAATCGTGATGTGCAGCTCCCCTCGTGCTATATAGGAAATTTCGCAACGATCTACGTGAGCCAGAGTCTAAATCCTTGCACAAGGTTTCAACATCCCTGGACTTAATTTTTGCCACAGAAACAATACAATCCAGCAGGCCTGTCGGGGTAGACGGGTGTACGAAGTTATAGATGCAGCTATGTTTCTGTGCTCCACAATGTGTATCTAGTTGTAGCATTCCTAATTTCTCAAAACAATCGCCATCAAGGGGAATGTTTTCTGTGTCAATGACTGAACTGTCCGCGCGATGTGTGAGTTGGTGCAACAGATCACCTTTGCAATAAAGAATAGTCTTGCCAACAAAGAGCTCTAAATTTGCTGATGGACTGAGATATTCCCAGAGAAGAGAAACCCAAGCCAAGTCAGGTTTTTTTGGTGATGAGACAGGAAATATCATTTCCATCACACTAGGAAATAGGGCAGGTGTGATGGCTTTTATGTTTGTACTTGATTGAAGACGCATGCTCAAAAGGAGAGGCACTGTCTGGGAGAGCAAAGAGTTGCAATTTACAACATTATTAGGAATTGTGGAGAGTAGTTTGAGTTCAAGATCTGAGAAAGCCAGGAACACAGGTGGAGCAGATGGCAGGGAAATTGGTGTTAATGTTCCATCAATTGTGCACAACACACGTAAATTGTGAAGTACAGTGAAATTGAAGTTCGCATCTTGAGAATCGCTCACACAATAGTGCAAAAGGGCAGCTAGCTCACTTGGAGAAAACTTTGTCATACTGTTTCTCAAAATACTGTCTCGGACAAGTTGTGGAGTTATAATTTTAAGTTTTGCTGCTGAGTATTTTCTGAGAAGTCCTTGAATGCTCTGTGGGGGAGATACAACAGGCATTCCCAGAGAAAGGAGTAGTGGTTCAAGAATTTCCCACGAGGGAGTTGTGGTGGCAGGGGGGAAAAGAGAGTCCACTGGCTTGACCCATGCTCCAGAGGTAATGCTTCCAGAGAGTAACACAGGTAATGACTGAATTTGTGAATAGACAGACTCCACAACGATATTCCAGGGTGTTGACAGTACTGTAGAAGGAAACATATTGTAGAACTGTTCTTTCGTTTTTATCTGAGTCCGAGCTGCAAGAATAACTTGGACGTAAGTTTGTGATATAATATCCCTCAAAAGGGCTTTGTTCCACTGGGATTTGAATTGCGCATCACCCTGCGTCTCATCTCCAAACCAGACGTCTCGACGATTCGCAGTGAGTTCGAAAAAGCCTAAGGGAAATAAATAACAAGTTATATGACAAGAAAGAAGAGACCATTGGAATGCACAGGCAACCCAGTCTTTGTTGGGAGAGGAAGGGTGCAAAAAGCTGTTCCGCCATCTGCCATTGGCGATAGTACATCAATGGCCGCGCCTCCCCATGGGAGAAGCTTCATTGAGTAAGTAAACACTCTTGGGTCTTTGCATAGTGCTTGTGCTTCCCCAGTGCCAATACCTTTAGGAATTAAGGTTTACACATAAAGGCCTAAAAAAACTACACACTATTACATACAAGCCAATTTACATCTCGATTTGTACATGCACCAGAGATTGAGACCTAAGAAACTTAAACCCACAGGAACCAAGGCAGATGATATACATGCAAGTTAAACACCGCAGTGCTCTTTCTACTTGGGTGCAACAGATTTCTATCAAGGGAAATATCTTTGCTTTGTACAATAAGCAATAATCTTTAGAAGTAAGAATGAAACCTCATATTGGTGATATTAACAGTACATTTGCACACAGGGGATGTTGCATCTGTTTCCCACGTCAACCATTCGAGGCAGTAAACATGACGCAAAAAAGGAAGCAACAAGTGGGCACAAGTAGTAAACTCTGCGCACAATTCGGATACTACATCATCAGAAAAGCATCTGTGAGAAAGTTTACTTGTCTATTCTCAATCAGAGCAAGTTAAGTTAGTGAGGAGACACATTTGATTGCTCTGGAGTACGAAGTGGTAGGCGGAAAAGTGTTCCATTAAAAGGAACACGTGACTTGATAGCTTCAGCACAGCCAAAGATGTCATATGGGGAAAATTGATCTGGGTGTGCAGTGGCGCAAGCCTCCTTGATGAAATCAAAGCGAATGCCTATATTAATTAGGATTGAGTGTTGTATGGAATGCACGGACCAGGTTCCGGCCTTCTAGTAGGCAAGTTTTCACAGTGAGGATCAAAGAAGGCAATGAACTTGCTACTGACAAATGAAGGAAGGTCCGTTACGTGATACACGGAGTTGAACCCAATCCCAAAACGCCTTTGGTATTTAAGTCACAAATCAATGCAAGATGACGGAATTCTAACCCAGTTTTTGCTGTAGCTTTAACTTTCTCACTTGCTCCCACTTGGCAAATGCTCACAAAGTCTTCTTCCGTGAACACAGAATCATTAAACGCAAGTAAGGCTGGTCCCTGGAATGCTGCCATCTCCCTCGTCATCACAGTATTAGCACCATGGGTCCGCTTGTCGTAAACCACACAAAATTTACTATTGTGTTATGCCAAAGTAAGTAAATGTTCTGTTATGCACACCATAACATAACATAATGTATATAAGATTATGCAGTTCCAACAAGCCTCTCAGAGAAGAAAGAATACAAAAGGCTGGGAGAAAAAAAGAAAAAAAACCTGGCCCCGGCATCGTCGGCATTTTGTATCAGCTCTTTTATAATAGTCACGTCACATGGGTACTGACCAAGCACCTCTTTTATCCTGGATGTGAGATCTACCTTTGTAGCGCAAGTTCAGTCACACAAATGCCCCCAAAACAACAGCCGACCGCACAATGCAGGCGTTAGATCTTCGTGTTTTGTTTCGCATACTGTTTGATAGAACGACTCCCCGGCCAGCTGCATCCCACGCGACCGTAGTTCGGTGCTTTTCGTAACTTTTTCGCAGGTTTTGGTTTTACTGGCAGCTTGACTGACCAAGTTGGCCCCTGGGACTCTCCCAATTCCATTCAGCCTGAGAATCCTGGAACGCAGCGGAGCGGTACTACTGTGCTCCTTTAGTTTCGTGCGTGTATGCCTGATTCTTCCACTGACACATGGAAGTGAACGTAATCGATCAACGAATTAGTCGGATGTCCGATTCGGGAGGGACTGGGTGCCGAGTACCTACGCTTACGTCACTGTCTTTGTGCGCCGTGGCCCAGCACGTTGACTCACTGTTCTGTGGCACTGCACCCATAAGTGCAAGTTCAACAGCCACCACCTCCAACGCCAGCGCAGCCGCAACCCCACCGTCGTCATCGTCATCATCATCAGCATCCTCCTCTTGCTCCTCCTCAGAACACCCAACTCACCCTTCTGCGAATTCGCTCGTGTGTTGGCCAGGTGAAGAACTACTTGGATTGATACTGTCGTCTGCAATTGCTGCTAAAACCATCACCCCACGTGTTGCTTCTCTGTGTGTGTTTCAAAACCCAATACATGAAGGAAATAGCTTAAAAGCGTTACTTAACTCATTGACTTTAAAAAAAGTACCAGCACAACCACTGGTTATCTTAATTGAGATTTTGGGAGCTATTTAATAATATAATGGGGGTGTGTTATTGCAAGGGTTTTTTTTTTTTTTTGTAAACAACTGTTGTAGCATTGTTTCACACATAGCATCCGGTGCCATTTGTCTTGCTGATTCACGGACTCTACTGTCAGATGATGTCCTCTATGCATTCATTCGTGCATGTGCCGATCGTCATTCATCTGCAGCAGTCCGCTCAGTTGATGCAGAGTCAACTCTAATTTCTCCAGTGCTGGCCCCCAGTACTCGTAGTATAGACTTATCCTGGAGCTTTTGTTTTTCTGAAAAGGCTCTGTGCGATTTATGTGCTTCCCAGCCTCCCATCTCACACCTAAAATTGGTTCGCACAACTGGTGTCAGTGACGCTGTTCTGGAATTAACTGCTAAAAGTTCAGGGGCCACACTTGTTTCTGTTGATATTTCCAGATGTCCTAATGTGTGTGAATCTACGTTCTATGGAAGAAATAACAATTATTAAATAGGGAACTAATGCCATCTCAACTGGCAGGTAACCTACAAGGGTGTGGCAGCCTTAGCCGCAATGTGCCATGAAATTTCAGAATTTACTGCTTTTGCTTGCAACAAATTGGATGACCAGGCTGTTCTTTCCTTAGCAACCCTACCAAAGTGTGTGCAAAAATCTTTCTCTTGGTATTCACTCATCCCAGTCTGCAAGAGCTATCCCTTGGCCGCTGTTCTCTTATTACAAATGCTGCCGTATCACAGTTGATATCTTCTTGTACATCCTTGACTTCATTATGTCTGTCGCGGTGCCGAAAGTTGTCATATCAGGCACTGATTCAACTGAAGTCCCTAACCGCTTTGACTTCCCTTGATTTGTCATACTTGAACGTTGAAAATCTGGGTGACGTGCTATTTGCATTGAAAAACCTCAGAATCCTCTACCTGTCGAACAGTGTGGGAGTTACTGACACTGTATTGAAGAGTGTCGCTGAAGGATGCACAGGATTAACCAGGCTTTTCCTCTCTACCCAGCTTCACATAACTGATGTGGGTGTAAAATCTATTCTCTGTGGGTGTCCTGAGTTGCAGGTTCGTATCTATCCTGCTCCCTTTTCTTTTATATTGATATGGTCACAGAGATTGAATCTTTCCAATTGTTCTACACTCACAGAAGCTTCATTTGACGTGCAAGGACCACTGAACCTCAACACACTAAACTTATCTCATTGTACTAATGTCTCACCAGGTATTGTGGTTTATTTTTTCCCCTCTAAATTTTTCCTCAGGAATGATATCCAAACTTGGCCCAATGATGCATACCCTGGAATTGAGCCACTGCAAAAGGTTGACTGTGTCAACAACAATTCCAATCATTGCCATTAATTTTCCGAGCATCCGGTTACTTGATCTTTCGGCCTCTGCATGTGACTGCAAATTCTCTTGCACCATTCCTGTTCACTCACTTTCTTAAAGTGGACTCTGATTCATTTGATTATCTAACTGCCATGTGTTCTCTGCTGCAGTGGTTAATTATCACGGAAACGAAAATACTAGACTCCGACCTCCCTAAACTCTCCCGATTAAGTCATCTTGAGCTCTTCAATGTATCTTGGTGCCCGAATTTGACTCCAATCGCCATGACTCTTGTCCTCCAGCATGCCCCACGAATTACAAGGTTGTCAAGATTGCTCCCTCCTTTCTTACTGACATTCTTGTGCAGATTCGATGCCACCTTCTGCCCCTTGTTTACTAGCCAGAATTGCACTGCCCCTGGGCTGCGCTTTATCCCCCACCGAGTGATTGAATTCCTATCTGTACCTTCTCCTTTCCAATCACTCCTTTGTGTAAGTGCATTGTAGCTTTCAGGGAATCACCTTCATTCGCCACAACTACAATTCATTTGCGCACTTCCCTACCTTCAAACGCTGGTTCTTAGTGGAAACGATGTGGATGACGAGACATTATCCGGCATTGTACAATCATGCAAAGGCATGCAGAACCTCAACATCACGGGCTGTGTCAAGGTATGCACCCACGACCAACATTGTCTCACTCAAACACGCCCCAAAAGATAACTGATTCATCACTTGTCCAAATCAGTGTGCACAGTGTTCACCTCAGTGCATTGCATGCCCACGGCTTACCGCTCATAACCAACAAGGGTGTCACAGAGATACTCCTACGATGCACCGAGGTGATGACGCTCGACTTCAGTGGCTGCGACGTGACTGCCGAAATATTCCCTCTGGCACAAAGGGTTCCTGGGCTGAGCAAGCTCATTGTAGGGCACGCCAGGCGGCAGGATATATTGGCACTGCAGAAGCTGCGGCCAGACATGGCTGTAAGCCAAGTGGGTGTAATGCAGCACACAAACAAGCCCATGGGCTCTTCCACCCCTCAAACAACATCAATACACAGACCCAACTCCTTGTAAAGGTGTGAAGTAAGAAAGAGACCAGTACTAATTGAGGTTGGGTACATTAATTGAAGCTCATTGGAACTTTTTGCAGGATTATTTCCAGCCAAAATGAGGGTACAGGTTTTCTTCAATTAGATATTGGCTGGTCAACAAAATAAATGATCACATGACTGGGTTGGGGCAATAAAACACCTTGACATAGCAAATGGCTTTTGGGGTCGACTGGAAACTTAAAATATGAAATGAACCAGAAGATGTTGCAATGGGATGTTGGTAGGCCTCTGAAACCTTGTGTTAATGATAATTTGGCATTTCAAGAGTTTTGTACAGTCCTATCTAATAAGAAGTTGATAGTAGAACACATTTTGTTGCTGTGCTCTCGTCCTTGGGTTTCGCTACCTGTTTACTTGTTGCTGTCAACAACACGCCCTTGGCCATTGTTCTGGTAGTTGCGGCTCTGTGGTCTCTGCCTCATGATGAAAATGCACCAACAGCAGTTGCTCAACTACTTGGCTCTCTTCTTACCTTCGCTGGATCTGCTGGGCTGCTAGGCTTCCTCGACAACAACGAGACTTCTGTCCTTGAAGCTCCCTCCACAAATTCATCAACCATTCTGAGTTCATAGAAAATTTTCTTTTTACTACAAATGGGTGATGTCAATAAGGGCCCCATGCTGCTTGAACCAGTCAATAGCCTCGTCACGCTCTGCAATAGATGCAAAGTGGAACAGGAGACCTTGCTGTCGTGTCTTACAAGGAGTGAAATGACCCTGTGCGTAATCATGTGAGAAACGGTGATACTGGTATGTGGGACCCTTACTTCAAAGCGACTCATACAGTGTCCTTTGTCTTCCTCCCAGTGGTCCCATGAAGAACCATTGAACAGAGCCCAAAAGTCTGGCTTGTTAGGATTCAGTACTATGCGGGCACCATTGAATGCTAACATGTCTGACGGCCAAACCTTGTGTTCTGTAAATAAAAGAAAAGGCAATTACTGAACAAAACAGAAGAAACACACACTCTTGACACTGTAAATGCATATTGGGGGATTGAAAAAAATGCCTTTTTGGAAAAGGGGAACAAACCTTCGGAGTTGCGCTTGTCCTTGGAAACAGGCTCACTGCCAAGTGGTTGTCAAAGAACAAGGATGCACTCAGCCCCGGATTCTTCTGGATCATCAATCCAGAGGCCAGGACGTCAATGTCGCCATAAACATCCTGCAGCATGACAACCTTCTTGCACCCGTTGATGCACTCCATCGCTCGCCCTGCATTTCCCACGTTGTCGATATCCTTGCGCGTGGCGACGAAATCGCTGCCCCGCGTTGTTTTGAAAATGACTTGGCCATTTGTGAGCACGGAGAGCCCCACGATGTCATCTCCTTTCGTGGATCTGCCGATGGGTGAGGCGAAGGTCCTCATGCACATCACTTGTGGCCGAGATCTCTCGTCTTCTTCCGAGTCACGGATCGCCAAACCGCTCGCTCCACCACCAGACCCAACCGACGAACCCACTGTTTTCGCTGTCGTTGTTTCCGGCCGTACCGCCGCTGCGCCGCCCGCTCGCAGTTTCATATTTGTGACGTTTGTAACAATGTACTTTTTGAGATTCTCACTGCAGTGTAATCGACTGGGGATGAGGGCTGGACCCTGCTCATTTGAGCTTCGATTGTAACTAGCAAGTGCCATAGTGGACTGTTCATCATCAGACTTTACCCTCTCTTTTAGGCTTGGCATTATCCCTCGCGCTTCCACCCTTGTGGTGAGGCATGAGAATCGTTCTGTACCTCCACCACGTGTTAAGTAGCTAAAGAAAGGCGATGGTGGAACCCCTTGGGGGTTCTATTTTCTCCTAAAAACTGCTTTATTCTTTCGGCCCTAAGGCTTGGGTGATGGTGCCGGCTATTGTGGCCTAGTAGATCTTCCTCAGGATCCACTCTGGGTAGCCTTTTGGGTCTCCTGAGGGATATCACAGTGGTGAGTCTAGAGGGGAGGATAGAAATCAAGTGAGTGCTATCCTAAGCAGCATTTCCCTGGCGCCACAGTTTTGTCAAGAAGTAAGGGCCCCAAGTTGGGTAAACCAGTCAATAGCCTCGTCACGCTCCGCAATAGATGGGAAGTGGAACAAGAGACCTTGTTGCTGTGTCTTACAAGGTGTGAAATGACCCTGTGTGTAATCATGTGAGAAAAGGTGATACTGGTATGTTGACCCACTTACTTGAAAGCGACTCATACAGTTTTCTTTGTCCGCCTCCCACGAATCCCATGCAGCACAATTGAACAGAGCCCAAAAGTCTGGCTGGTTAGGAATCAGTTCTATGAAGGTACCATTGAATGTTAACTTGTCTGACGGCCAAACCTGTGTTCTGTAAATAAAAGGAGAAAAGGCAATTACTGAACAAAAGGAAGGAACATGCACAGTCTTGGCACCATCAATGCGTTTCGGGAGATGGAAAAAAAACCTTTGAAAAGGGGGAACAAACCTTGGGCGTGGCACTTGTCCTCGGAAACAGGCTCACTGCCAAATGGTTGTCAAAGAACAAGGACATACTCAGCCCTGGGTTCTTCATTATCATCAATCCAGAGGCCAGGACGTCAATGTCGCCATAAACCTTCTGCAGCATCACCACCTTCTTGCACCCGTTGATGCACTCCATCGCTCGCCCTGCATTTCCCACGTTGTCGATATCCTTGCGCGTGGCGACGAAATCGCTGCCCCGCGTTGTTTTGAAAATGACTTGGCCGTTTGTGAGCACGGAGAGCCCCACGATGTCGTCTCCTTTCGTGGATCTGCCGATGGGTGAGGCGAAGGTCCTCATGCACATCACTTGTGGCCGAGATCTCTCGTCTTCTTCCGAGTCACGGACCGCCAAACCGCTCGCTCCACCACCAGACCCAACCGACGAACCCACTGTTTTCGCTGTCGTTGTTTCCGGCCGTACCGCCGCTGCACCGCCCGCTCGCAGTTTCATATTTGTGACGTTTTGTTTTTGATGCATGCTCTCTGTTTTTGCATCTTGTCATTTTTGTACCATTAAACGGCCGTCTACGTTTAGTAGAAACCTTCCCTTCCTTACTAGCGTAAGTTTACCTTCCAAAAAAGCATGCGGTCCGGATGCTAGTGTGAAGAGTGCTGGGACTGATCTGACATTAGTTGAGGCTGCCCTGTTGAGGGCGCTACTCAGGCGGGTGCTCTCAACGGTATTGTGGACCCAGGGGTTATTTTTGTTAAACGAATTACTGCGGTCCAGCACTTTCGGGGTACGGGCAGGGAGGGGATTTTTACATTTTCTTGTTTCTCACAGAACCGCTCATGGCAGTGATTACTATGTCTGTGGATGTGTTTGTTGTGGTCGCTCTGGTGTTGGCTTCATCAGAATTCCTTTTGGTTGGCGCAGCAGGTGCCCAAGAATGGAAATCGAGGACGGTGTATCAACTGCTGACTGACAGGTTTTCATCATTATTTATTATTTGTGGTTTGTGATTCCCAAGAGAACATGGTGGTGAACGAAAATGCTTAGGTGGTCAACTTAAACGGATTTTGTTTCTAGGTTTGCAACAAGTGATGGGAGTGAGCCTGCTTGTCCTGATTTGAAACAATATTGTGGTGGAACTTGGCAGGGAGTGGAAAATAAGCTTGACTACATTGCTGGTTTAGTTCTTTGGCTACCTTCTGTTTTTTCCCAATGTCATCAAGTCAGGAATGGGATTCGATGCTATATGGATATCACCGGTTGTAAAAAACACACCTCTTGGATACCATGGATACTGGGCTGAAGTATTATCAAGAGCCTAACAATGTTCCCTAACAATTTCCAGGACTGGTATTTGCCAAACCCTTATTTTGGAAACCAGGATGACTTGGTAAACCTGGTTAAAAAATGTCATGAGAAAGATATATGGGTGATGATTGATGTTGTTGCTAATCATGTCGGTACTTGTATTGCTGATCATTGGCGTTCATCAACCTTACCCAAGGCCCTGTTGATTTTAACTACACAACTATTGTTCCATATAATTTGCCGGAACACTATCACGGCTGTGAAGGCTGTGACACCGTTTGTTTCCCAGTATAACTACCTTTCTTAATTTTGTACAAGAATGCGGACACGGAATGTTGGGTTTATGACTATGACGATCCTTATCAAGTATGTACTTCTGGTTACCATTTTTCCTTCGAGTAATACTTCAAAGTTAGTGAATTGCAGATTATTTGGGCTTCCTGACTTGAATCAATCTGTACCATTTGTTTATGACACTCTCATAGATTGGATTTCTGGCCTTATGGCTAGCACTGGAGCAGATGGAATTCGAGTCGATACTGCTCAATATGTAAATCTCCATATGGAGAATAATCCTGATAAAGAAGTAGGTTGACAAATCTTTTTGGACAAACTATCTTTCTGCAGCAAATGTCTTTCAGTTTGGGGAGGTGTCTGATGACGATACAGAATTTGTGGCCAGCTTTCAACCTCCTTTTGACAGTGTATTGAGTTATCCAATGTTCTATACCCTGAGAGTATGCAGTGTTTCCATTACCCATGACGATCTGATCTCCTACCCCAAAGGACGTGTTTTGTTCAGGCTCACCTATGACCAAAATTCATGGCCAGGAGTTAGACTATGGGATATATTTTCAAGATAAAACTGTCTTAGGAAGTTTTATTGATAACCATGACCAAGTTAGGTTGGTCACTTTTTGTTAAGTGGACAATTCTAACCGAATTAAGGTTCTTGTGTTGCAATTCAGATGTTGCCTTATATAAGAATGCTTTAGCTTTCGTATTAATGGCCGATGGAATACCAATTATCTACTACGGCTCGGTAGGCACATCACTGTCCCATTTCTGCTGATAAATGATATTCCAAGGAACAAGAGTTTAATGGTTGCGGGGATCCCTATGACAGGGAACCCCTATGGCTCTCGGGATATAACACACAAAGTGAACTATATCAATATATAACAACTCTAGTAGCGGAAAGGAAGGCTAAACAGGTGTAGAAGGAGACAATGACAACAAATTTCGTAACAATTTACCTTCTCAGTTGTGGAACTCTTTGTATGAGGAGAGTACCATCGATGAGAGCTTCTATTCTTTTTCAAGAGGGGACACCTTTATTGCTTTAACCAACGGGTATAGTTCTTCATTTCCTGGTTCTCCTTTTCATAACCTTTGGGTTGCAGTGGCTCTGCCCAAGCAGAACTTTCCCGAACCATTACAAGCCACCCATATCAAGTACTTTTACCCCTATCAGTGATTCTCTAATTCACACAATGCAATACAGGTTGGAACAGTTCTGTGCAATGTGTATGACACTTAGTTTGTTATTGTTATGCCCTGACCCCACCAAAAACAAAGGTTGGACAATGAACAGTGCACCAAAGTGGTATCATGCACTGAGAGCCCATCAGGCTGCTTTGGTGTTTCCCTAGAGAATGGCCTCCCACAAGTCCTCATTCCCAGTGAGTAAGGCACAGAAGTAGCGAATAACTGCAACAAGTAAAACAAACCCCTTGGCTTGTTACATTTCTCTGGCAGTGATGATCTGAATTTTTCGGCTGGAATTTTGGGATGGATGCTGGGACTTTGCCGATTGTGCGGGTAGTTGTGGTGGGTGATGGTGCGTGTTGTTGTAATTATGGGATGTTTATCCTCATGCTTTTTTTCCCCCTGTATGTGCAGAGGGTGTAGGAAAAACTACGTTGATAGAATCATTACTGAAGGGTTCGTTTGCTACAGAGGTTGATTTTGTGCTACCACGGCATGTCGCTAAAGTAAAATTTCTCACGAACAAAGGTGCCTGATGTGGTAGATTGCGCTGTAACGAACTCTGTGCCAGGAGCTTGTTTGAAAATATTTGACACTTCCTTTTGTATCTTTCAGCAATGCTTTGTGATATTCAAATGAAATTCGAAGGAAAAACTCCCTACTCACATCTTTTGAGCCTCCAGTGAAGTAAAGACTACAAGTTTGGCAATTATGAGAACAGCAGATGTAATTTGCTTGTTGTATGACTGCACACGTGGGAATGTATCTATCTGGCCTACTGAACTGGAAAACCCATTCAACTCTCAGGCTCATGACTCCATTTTATCATTCTGGATACCTGAAATAAGACGTGAATGTGGCAGAGTCCCTATTTTGCTTGTGGAAACCAAAAGTGATTTGAAATCCAGCTCAAGGGGTGAACCTGCCACACCAGCAATTGAGCATGTACTTCTACCACACCTCCCTCACAGTTGATTTATGGCTTTAGAGTGTGGATTCCTTCGTTGAATGTTCTTCTAAGCAGTTCAAGTCTGTAGTACGGGTATTTCAGTGTTCCCACAAAGGTAGTGCTTTCTTCTCTTTGTCCAGTTGTAATTTTGTAAGTGTATACACATCCAATCAGCATTTTATTGGACCGGCAGTTAGGCAAAATGCACCCTCTGTGTGAACAGGCTCTTATTCGTATCTTCAAGTTATGCGACAATGATCACGACGGTGTGCTAGACGATTTTGAGTTGAACAAATTTCAAGTAATTCATGTGATCATTTTAAATGGCTCTAAAATTATCTATTCTTTGAAGATGCTGTGTTTTCGAGAGCCTCTCCCTGCAAGTGATCTGGAGAAATTCAAGCAGAGTATTCACTCAACTCTGCCCTCGGGTGTAGATGACCTTGGAAGATTGACACTTGCTGGGTACTGTGCTCTTTAAATTGACTGTTCTGAAAGAACTTCACAGCTTTCTTTTCACACAAGAAAGTTTTCTCAAAATGGGAAGATATGAGCAAGTCTGGCAAGTGTTGAACACATTTGGCTATGGTCACGACCTAGAACTCTCACCTGTGTTTTTATATAAACAGTTGAGCGCCTAAGCAATAACCAATCAACTGAAAGACACATTTAGGGTCGTTGTTGACTCTGAGAATGAAGTCTGCGAACCATCAGCAGCGGCATTAGAGTTCATTTCACACCTCTGTGACTTGCACAATCATCAGTCTCAATCTTTTCTCTCGTCAGATATTGAGGTGGGACTTCATTGTTTTTATTTCGTGGTAAATCTTCCATAGTCTATGTTTCAAATTGTACCTAGAAACCATCACCTTATGGAAAACTATAAATCTGTGTACTTTGATCGATGCGGTAACCTCACCACAGAGGGATTCCTGGCTCTATGGTGGTATGACATCTGCAGTCTTCGAAGTAATTTTGAAATTCTGGCAGGTTGAAGTTTTCCAGTGACTGGAAAGGGGCTTTGGCAAGTTTGTCTTATTTAGGATACTCAAATCCACCAGCCACAGCAGTGATCGTGAGGTACACTTTAATTATTCGGTTCCTTTTGATAAATTGGAAAAGGCCAAGACGAAACATCGAAATGCGGAAACTGTTCAACATTTTTGTTTTTGGGTCTCGTGGCTGTGGCAAGGTACACTTCCAGTAAAATTCCTTAACTTACTTTTTACGTAAAAATAGTCCTCATTGCTCAATACCTTTATCAAAAGGCAATTTGACCCAAGGTATTTTCCCACAGTGGGAAATCAACGTGTTTGTGGTCCTGTGCAATTTCGTGGAACACTGAAGTACGCTGTGGTAAAAGAGAAAGCACAGAAACGAGCATAATTTATAAGAATCACAATCTACAGCTGCATGAATTTCCCTCTGATCTTCAAGTTGCTATGCAACCCTCAGAAATGACCGGGTGTGACATGGCCTGCATTCTGTATGATCAGACTTGTGACTTTTCCTTCCACCATGCAGCAAGAATGTGCTATATTCTCGAAAAAGTGTTATCCCCATAACCTCTATATTCTATTTACAAGCTTTCAGGATTACCCACATATCCCACGAGCCCTAGTTGCAACCAAAGTGGACAACACTTCACAGGTTTGATCCCATTTATTTGTCTGCTTTGTGTTACAAACATTCTTGTAGTCACCAAATAACGAACAAGCTAAAACTTTCTGCCGCACACACAACATTCCGCAGCCACTCTTCTTCTCAGCAAAAGAAACCAATTCCGCACTGATACTTACAAAACTCCTATCACACCTGAGTCATCCTCCAAAGGCTTCAACACAGCTTCGTTTGCACCTCAGAACTTTGTACTTCCAGCAACTAGTCAGAACAGTTCCACGTGCAATTACCTTTGGTGTTTCAGCACTGGCACTTGCCTTGATTGCCTCCTCCATCCTTCTTCGCTTGTGGAGAAGACACAAGAGCAGATAGACCAAAAAAACTAAAAACAAAAAAGGAGTTACTTGCTATCACCAACACAAGTATCAACTTGGTCCCACAAAATTCCTTCCTTCTTGGGCTGTGATGGGTGATGATCTCGCACAAGCAATTGACTGGGGAACCGTTGGGGCTTGACTGAGTTTTTATTATTTCCTCTCCATGGGCACGGTTTTTATTATTTCCTCTTCCTTCTTTGTGGAGGAAATGTAGGGTACAACAAGACTGGCCAAAGGAAGGCTGTTGGTCATACACATTACAACTCATCATCCAAGTCCAACTCCAGCTCGGGAAAATCACCCACCTCGAGTTTTCCTGCTTTGTAGAATGCTCCACAGAGTGGTTTGCATGCAAAGTAGCCTTTGCCGTCACTTTTGCCAAGAGGTTCATCAAGTTCCACTCCGATCTGTAGCAAATTGCATGTGTTACTTGGGATTTGATGTAGGAAGAAGTACCCAATATCCATGTGCAAATGAAACTTTGCCTATATACTTCACTGTGCCCCGAGTGTTCGTTCCAATGACTTGGCATCTGTTACCTTTTTTGTGGGTGAATAACAAGAAATACAGTTGGGTGCTTACCAATTTTAATGTTGGTTGGTAGAGTTTCCTCCTGCTGAGGTGCAGTAGAAATTGCACCAGTCCGCTTCATGTGCCTGAATGTGTCAGTACGTTGGTTGTACTTGTCCTCATCAAGAACAAACTTCGCTTCCTCTGCCTGGGTAATTCAAGGTGGGTTAATGCAGTATCCAACAAAAGAGTGGTGGGTGTTACAATGTGAGTTTCTGCCCGAGCAAGTTGATTCATTGTTGAAGTTGGGTCAGTATCCACAACTGTTATTTCCAGCCTTGAGTCTTCACCAGCTAAACTACCAAGTGTTGCACTCATATCAATGGCCTTCTCCCCTGTCTATTCATTAATGACCACAAGAGTTATTTCCTAGCATTATTGGATACAACAATTTAATAAATGAATATGTCCGTAATGTAATAATCCCCACAAAACAATAATAAAAAAAATCCCCCCACCTTGTGCAACATAATTTCCATGTTTGCAGGAGCTGTTCCCATAAGTGGGTACAGCTTGTCCTTGAGCGTCTCCACAGTCAACGACCGCGACATGATCTTACAAACACGGCACGTAGAGGACGACGCATGAGTGGCCACCACCTCCACAGATCCAAACTCCTCGTTCATTTGTAAAAGTCTTGGTACTTGGACGACAAGCTACTAGATCAAAATTTAATGATTGCCTCTTCTTGGCCTGGTGAGAAAAGACATCACAGGATAAAAAGAGCCTCCAGCACTAGAGTCAATTTTGCATAGCACTACACCAAAGTGAAAGAACACTAGTGATTTGTGGAGAATGGTGTTTGCAACCAACAAGGTATATCACTTTACAGTGACAAAGAAAGAACTGTCTGTTGGAGGAGCCGGAAGGTGGTTGTTATGGTGTGGTCCAGGGGGGATATTTGCTCTGATGAGGGGTGTTGCCCTGTAGAATCAGAAACAGCTGCGTGAAGTTCTGGGGGTGTCATTTTGTTTTGTTATTTTTTTTTTTTGGAGGCAGTCTTCTTACCAAGTAGCAACTTGATGGCACTTGGAGCCAGGTCAGGAAATGTGGTACATATGGGGACTAGAGATGGCAGTGTGCTTGTAAGAAAAGCGGCAGGTGACACAGCACCATGGGATAATGCACTGAAAGGATCACCCCCTGGTAGTGGGGCATCAATGTATTTTTGGAGGTATTTGTTAAGTACCAGTTCGGCCATTTCATGGCTTTGAAAGAGTGTGTTAATACATAATTAGCAAAAAAGGCGTTCGTCACCTTCTTGGTATTGGGTACTTTTTCACAAGACAGCCTGTGAGTTGAATGGCAAACACCTGAAAAAGAGTTATGCCTCCAGAAAGAAATTTATTTGAGTTACTTGTTTTATCATTTGTGGGTGGCAAAGCAACTCATCCAAAAAATCCAAGCATTTATCTTCCATATTTTCACCACATTTGGAAAGGTGTTGATTAACATACGCATAGAAGGTATTCCCTCTGTTGTAATTGGAATCAAGGATGTGTGGTAGCCTTGAAAGTGCACTAACTAATGTACATAAGAAAGGCAAAGTGGTGTCTGTGGTACCTTGATCAATATGGGATTTTGACAAAACATCTGGTGCAAAAAACTACAGACGATGGTGCGAGTTTCCTCCAGTACACCAACATTGGATAAGCTTGATGCTTTGGATGTGGCAGGTTGCTCCAAGCAATGTTCCAGTAAAAGTTGTATACAAGCACTATCTTGGGAGAGTATCAGAGTTGTAGTTTCTTCTTGAATTGTATTCTACAAGGATAGTTATTCCCGTTTATTTTTATTTTTAGGACACTCTCACAGGTGGTGACAATTGCGCTTGTGTTGTGAGATGTTTCCGTGAAGCAGTTAGATATAAGTTGAGAATCTGCAATTGTTAGGAAGACAAGACAGTTGAGCCTAACCTTGAGCATGACTGTTGTTAATGGGGGGCAAAGAAATGCCCGAGGTTCTCTAGTAATAATGCTCAGAGGATCCGATACATAATCCATGTGTGTGCGTGTGACACTAGAAGCAGATGGTGTCGGATTAGAATGAAGATGCTGTAGTGTTTTTAAACTGAGTTCCCATGGTATTTGTGTGAAAAGTTTCCCCCATAGAGCCACAAACTTGGTGGTTATATGATAAAACTCGTCTTGAAATCTTTTATAAGCTATAAAAAAAAAGTACATTCAAAACAAGAAGAACCGGTTATCCATAATATGAGGCAAAATTTTGTCAGTAATTACATTGAAGTACTCAGAGAGGTCAGGCAATGGCATTTCATCCAAAATACAGAGGACTGGTGGGTATGTTAGAAAAAAAAAGTAGGAACAGAAATAACCTTCATAAGCAGAGTCAGAGTTGCGTAGTATATCTAGCTTCGCTTCGACCTTGCCTGGATCTAATACTATGGGCCCACAAGGTAGATGGAAATCGGCTTTGCTAAAAGATGTAGGTAATAGAACCGGGTATGACGGGATACATTGTTGTGTGCTCTAATTGCTCCATCAAGCTTGAAACCTCAAGTAATTGTGGCATTTGATCTGCAATGAGTGGCAGTATATCCGAGATCAAGTTGCCAAATGATTCTGGATGTGCTTGAGCATAATTAAGTGTCTGCTTTACAGGAATCATGTACATCAGATCAGGTGGGTACACTATGAAAGATTTTAGGTCAGAGAGGAGAGCTTGTGCAAACCTGGAGGGGATTTAATGTCGACCCTAGGATTTGTCTTCAAAACTTCCAATCGGTGGAGCATGTAAGATTCATTATACTGCAGTAAGTAAAGCAGTATCAATGCACGGGCTGACATATTAGGCTAAATAGAGGGAAGAAAAGGTGAATGGGAGAAGTAACGCGAACCTCTTCATGAGAGTTAGGTATTCCAAAAATCTGAAGAATGTCTTCTTTTCGAATTGGAGACATTTTATACGCGCCATTGTTTGATGTTAACCTTAGCTTCTTTAATGGCTGGAAACAAAATAGGACGCAGAATACTGGTTCACAAATTGTGTGATGATAGAAGGAAGCAGCGAGTGAACTGGCAGAGCAGAGGCAATTATCTGCTTCGTCAACCATGGTGTAATATCAATACAATATTTGATAAAAAGACCATTGCCAAGAAGGTGACGAACGCACCCAATAGTAGTGTTGGGGTTGTTATCACTTTCAGAAAGCTATATTGATTGTATGGTGAATTTTCGTAGGAAGATATTGTATTACCCCTTGAACAACTGGAAGGTTTGCAGCTTGCTTGGCAAGGGAAATGTCATCATATACATCTTTCCGTAGGAGGGAGCAAAGAATGTGGAGAGTAGGGTTTTCTTATCAATGTCAAAACAAACATTTGTAAAGAAGAGTAAAACTGAGGGGGATGCTGATTCTAAGAGTTTGGCGTGCAAGTTCCAGTATCTGTGCCAGCTGGCTTGTCTGAATATAAACACCAAGAAGTAGAAGAAGTTCTGTAACAGAGTTTGTCTTCGTCAGATTGGTCATGAGTGATACAATCTCTTCCTGTGAGAAGCTTGTAAGGAGAAAATAATTGCAAGAGCTAAGGGCCACTTTGGTGGATAGTTCAGATATGTCTGGACAACAAAGAAGAAAGCAGACAACTAGTTGCTTTGTTCTGAGATCAATGAGTTTATGTAGCCACCAAAGTGTAATCACCTTGTGGATGATTCCAAATGAGATAGTGCAAATACTGATGCTATATCCACCGGAGCCAGCCTAAATTCCAGTATTGAAACTAGACAGCATAGAAGAAGAAGGGCAGTGTTTGTTTCAGATTTGAGATGGGTTTGACCACAGGCTTGAATGTCCTCATTCATCGGGGATTGCAGTTGCAATCTATTTAATAGGGATTGTACAATCTTATCCCTAAGTGCTGGTGGAATTTCTCGCAATGACAAGAACCAGCTGGAATCTTCATTGCGGAGCAAGGAACATAAAAAGTCTATCTTTGAGGCATCAGACTCTCCAACTATAGAATCATACTGACTTCATCATGTATGACATTCAAAGAAAGTGCAAGCATGACTGAAATTGCCGATGAAAAATTTTGGCTAAGCAGTTGGCTGCGTATAAATAAACTACAATGGGGTGATAGGTAACCAATCATTTCCAACACTTTACTTACAAATGTTATTCAAGAGGAATGAGCATTGAAAGGGTAGAGAATTACATGAGAGGTTCTTCTTTTGTCCTATTTTGCAGAAGGGATTGTATGATGGCATAAAATGAATGTGGCATGTTAGCCGCTAAGTTAACCAGTAGCTGGGGCCCTAATTCAACCCGGAGTAGGCCTTGGCATAACTCCTGTAATCAAGTTCAGGCACAAGGAAATCCAGAAGTGAAAATTACTTTAAGTGGAATTAATTTGGGAAAATAAGCCACCACAGTGGGTAGTGCACAATTGATTTCATCTAGATACACTGAAAGTCGTTAGATAATAATAACGTGATTATTTCCAAGCACACGGAGTGAATTCAGTATGTCAGAATTGTACTGGTTATCCCAAGGGGAATGGGTTAGCCAGTACAAGTCCCCAACAAGTACTGTAAGCCTATCATCTGTGCTTCCTTCTTCAAAGAGCCTCCCAAGATCCCCCTGGCACATATCCTGTGCCAGACGACTTTCTTGAAATGTCTGGTGAGAATACAAAGTTAGTGTAGGTTGTGACCCACAAGAACCCACTACCGGTGTTACAATCTGAAGGTCAGTAAAATAGCTCTGTATTTTCTGAAAATTGGCATTCATGTATCCAGTCACTTTCTCATACTTTTGTTGTTTGTTTGTTTGTGAGGTTGTAGTTTTTTTTTGTGGAAGTGCAAGTTACAATCCCGCACCCCCCAAAAAAAGACATCTCGAATTTGTACAGAAGGCATCAAAACACGAACCGGCGCCAACACACACACACACACACGCGCGCACCTCAGGAGTCGTAGTCAGCCACGCCATCGCCACGCGCTCCTCCGTCGCCGTCGCCGTTGCCCCTCGCCCCTGCTGCGTCCCGCTGTCCCCCACCAACTTGGGCGCGTGCCGCGCCCACTCGCCCCGCCGCGCCGCCGCCGCCGGTGCCTGCTGCGCTTGCTGCTGCTGCTGCTGTGGCGCGGGTGGCGGAGCAGCCGCCGTACTCGTCGTCGTCATCAGGCGGCGACCAACCACACGCGACATGGAGCCGCCGCCCAGAGAGACGCCGCATAGCGTCCCTACGACGGCGGGTGGCGGCTCGCTGCACTTGTCGGCGCCGGAGCTCTCCACGTCCATGGTTTTTTCTCGCGAGATGTAAGTTGAAAATTAATTTTAAAGAACAAACAGTTTTTGATGCGATCCGGGGGTTCATGAACCCTGGATAAACAATGGCTCTGGTGTGCCCTTAATCCAGCGCCTGGAATCGTCTGAAGGGAACTTGTACTCGGCAAAGTCCTTCACTGTGAGCTCAGGGAATCGCCGCAGAGTCTCCTGCATTGTGATCGGCGAGAGGCTCACGAGCCGCACGAAATTCTGCTTGACAATCGCTGCATTGATCCCCAGGAAGTGGTGTAGCAGCATGTCCCACGTGGCCAAGTCGAACTTGCTGGTGTATGGGATGCTTCCCCATTGGATTTGCAGGACCTATGTTGGGAATCAGGTCGCGGAATGAAAGGTATGGAATTTTTTTACCTCTTCTAGTTTAATGTGGAAGCTGTTGATGAGCCACTCGGCACAGCCGGCTTTCCCTGATGCAACGAGCCGGCACAAAATCCGGTTGTTGTTTGAAGTGGCGAGTGCACGGTCAAATTGGAAGTGTGTAGTCAGTCATTTGGTGGTCTTGCTGGAGCTCAGGCCTCCCTTGGATTCCGCGAAGCACTTGGCGACTGCTTCACGGGATATTCCGCGGCCCATGGAAACGAGCTTTTTGGCTTGTGAGAGGGTGACAACAGGAAGGCTATGCTTCAGAATCCCAATGAGAAGTTCTGAGAGCTTTGGCTCATCAATGGCGAACCTCTCCAGGAGGAGCAGTGGGATGGTTGGGGATTGCTTGTTGTACATATCCTTAACTGACCTCATCACCCAGCTGCGTTCCACTTCCGCGTTCTGCATTGCGATGTGATTCAAAAGCCATTCCACACATTCTGCCGTAAGTTTCCAGATCCAGTGAGCTCTATCACAGATCCACTTGAAAGATTCCCCTGCATCCCCATCCATCATTGAAGTGGCCTTCTCCAGGAGGTGGAACTTCGCATCCAACCACTACGCAACTGATATATTACCGCTTTCCACTGCGCAAAGGAAGCACATAAGGGCATGCCTTAATTGCAGGTCACCTTGGTTCACCTCAGTCAGCATGAACTTCACCAGTTCCACGTCACCTGACGGATTCTTACAGGTAATATACAACTTAAACGGTAAGTCGGTGGCGTTTTGAGTGCCACAAATCCATTTAGCCATTCCTGGTCCTCCTTCTCCCATCAGTGCCAGTATTACAATACTATTTGTTAGAGTGCAAGAAAATCTGTCTGTGAGCCACAGGAGTACATCCAGTCGGTTGACCTTGAAAACTGGGGTACCCATAGAAGACAATCGAAAGTGCTCAACAATGTAACGACATATCTGCGTCGATTCCGCCGATCTGCCCTGGAAAATACAGTGCAGCAATGTTAATCGCCGGTTGTTTGCTACGTGGAATTTCTCGCAGCACCACTTGAACAGCTCCAGGTTCCCGCTTTCACAAGCACGCTCGTGTACAGCACCATTGTATTTCCTGAACTGCTTGATGACCCCTAAGGAGCCTACGATCCACTTGGCAACTTCCAAGTGCCCACCAGACACAGCAGCCAGAAACGGCCCGTACAACTCCCACGCCTCAGTGATACCGAAGCTCCCCGCGACCCACGCAGCCGCATCCAGCCGCCCCCCCTCGCACGCCCTGCGCAGCGCGCGGCAGTCCCGCACCTGCGCCGCCAGCTCCCCCTGCTCCCCGGGCCACACCAGCCACGCAAAGCGGCCGGCGACCAGCCCCTCCGCTGGCCGCAGGTGCCCGCCGGCGCACAGGCCCCCAAGCACGCGGATGAAATCCTTTCTGCTGCCCCGTGCGCGAGCGCCAGGGAACTGCTGCTGCTACCGCCGCCGCCTGTGGTGGGTCACCAGCCAGCCAACGCAGAGCATGCAGCCGGCCGCGGCGGCGGCGTCCAGGACCGCGTGGAAGTGCTCGTGGGTGCGGAGGAGGCAGCGGCACACGGGGCCGACGAGGGGGAAGAACGCCTCGGCGACACGGAGGGCCGTCGCCACGCTTGGCGCGCGTTTTTTCCGGCGCGACGGGGTGTCGAGGAAGAGCTCTCCATTTTCGCGGTGAGTGGTTTTGCGGAAGGGACTCATGGGATGATAAAGCCGCGAAGTCGTCACTCGGGCTCTCCAATACGACACACATCAGCGGAAAGTAGACAGTTTGCGACAAGAGCCCTCACTGGTGGCAGGTGTTGGTGTGTACGGCATGTGAGGCGCCATATATCGGAGTGTTCTACAACAACAGAGGCGACGTTATGGTTCACCAAGGAAGAGAGGAAGAGCAGATATGCGAGGTTGCTGGGCCACGTCTTGCGCAAAAAAAAAACAGAAGGCCTTTTTAGTGGAATTACAGCTTCCGTTTTTGCAGAAAGAAAACTGATTGAACGCGGACTGCAGCGACAAAGCATGGCAACCAACAACGGCCAACTCCCACAGGGGAAACCCCGATTCACTTACTCTTCTATGCAAACGTTCACTCTTGTGTGCCCAGCGTGCAAGGTACATCTCGCTATTATGGGCGCTTGGCGACATCCTCGCCCTGTTGCCTTACCGTGTTTATTTTTTGCTCGGACTCACTCGCGGCACTCCACCCCCCCTTTTTCGCTTGTTTTCTCACTCAGGAACCGCCGTGGGAACCAGTGGAAGCCGAGTGCGGGGACACCTTTTGTGGCGACTGCATGCGGTCCCTCTCCCAGACTTGTGGGTCCACGCTGCTGTGCCCGTCCCTGCTGTGTAGGCAGCCCATCGGCTGCACCAAGTCGGTGCGCAACAAGTTGGTCGTGGCCCAGCTGGCGTCGCTGAGGGTGGCGTGCGGCTCGTGCGGCAAGGAAATGAACAGGGGATCGCTGGTTGATCACGTCCCACAATGCCAAAGGCGTATGTAAAGGTTTTGTTGATGCTCGTGCTATTTTTGGCACAACAAGCTGCCGTTTTTATTATTATTATTATTTTTTTTTTTTTTAAACAACATCAAACTATTAATTATGTTCTGAGAACTGTTTTCTTATTCTTATTTTGTCTGGGTTTCATTTTTCTAGCATGCCCTTTGTGTGGGATTAAGGTGTCTCTGAGTGATCAAGAAACACATGAAAACACTGTATGCACAAAAGCCATTGTTTGGTGTGAAGCATGCCGCACTAAAATGCTCAGATCAGACCTTGCATCACATATAAGCCAATGTCCTGGTAAGGATGACCTTTGTACTGCCTATTTGAACCTTGTGCACCCTCCAGAAAGGCTTGGCCAGGGTGATTGTACACCCATATTTTGTAGAGCAAAAGTTTATGGCTGTAGTTGGGTTGGAGTGGGCTCCAATTTACAATCCCATGAGGAATCATGCAAGTTTTTACCTCTTTTACCAGTACTGGATGAGGTTGAAAATATAACCTAAAGATTTTAATAACACCACAAAGGTTAGAAGGCAAGGAGAAGAGCAAAGAAAAATCATTGCTGACCAGGGTAACAAAATTTCAGAGCTACAGGCTCTTGTGGGGCAACTACAACAACAGGTACTAAAGCTATGTTCCCTGGTTGTTGACCAAGCACCGGGCCACCATATACAAAGCCCCTCTGTGCTGCCGAAACCACCGTTACCAAAATTCGGTGTGGCCTCTCCATTTCTCAACCTTACCCTACCTCACACTGCACTGCAGAATGGTCTACAGAGAGAAAGTCAAGTTACATGAAGATATCCGGAAACGAGGTGACAAAGATTCTAACCGATACCAACCACCGCTCAGCAATTGGGGTTGACAAGTGGAATGCCGGCCAGTACTATTTCATCGTCAAGGCAGTGGCCTTACATGCCACTGGCAGTGATTACTTGGGCGTTGGAATAGCATCCTCAGATAGTGACCTAGAGCGCTGGGGAGGCGAGAATGGTGTATTTCTCAGCTGCGTGGGGGGATCATCCCATGCCGGTATCAACACCCAGGGGTGTTCGTACCCCCTATGCACTGCAAATCCCGGTGATTCCATAGGAGTGCTAGTTGACTGTGATAATTCCACAGTGCAGTTCTTCCTCAACGGGAAGCCAGTTGCTTCCAGTCATGTGAAGTTTGAACTGCCCGTTTCACCCATTGTTTCATTGTACACAGAAAAAGACTCCATCATAGCTGAATATGCTGAGATACCAGTCGATTTCCCAAACCCACAATCTTTTAAAGATAACTTGTAGTTCTAATTCCTTTCTTCCCAAATTCAGAAAAATGCATTTTTCGCCACCTTCTTCTTTTGGGTGTGTTTGAAAAAGCAACGTTTGTGAGGCGGTTTGGCAAACGAGCGAAAAACGAACGAAAAACAATGAGTACCCACACTACGACGTTGGTATTGGTTGCAACTCTGTGTTGTATGTCATTCCCTTAAGTGACGCGAGGACTTTTGGCAGGTGTCTAACCGTGCGTGCTTTAAACAAAAACAAAGACCTTGGCGGTGATAACTACTACGTTGTTGACGCGGCGAGTGCGCCAAATGGGTACTTTATTGACTTGTTCACGCACCAGCTGTACAACTTCCACGATCCCTATCTGAACACCTACACGAGCTTGTGTACTCTCCCATATTTCAATTTCTATGCTGGTTTGTAGTCGATCCTTTTTTTTTTTGTTATTATTATTTGGCTAAACGTCGTAGGGGATTTTGTTAATGGGAGTGTGGAGGTGATGTATGCAATCAATTATGATGATATGTCTCTGTATTCAGTTTCGATGACTGCTTGTTCCGCCACATTAATTGGCTCCACTGGACTTGCATACGGGTCTTACTATTCAACTGGAATGACATGGTCAACCACACTCAGTGCAATGATTGCCTCTTTCACAACTATTTCCTACTCATACCTCTACACTATCAACCTGCAAAATGGCACAGCCACGTATCTCATGGAGATTGTTGGTGCTCCAATAGTAATTGATATTGCCTCAGTACCATCTGGCCTGATTTATGTATTGGATGCATCCACGGATAATACTTTTTGGGCAGATCCAATTGCCTTGACGAGTGGCCAACTTGGTTACGCTGGCTACTCCTTAAATTACGCCCAAGGGATGAGCTATGATCCTTGCACAGATGAGGTGTATATTGCAGCCTATAACATAGGCAATAGCAAAGCTGAATTTCGCCTGCTTGACCGCTCCACTGGTAGTACAGTCCTATATGCAACTATGCCTGGTGGTGAAGATGATTGCTTAGTTTTTGAGTCACATTGTGGTATTTTACGTTTGTGACATGCTTTTATTTGGTTTTAACCACCCACATCTTAGTTGAAGTCGATGACAGTCTTATAACAGGTTCTCTGAAGAATCAGTTTCTAATGTCGTAATTTATTAACAGATGATCCATTAATGTGTGACGACGCCACTGAAATTCTCTCTCTCCCAAGTAGTTATATCCGGGATACTGGTGATGCCCCTTATGGTAGTGTTTCTTGTTGGGGAGCAATTCCGAATAGAGGTAGCAAATAACTATTCCAGTACAGTACTCAGTTCACATGCAGGAAATCTTTTCTTATACACTGCAACTCAGACTGGGAACCTGAGAGCAGAAACCTGCCAAGGCTCCACCTTGGATACAGCTATTGTGGTGTTCACAAGCTGCGTCACATCAGGCATCATTAATACTTGTGTTACTTGGGGAACTGACGAGTGTGGTCAACAATCTATCGTAACTTGGCAAGCCACTGCCGGAGTCACATATTGGATGTTTGTTACAAGTTTCACAGGATTAGGAGTGTTTAACTTGACTGTTTCAGGTCTCACCCCAATATTTTTGATGAGTCTAACATCTCGCAGCTCTCCCAGATTTGCTCGCATGTACAGCGGCATATCCGATAACCTCCCTACCATATGAAAGCTACTGGAACAGCCCAGATGTGCAGATGCAGTACGTTTCCTGCTTTTATGTCAATGACCCAGGTGTGCTCTGCATTATCTTCCATCTTTTCGAAAGCATTTATGTACATAATCAGGAGTTTTATGGGTCTATACAACCTATTCTGATGGTCCACTCAAAGCAAGCACTTGTGACGACTACACGAACTTTAACACTTCTATATATATCCTGTCGGAGTGTGACACATCTGGACAGATTTGGGGATGTTCCGCCTATGCCCGAGGTAATTGTGGCACCAATGGTGCCGGCAGCTCCATACAGTGGTTTGGATCCTCTGGTTACACATACTACATACTTGTTAGTGGTCCAAACTTTGGCCAATTCAAGTTAACTGTTGAGGGTATGCCAATTGTTGCACTTTAGCCGGAAGGTTGTTTAATGCAAAATCTTAGATGGAAGTAACTTGGCCTGTTCTGATGCTATTTTGGTGGACAGTGATCCTTTTGTATATACTTCCACTATGTATGATGCAGTTGATGTATGGATGAGCTGTATTGGCTTCTGGACACAAGGTTACCCCGTGCCATAAACAGACGACTCAGTCCAACACACTATCTTAGGCATCCTCTTTGTGTACACTGCCTCCGCCTCTGGAATAGCACAAGTTGACACGTGCGGATCGGGCGCAGATACTCAACTCTACGTATTTAGTGGTTGCTTAGAAGATGGATATGTTGCCGTATGCCTTGGAAACAATGATGATTTCTGTGATCGCGGTTCCTCTGTAACTTGGGATGCATTAGAAGGTGAAAACTATTATATCTTGGTCACTGGGTACTATTATTATTCAATGGACTTTACGCTGACTCTTACTGGTATCTGTACTTCGATGGATTAACTTCTAACTCCCTTTCTTTGCAGGGCCCTCATCCATTACGACTGACTTCAGTGCTTATGTAGTAGACACTTCATCAAACGCGGTTCTTCACTTTACAACTACTGCCACCGTAGAGACAGTTTGCAACTTTGACTACAACACGTATGTTGTCGCTGGAGATTTCGCTTATGGTGACACTGAGGCCCTGTATATTTACGACTACTGGGGGAATTTCTACCGTCTCCACCTTTCTGACTGCGCCTTGGACTACGTGGGTTGGCAAACTGAAGACACAAATTACGTATACGGCATGGCATGGAGTGATTTCGACGGTGAAATGTATGCTGTAACAACGGACCTAAGTAACACATACCTGTACACCGTTGATATGACGTGGGGGAGCTTGGAGTATCGCAATGTGGTATGTTACTTCTTTTTTCTTCCTGTTGTTTTCTGAAGCAGTATGAAGTTTGTGGGAACCGTTATTGCTGATATTGCTGCGGATTCATATGGCTACATATATGGCTATGACGTTGCTAGCGGCTACTTTGTCTACATTGATATTAATCAGGATTACACAATGGAGTTTGCTGTCGATTATGGACAGGAACTGTGGTACACAATGGCATATGATTTATGCACAGAGACACTGTATGCCCTTACTCTGACCACTTCCGGTTCCTACCAGTTGAATCAAGTGAATACCCTGGATGGTAGCAAAGTCCTTCTCGGCGTTTTCTACACACCCTCCTACTTCACGGCGTTTTCCATTGGTGGCTGCAGTAACCACAGTATATATTCACTTCGTTTTTTCATATCCCCTTATGTGTAACAGAAGAAGATTCTGGCCTCTCTACGGCTGGCATTGCAATTCTGATTACTTTGGGTGTTCTTGGAGGCGTCGGGGTGGCGTTTGCTTTGGGAGCGTGTTGCATTTCTGCCAGCAAGAAACCCGAGGGTGATCACGAGCCGACATCACCAGAGACCTATGAATCCGCCACGGTTCCGCCCACAGTCCCGGTAATGCCAACTCCAGGATCAGAATCCACAACAGCTCCGGCAGTGGCACCACCAGCCACCATGCAACCCACACCGCTTCCGTCAACAGAACCCACGATCGCACCCATGGCATACCCGCCGGCACCAATGCCCTATCCCTCAGGGTTCTCAACCACAACAGCAATCTATGACCCCACAGAGGTCACTCCACAGAACCCCTATGCTCCACAGCCCTACCCCCCGATGTACCCAGCCATTCCAGAGGCACCAGTGTATGTTGATCAGTCACAAATGCCACCACCATATCCACAGCCACCACTCTATGGAGGGTCCAACTACTCATAGCCATCCCCACTACATCCCATGTGTGAATATGACACCCCATTCCACCTTACTGTACACAATAGGGTAAAGAACAACTTTTTTTTTTTTAAAATTCTTGCCCTCCCATAAGTGGCTGATTGGGAAAACAAAACCAGGCGGTCTGCGCGAAACAACGAAACTGAGTTAGCCGATTCAATCAATCTGGGACAACACTTCAGTGGTTGGCTCTCTTTGTCGAATCTGAGAGAAGGCATTCCTTGCAGGACAGCTTTAACACTGGTAGGCACCCCATTTGTGTGTACCATTGTGCCGCTGTTGCACATTTTTTTTGTGTTGTTGGAGTACACTGGCCGCCACCAACCAGCAGTCCTTTCTTATGGTCCCCAGAAGAGGCTCACTTGGCTTTAAGGTATTTGAGCATTAGTATTCCCCGAGCGTTTCGCTGCTATGTTTTCTGGTTGCCCTGGGTCAGTGGCACAGACATATGAACCGATTTGCCTCCCACCAGCCGTATAAATCATGCCATGCAGTTGTTGGATATCCAGCTCTTACAACACTCCTTGAAACCAACATTGCATTTTACTGTAGGCATCACATCCTGCCGTGCTTGTTGGTAAGAGAAGAGTTGAGTTAGAATGTCAAGCCGAAATACATCCCCTGTTGTATTTGTATGCTGGCCAGCTTCGGATTCTTCAACCCAAAAGAGATTGGATCTTGTTTGTGTGCCACTCCTCAACGAAGCAGTTCCCCACATAGTACACAGCAGCTATCCTCCGTCCTGTTTTCGTTTTGTGTAATTCAACCCTCATGTTTCCAATAGGTACGTACTTCTTTTCCTTTGGCACTGGAACAAAATATGCTGTTTGCTGCCGCTACTCTTCGGTACTGGCAAACCTCAGGCTGCTTAATGACATTAACTCTTCCTCAGCAAAGTGGGACGTCATAAGTTAATTCCCTGAGTTCTATGTTGAGTTCATTCAAGAATACCAGTTCTAGCAAGCCATGCAATGCAACTGTACGAGCACAATTTTATGATGTTTGCGAGCTTCATGAACGCTATCTTGTTCCAAAAGGGAAATGTTGGACTGTTACAGTATCTACTATCTCCGCACATTGCAACACACAGTAGACAAGTATTCTTTTCTACACGACATCTCTATTCCAGCCATTCCGTTCGTCACAACCACACCCGAAAGCATTAGTAAATACAAAGACTTCGCCTTAATGTGGGAAAAAACTGTTTTCTTTTTTTTTCTCTGGGAAACCAGGGTTGTCCACAAAGACCCAAAATCGGCCGTGCTGCACTTCATACTGCTTGCTGCTGCAATTGAGTGCTTGAATTGAATCCCGCTTCTCTTCCTAGCACAAGAGGCCCCGATTTTGCTTTTGCTGTAGTAGAATTGAGAGTGCTTGAATTGAATCACCGCCGCTTCCCAAATATATTCCCCATCCATCCCTCAGAGTCACTTACCTCACCCACACACACTCCACTATATGACACACAATGCGACAACGGTACCTTAGCTAAGATCTGACTGTACCTAATGCTGCTTACGGTGTCGCTGTTGTGAGCTACATCTCCCCTGTTGCGTTTTTGCTTTGTTTTCCCAAAGCGCGACCAGATTTTTAGATTTTCACTTTATTGGGAGTTCCCAGAGCCTATTGGACTGAGGAACCAACCTGGTACCTTGAGTGGCGTATGTATGGCAGACCCCACAATTTGTTTTTCTGGGGTGCTGTGGATTTGCTATTCCCAGTCACCTGGGTAGTTGGCGGTAAAGTTACCTGTGCAGTGTGTACCTACTTTACTCTTAACAGTGAACCGGAAAAGCCAGTTTCACTTGCCCCGTTGAGATTGGTGCCGTGCTTGAATAGAATCACGTGTTGCAATAATCCTTCAAACGTTCCCCTTTTATTTACGGAACTACAATTGCTGTGTGACATATTCCTTTTTCAGGAGGAATGTGCTGATACTGTCCCACCAAAATAGTGCCAAACGCGGATGAGGGCTTCCATTGAAGGCCGTTGTAAGGGATCCGCAACAAGGCACAACGAAATGAGCTGGCGGGCCCATATCGGCAGCAGTTGCTTTGGCTTTTTCTTTTGCCTCAGTGCAGTTTCTTTGTTGTTGTACGATGAACCACAGTTTGTGGCACAGCGGTCGGCGTCAACAACAAAGGCACCGCTGGCGAGAACGCGCCCAACTTGGAACCTCTCCACCTGCGTGCCGTGCCGTCGAGAGAATTGTGGGTCCGATTTCGCTTTTTTTTTTTTTTTTTTTTGGATGAGTTCGGGAGCGGAATAGTAAGGAAAAATTACTTGTGGACTTTCGCATAGAACTTGGCTGGGTTCTGGAATAGTGAATGTGCGGTGCCGGCTGTGATGAGGTCGATCTGAGATCAACCAAGGACAGTGGTGCGATGACGTTGTGAACAAGAATTCCTTGTTATGTGAGTGAGTATGTACAAGGGTAGAGTGTATAAATAGGCATGAGCACAAATACCGAAATCCCAGACATCGCCCTGAGTGCTGGGAAGAGTGTTCCCTTGTATGACAGCTTCGGGGGTTGTATTTTTTACTGGTTTTTCATCCTCACCCATTATTTTTCTGGGGTTATCGTCGTCAACAAAAACACCATAGGTGATCTATTTTTGTTTTGTCTGGTGACAAAAGGTAGGATTGGGAGAGTGGGAGAAACCTTTGCCCAAGGGCCTGATCCTGCTAAATCCAATGAAGTGACCAAAACATTACCTGCGTGATTTGTCTGAGTTAGTTGTTCGCAAGAACATCGTCAGAAGGAGAGAGGAGATCCGGAAGCAGACACAAACCGACGCAAATATCACCATGGGCAATAGGGGGATGCTGCCCGTGGAGGTGGTTAAGGCCCTGTGCAACATCTTTCAGAATATGTTCCCACAAGCACATCGGAAGAGCCTCATCCAGTGCCCCTTTGTGCTCCCGCGGGTATTCGAGGCATACTTTCAGTAATGCTGATAAGGAGAGTACTTCACTGGAACTTGGTTCTTCAACAGGGCCGCGTGTGGTGGCAGGAAGCAAGTGAGGAGGCGGGATTACACTTGGTTGGCGTTCAAGAAAGCGGAGCAGCATTTTCCCATCCCGCTGGGGCATGCCAACGAACGTTGCTACATGCTCATGGCCTGGGAGATAGTTGAGTGTGTTGAGTTCTGGCGTAAGAAGCAGCAGGGTATCTATAAACTTGTCGGGTTCACTGGAACTGGTATGGAGCACCGTAGTAGCGGTTTCTTGAGGGGGGGAATTTTTTGCACCACCACTATAGCACTCCCAGATCATAGTATATCCCAAGCCAACGTTTGCTCTGCTTGTCATGAAGGAAATCGGGTTGTATAAGTCTTCTGGTGCCATCTCATGTCTAATAGAGGAATAGGGATGTTCGCAGTCCAGGGTCGGCCCACGGTCTCTTCCCAAGTCCGTCTCCATAATCTCTTTGTGGGAAATGTGTCGCTTAAGGCAGTTTTGCCAGTCAGGAATAGCGGGCTTGTTCTCCTTCAAGCACTTTGGACAAACAAACATAGGATTCAAAGAAGGGTTCTGGATCATTGATCGAGCAGTTCTCTTGAGCAAATTGACGGTGGTACTCATGAGGTTATTCTTCCAGCTGAATCGTGACATACTATCACCGAGGTCAGTGATCATGGCAACTTCAACGGTTGTTTCTTGTGTGACTTTGGCCACTGCACGTATCATCAGCAAGTGAAATGTTTGGGGTGTTTCCATTTTCACCCAAATTCCATTTCTCCAGAACGATACAGGAATAACACCAGGAACGTTACACAGAGAGCACATCACCGTTGAAAATGCTTCAGCAGGAAGGAACCCAAATTTGAGCCGACACCCATGCACTGGTGTGCTGGTTTTTACATGATTCCAGAAACATTTCTCAACGAGTTTGGGATCGGCGGGGAGAAGAAAGAAAGACATGTACGGTTTCCCGAAGATCTCCATCATCATCCCTAGTCGTGTGAGATCTTCCAGAGTGGCCAAATCAATTGCCTGGTGTTCAGTTCTCAAGGGTTCATATACGAAATCGGGGGTGGCACGAACACTGGCAACAGATCGGGTGATTGAGGTGATGGTCTCAGTGAACCAAGATGGCTGCAAAACAACAAACTCATTGTTGTTGCTCTCTGAGGCACCTTTTCCCATGAAACTGGTGTATCTCAAGTGGAAAATGGCGCCCATGTTAGACAACCAGTCAAAGCACATCCTCATTTCCTCCTGTTCCTGGACTGGGATCATTGTCCTTTTATTTCTCCCAACTCCACAATCATGTGCTATTCTGGCCAGTTGGGACAATTTCAGTGTTGGATTCTTGGTTGTCACTGTCCCAACAACAAGGTCATGCAGCTTCACCCAACTTGGTGGAACATACATTGGTGCAAATATTTGACTTTGAATTCCACGTCGTATGTGGAACATAATATTGTTTTGGAAGGGGATATGCCGATCTGATACCTCATTGCTGAAGGAAAATCCATTACCCTCAGCCAGGTTCACTGCAAACCATCCACAGAAGTTGATGTTGGATTGCCATTTGTGGATGATGGGAGGGAACAAGTTGTGGAGGAATAATTGTGCATTTTTATCTCCCCCCAAAGCTTCAATATCTTGGTAAAATCCAACAAGAATCACCTTGGGGATTGGGGTGCAATGCATACTTTGCGCCTTGTTGTTGTGACAGAGATGAAGTTGAGTGAGCCAGAAGTGCAATTTGGGAACCACCACATCTGCATTCAATGACACATCGCAGGTGAGGATGAACACTGAATTGCTGTTAAAGAAGCAAGGGTAGAATGGGTTCCAGTCCTCATTGCTCCCACCTTTTGATTTTGGTGAGAAAAATATTGGCAAGAGTCGGGTTATTTGCAACCTAACTCCCATGCTGTCCAAGTATATGGATCTGTTCTCTCCAACTTGAATGGTTGGTGCACTTGGATAACTGGAGTACTCTTAGTATTGCTTCTCATAGTCCTTTTGGGTTGGTTCTCCATCAAACATTTGAGTAATCCGTAATTGAGATGGTGAGGTCCCCCCATCATAACAATCTTGGTGTTGGGTTGCACTTTAATTGGGATCTCTCCAAAAAGAAGGAAGGATTTGATTGCCTCCCATGGCAGACTTCTCAAATGTGGGGGAAGGCTTTTTAATGGATTGTTGTTAAGTTCCACCCAAGGGATTCTTGAATGGAGGAGCCATTCTGGAATTTTGTTGATTTTGTTGTCTGATAAATCCAGGCCCCCACATGAGATTCCCTCAAGCTGTGGTGGAACACAATCCAAAATTTGTTCCTCCATGCCAAGTGAGCAGGTGCAAATATTATTGCACGAAAGGCAGAGCTCTCTCACAGCAGGCCAATTCCCAGCTTTAACCCAGGCACGTAATGCACTTGTTACATTTTCCGCAAAAGATCTGTGCTCTCCTGAAAGGAGAAGTAATAGTGAATGAACAGTTGGAAGGGTCATCCATGCAATATCAATTAATCCTTCCTGTGGAAGTGTCTGTGTAATGGATGGAACTGGTCTGTTCGGAGCTGTATATATTTTTTGATATTGAGAAGTAAAAACTCTTTTTTTTCTTACTATTTCGGAAAGGCTCATGTACTGCGTTGGCTGCTTGAGTGACTGATAATATTAATACTTTCAATGATCTTTCTGTCATGCCATTGTACTTGAGCAGCTTCACAGCATTAACCTGGCCATTCATAAAATTTCAAAAAAACCAAAAAAAGATGGAAATGAAGTGGTTCGCGTATAGTGAACCATACACTACATTAAATGCAACCCAAAGTGGGGACAAATACGGCTCGTCGTCTCGCTGGGACAAGCCAGTCTGTTTCGCACTGAAGTTCACAAGAATCAACGGAGCTCGTGCCCCCATCCGCTGTGCTTTGGCTGCCAGCGACCGAGCGGCGGTAATATCTTTCCTGAGCGCGCCGACCTTCCTGGCTTCCCCGACCTTTGCGACCGACCCGACTTTCTTGATGCGCATTGTACCGACGACCACAGAACCCTCGGCATCGGCACACCCGGGCTTCAGTTCAGGGTGAAACACAACACAGCCAACTCCGCAAAAACGATCACCAACACCACTCTTCTCCGCCTCCTCCTCCTCCTCGCCGCCGCCACATTTGGCCGCAGTTGCAGATGACGTAATCGGTCGCGGCGGTGTGCCGGAAGCGTCATGGTCATGATCAGGAAGCAAATCAGGGCTAATGGTAACGGCCACGGCGTCGTTCAATTGTTTCACCTCGTGATGTGATTCATCAAGCGTCCGATACAATGCGCTCAGCAACTTCCCAGCCTTCTGGGTCGGGTTGTACGATGATGAAACATCAATCACGTAACAGTGGACGGTCTTTTTGTTGGTACTGTTGTCAGGCACGTGCTGATTCATTCACTTGGGTGTTTTTGGGTGTTATGGTGCACGTAACTGATATCTACAATTGCACCTGGTGCAGTGGTGATTAGAGGAATGGCGAAGCGAAGCTTGTATCATCACCACTTTTGGTTGTTTTTTTTTTCAACTAAGGCTTTTAGGGCGAAGTGCCAAGGTCACCCCGTCTCAGTCGTCAAGATTCGAAATCAATTAACCCAACCCCAAATGTTGAGGAGGGCTTCCATTGAAGGCCGTTGTAAGGGATCCGCAACAAGGCACAACGAAATGAGCTGGCGGGCCCATATCGGCAGCAGTTGCTTTGGATCTTGCTCGTGCATCACCGCAGTTGCTTCTGCTAATGACGGCGGTGAAACTGAGGTTGTGTGCCAGGTTGTGACACATTGGCCGGCGTCAACAACAAAGGCACCGCTGGCGAGTGCGCGCCCAACTTGGAACCTCTCCACCTGCGTGCCGTGCCCTCGAGAGAATTGTGGGTCCCGGTTCCCTGCTGGCGAGTGAATCGGTTTCGGGAAAGAAGTAAAAGAAGTGGGGAAATACCAACGGCCGGGGAATTATGGGTCTCCAGGGCTGCATAATCGCCGGGCTGTTCCGGGGGTGACGAGGTCGATTTTAGTTCCACATAAGACAGAGGCGCGACTACGTTGTGAACAAGAATTCCTTTCAGTTGTGTGAGTGAGTATGTACTAAATAGCGCTATACCGAAATCCCAGACATCACCCTGAGTGCTGGGAAGAGTGTTCCCTCGCGTGACGGATTCAGGGGTTGTATTTTTTACTGATCTGTCAGAATCTCCCATCGCTCTTCTTCTGGTGTCATCGTCGGCGACTGTAACACCATAGGTGATCTATTTTTGTTTTGTCTGGTGACAAAAGGCAGGATTGGGAGAGTGGGAGAAACCTTTGCCCAAGGGCCTGATCCTGCTAAATCCAATGAAGTGATCAAAACATTACCTGCGTGATTTGTTACAGTTAGTTGTTTGCCAGAACGTCATCAGAAGGAGAGAGGAGAGCCGGCGGCAGACAAACCGACGCAAACACCACCATGGGCAATAGGGGGATGCTGCCCGTGGAGGTGGTTAAGGCCCTGTGCAATATCTTTCAGAATATGTTCCCACAAGCACATCGGAAGAGCCTCATCCAGTGCCCCTTTGTGCTCCCGCGGGTATTCGAGGCATACTTTCAGTAATGCTGGTAAGGTGAGGGTTTGATTGGGACTTGCTTCTTCAACAGGGCCGCGTGTGGTGGCAGGAAGCAAGTGAGAAGGGAGAGTGACACGTGGTTGGCGTTCCAGAAAACGGAACATCATTTGTCCACCCTGAAGGGCAATGCTAACGAACTTCGCAACATACTGATGGTCTGGGAGATAGTTGAGTGTGTTGAGTTCTGGAATAAGTTCCTCCATGGTACTTGCAAGCATATCTGGTCCATTGAAACAAGAATGTATCACCGTCACGGGTTCTTTTTGTATGACATTACTGGTGTTGCACTCACTACTAGCATTTGGTCCCAATCCAGGTTTGTTGTATCTGTACATGAAGGAAAGAGGGTTGAATAAGTCTTCTGGTGCAATGTCATTTATGAACACGTCGTGATGCATACAATTTGTACTTGGTTTCTTGCTGTGACTCCCCACTGCCTTTATGATTTCCAAGTGGGAGAAGAGTTCCTTAAAGCAGTTTTGCCAGTCAGGAACAGCGGGCTTGCTCTCCCTCAAGCATTTTGGACAAACAAACATGACATTTACATCACGACTCTGAATCATTGATCGAGCCGTTCTCTTGAGCAAATTGATAGCAGTGCTCATGAGGTTATTCTTCCAGCTGCATGGTGACAAGTAAGCACCGCCGTCAGTGATCATGGCAACCTCAACAGTTGTTTCTTGTGTGACATTGGCCACAACCCGAGTCATAAGCAAGTGAAACGTTTGTGTTCTTTCCGCTGTACCATCACACGTCTTCGACGATGCCACAATCCCGTCTCTCCATAACGAGGCAGGAACAACACCAGGAATGTTGCACAGAGAACACATCACCGTTGAAAATGCTTCAGCAGGAAGGAACCCAAATTTGAGCATACACCCATGCACTGGTGTGGCGGTTTTTACATTATTCCAGAAAGTATCAACAAGATTGGGAGGCTCGGCAGGAAGAAGAAAGAAAGACATGTATGGTTTCCCACAGATGTCCATCAGCATTCCCAATCGAGACAGATGTTCCAGGGTGGCCATATTGATTGCCTGGTGTTCAGCTCTCAATGGTTCATATATGGAACCGGAGTCAACACAAGCACTAACAACAGATCGGGTGATTGAGGTTATGGTCTCAGTGAACCAAGATGGCTGCAAAATAACAAACCCATTGTTCTCTAGCGCTTGACTTTGGCCCACACCGGTTCCCATGATGCTGGTGTATCTCAAGTGGAAAATGGCACCCATGCTTGACAACCAGTCAAAGCATAGCCTCAGTTCCTCCAGTTCTTTCTGTGGGCTTATGGTACTTGCGGTTTTGCCCACCCCACAGTTACGAGCGATTCTGACCAGTTGAAACCACTTCAGAATTGGATTCTTGGTTGCCACTGTTCCAACAACGAGGTCGCGCAGCTTTGTCCAGCTTGGTGGAATATACACTGGTGTAAATGTTAGTTCTTGGAGTGCACTCTTTAATAGCAGTATTATGTCAGGATACGCAGATTGGTAGTCGTTACTTATGGCAAAGCCATGACCATCAGCCAGGCTTACTGCATACCACCCACGGAAGTTGATTTTGGATTCCCAGTGGCTTTTGATGGCAATTAACAGTTCAGGGAGGAACTGTGGACATTTAGGTTCATCTCTCAACTCTTTGTGAAGGCCCACAACAATCACATTGGGCCTGGGGACACAATGCAAACTTGTGTGTGCTGCCTTGCTTTTGTGACAGGCATCAAGTTGAGTGAGCCAGAAGTTCAATTTGGCAACTGCCACGGCTGTTGTCAACATGGCATCAAACATGAGAATGAACACTGAATTGCTGTTAAAGAAGCAAGGGTAGAATGGATTCCAGTCCTCATTGCTCCCGCCTTTTGATTTTGGTGAGAAAAATATTGGCAAGAGTCGGATTATTTGCAACCTAACTCCCATGCTGTCCAAGTATATGGATCTGTTCTCTCCAACTTGAATGGTTGGTGCACTTTGATAACTGGACCTATAATGGCCTTTGTATTGTTGATTCTAACAGCTGCTTTGGTTTTGTTCTTCATCAAGCATTTCAAGAGACCAGCTTTGTGATGGGGAAGTCCCCCAACCATCACAATCTGGATGTGTAGTTGCATTTTAATTGGTATCTCTCCAAAAAGAAGGAAGGATTTGATTGCCTCCCATGGCTGGCTCCTCAAACGTGGGGGAAGGCTTTTTAATGGATTGTTGTTAAGTTCCACCCAGGGGATCCTGGTATTAAGGAGCCACTCTGGAATTTTGTCAATTTTGTTGTCTGATAAATCCAGTCTCTCACATGAGATTCCCTCGAGCTGTGGTGGTACACAGTCCAACATTTGTTTCTCCAGGCCAATTGAACATGCGTGAATATTATTACATGAAAAGCAAAGCTCTCTCACAGCAGGCCAATTCCCAACTTTCAGCCAGGATCTTATTGCTACATTATGCACAGAAGAGCCCTGCTTTTCTGAAAGGAGAAGTAACATTGAACGAACAGTTAGCGGGTCCATCCATGCAATATCCATTGATACTTCCCGTGGGAGTTTTGGTGTTGTCTGTACAGTGGATAGTTCCAGTCTATTTAGACCTTGATATTTATTGAGGAGAAATAAGAGCTGTTTTCTATTGGTACCTTGGAAAGGATGTTGTTGCCCTGCAGTCACTTGAATCACGGATAAAATTAATTCTTTCAATGAACTTTCTGTCACGCCATTGTAGGTGAGTAGCCTGATAGCTTTTACCTGGCATCATTATCAACGTAACATTAAAAAAATTTAAAACAGAACGATCCGCATACAGCAAATGCAACATAAAGTGCGTCCATGAAGGACTTGCCATCTCCCTCTGTGCAACCAGACTGTTTTCTGAAGTCCGCAACGATCAAAGGAGCACCACCGCCCAACCTCTGCGCCGTGTCTTCCAGGGACTCGACATGATGGATAGTGGAATTGTTCATCACTGCGAGAACCACAGCGCCCTCAGCATTGGCACACCCAGGCCCCAGCATGCCACTGCCGTCCCTGTGGAACACAACACAGCTGACACCACGTCGCCCTTTCCCTGCTGGTGCTGCTGCTTCCGCGGCCGCCACCATTTGCCGCTTCGCCGCGGATGACGTCATCGACCGCGCGTCATCGGAAAGCAACTGCCGCAAGTCATCCGCGGCCACGGTCACGGCCACGGGGTCGAATTTCGAGGGCCGGACCTCCTCGGCGGGCCGTGTCCGATTCCCAAGCGCGGCAAGCAGCTGGCCAGCCTCCTCGTGCGAGTAACCGAAATACTCGATCACGTAGCAGTTGACCGTCTTGCTGTTGTTGCTGCTGTAGTCGCCGTGTAGCAGCATTTTCGGGAACTGACACCAGATTCGGAAAGATGCAGTAACAATCCTACCGTTTCCGCCATTGCGTTGTGCTCTGTCCTACGGATCGGCACATTGTGGGACCCTTTCAATTCGTGCTCCTTGAATAGAGGCAATAAATTCCTGCTTTTTGATCAGGTAAGGTGTGCAGTGAGGTACCATGGGTTATGTTCCCACACTTGACTTTCTCTGGTTTTTTACCAACCCCTCATAGACCAACAACGATGCCTACTTGCAACCGAGACCCTGAGGCTCACTGCCGACGGGGACTGGGCCCACGCCTTCTCAAATTGCATGGCTCTACTATGTCCCATTATTGATGCTGCGGCTGCTGCGCCATCTGGTGCTGCTTCGGTGAACAGCACCAGACAAAATGCCAACAACGGACAAGTCCTGACGAGGCTGTTCTGCGGGGTCCCGGGACGAAAACCCCTCGTCACAGATTCACTCGTCTTCGTGCTGCTCAGGTTCATCTTCCCAATGTCGCCGGGTCTGTTCCCTCCCACAATGGTGTGGGTTCGACTCCCTGCTGGACAAATTGAAGAAGTGCCCCAAGTCATGCCACGACTTCGCCATCAATCTGCTGGTTGTTGTGACTGGGAATCCCCAAGTGGCCGACCCTGCCAACAACAGGCTGGTGTCTCTGGCCCTTGTAATCCTTGGGTTCTTCAATCACATGGGGATTGGGCTCAGGATTAACCTGGCCGCGGCTGTGCAGTGCTTCAGGCGAAGCCAAGAGCCCCCCTACAGCAACTCTTTCGCTCAGTACTTCCTGGGAAAGTGCTACTACACCGGCGAGGGAGTGGAAGAGGACAAACTCGAGGCATACCACCTGTTCGTCAAGTCGGCGGCCCAGCGCAACCCATTGGCCATCCGAGGCGTCGGAATGTCCTACGATAACGGGACAACAGACGCCGGGGTGCCTGACCACGATTCCGCCATCAGGTACTACACACAAGCCTCCGAAGAGCACAACTGGGCCTCGGCACAGTTCAACTTGGGGTGGATGCACCTCGGCATGGGTGATCAGGAAAAGGCCGCTGCTTGGTTTTTCCTGTCAGCGAGGCAAGGCTACGACTGCGCACAGTACCAGGTCGGGCTATCTTACTTCCAAGGTTATGTTCCGGGCCATATTGACAAGCGCGAAAGCAAGAGGTGGATGCTCCTTTCTCATAGTCAGGGCTATAGCCCAGCCACAGTACATTTAGACACCTACTTCTTGTGGTACAACAGGGCAGCGTATTGATTTGTATAATAATATGACTCAACAAACAGAAAGAATGGAGGAATTTGCTATTGTAATAACAAACAAAGTTGTGGCATTTGGGGAAGTTTATGCTGTGCTGGAACCTAGACTCTTTTTGGGTGGGAAAAGAGTTGGTGCCTTACAAGTCCCAGAGAAACAAAGGCATAGTAGACAAGGAACGTGTGAGGTATGAGAAGAAGCTCGATGACAAGCATGTACCAGGGCCATGGTCCCAATAAATCAAACAATGACGATTGAAAGGGTTTATGGCAAGTAAACATGTAGTTTGCACCAGGGATGACCAAGTTGAACAGTGACGAGACCACTACAAGGGCATTTCCAAAGGCAATATGTTTCAGTGTTGTAAACAATGCCTGTTGAAAGCTAGGAGAAAAGTATGGCTGCAAGCTTGTATCTGTTCCATAGGCAATATATGGCGAAATGAAAGTAATGCCATGACATAGGACATAGTTTAAGTATTCGCAGCTGGGGAACCAGGTCTGCACTGACGGAGTGAGAAGACCATGGAACGCAAGAGGGGAGGCAATCAGTGCCACGAATTCTTGAAGAGATTTAGGTGAGAAAATTTCAGACTTGAGGCATACCACACAAGAACTTTCTTGTCTTCGATTGTTGACTGGTCAGTAAAAAATACACCGCCGCCCAAAGGCCGTAATCACAAAATTGAAGTGGCAGACAAGTGGCCATAGACCTGGAATGAGTAGGCAATAACTCGGCTGGCGTAAAAGTGCAACCATTTTCCAGTGTAGAGCCTGTTCATTTGCGTAACCAATTCATTGACCATCAACACGCTCCCAAAAACGAGCCTTGCTCTGCGACCAATATCTCCCCTCCTTGCTGTAACCACTCCACCCAACAGCGAAAAAGCGACAGCGAGACTCAAAGCCAGGCCAACGCACACACAGTGAACGATGACGGTGTCTGACGGCACCATTGCGATCCAGATTTAATAACTAAATGGATGATTTTGACACATTAACGTATACGTATTGACAACTCCGCAGGGAAGTAGTGTCATCTGTCTCTTCTCGGCCGATTTCAATATTTTTTTTCCTTTCCGTTTAGTGTTTTCTCATTTCCCTAAAAAAACAACGAAAACCGACACGGGAAGGTGCCACTGCGCGTGGGGGCGATGCTCTTTTTCTGTCCCGAAGATCTACGACGTTGTTGTGAGGCGTCTGCCACTGCATCTTCCAGTCCGTTGAGGGGTTCGGGATCTGGTGTCCTGTTGAATGCAGCAAGTAACTTGCCTCCGGCGTTGTCTTTTGGAGACCCGCTGGCGCTGTCTTCGTTCGGCGTCACCTTGTACGAACTTATGGCGCGCCCACAGACACCGCAGAACCTCGAATTAACTGAGATCGACAAAGATCCCACTCCCCCACCCACGCCTTACACGCCTCCTTTATCTTTACCCTCGCCACCAATTCCCTCAAAACTACCAGTGACACCCTCGGCATGCGTTTCTTCGCAGGAGGGTGGTGGGGCCACAGTCACAGACGTTACCCCTCTGTATCCCGTCCTTTCAACAAACACTGACCCCTTTTGTCTGCCTCGCCTCCAGTTTCCGCCGCAATTACCCCAGTTACAGAAATTACTGAATCAGCAACTTCAACAACAACAACAGAGCTTGCACCAGTGTACACCTGTTGTCATCAATTCACTGTATGACCTAAAATTGATGTCAAAGTATGCTGTCAAGTCCGGGCCAACAATACAGAGAACTTCGTGCACTACAATTTCCGTTACTTTGGCTAATAAAGCTGTACTCCTTCAATTGAAGAAAAACTAAAAACTAATGAAGATGTTTCTGTAGTTTACTGTAACAATACAAAGCTTAGTTGGAGAATTTCTACTAAAACGGATGCCTGCATGGAAGCAATCAATAGCGCAAACACAGCCCACGTATCAAGAACCACTGCCAACCTCTCCACAAGAAGAAAGCTATATTCCTGAGCAACCACTGACCACGGCATCCCCCAGCACAACCACAACTGCAGTGGCACAACAGTTTATAGTTATACAACCAACCGGGGTGCAAGGTACTCTATTTTTAACGAACTTCAGAGTTTTGTTTGTCCCCAGTGTATGCTAACCATCCATTTTAGCAATTGTGTATTCTCACTTGTTTTTAGATAGGCCGCGATATTGTCGACATTCCTTTGACCATAATAAGTCGTATAACAAGCTTGGGTGGTCAACCAGTAGGAGCAATGGAGAGACTATTTGGAGCCCGGGAAGGCAAGCCTGATGACTACATTCTTGATATTTCCACAGTAAGGTGCAATGTTTTACCACCGGCCTAATATTCTCAAGAGTCCGTACTATATGGATCTGCGGCACCCAACAGTTAGGTTCGCCTTTGACTCAGGATGCAAGTATGCTATGGCATCCTTCTGAATGAATACGACAACTCACTTTTCTTGAAGGGATTTGTGTCAACTCATGATCCAGTTTGCCTTCCCAGAATCGCGATCAAGGCAAGCTTTCTCCTTTTCTCCTCCCTGTACGTGCACTTGCTGCTGCTGTTGCGCATGTACCTGTGTATCGTGCTGCGAGTCAGTTCACAGTGTCTCGCTGAATTCTAAGCCCTCAACCTCGCTCTGGTTTACCGTTCCAGTATTTGTCCTAAATTCTGCTCGTGTGGTAATTCTGCTCTAGAGAATATTGAACGGCAGTGATCATTGCCCGTTTTGTTGTCTATCTGTTCCATCCAGCTTTTCACCAACTTCTGAATTAAGTTCCAAACCCTGGATTTATGACGAGTTTACCGAATTCACACGCCAGGGAGTCAATCTCCGCGATGGAGAATGGAGAGTGACTACAGTAAACAAGGTAAGTGAGTACCAAAAAAGAAGATCTCATGTGTCACAGGACTACGCACTATCCTCAACATACCCACCCGTTCTTGTTGTACCTCAATGCATCGATGACGACAAACTGAAAGTTGTTGCAAACTTCAGATCTAAAGGCAGAATACCAGTTTTAAGCTGGATGCACAAATCTGGCGCCTCAATAACTAGAGGTTTAGTGCCCAACCTGAATAAGCTCACTTTCTTTGCAGGTAGTCAGCCACAAAGTGGGATTCTTACCTCTAGGTGTTCAGAAGATGAAAAACTGCTTAACCAGATTGCTCTTCTTAACCCCTCCCAAAAACTCTACATTCTCGATTCCAGACCACTGAGTACTTCCTCCCTTCAGAAAAAAGGCTACTCATAGTACATTTTTCAGGTAATAGTGTGTTTAATCGAGCACTTGGGGGTGGCTACGAATGTTCTGAGTACTACGGGTGTCCTGTTGAGTTCCTTAACATGCCTAATATCCATGTTGTGCGAGACAGTTTCAATCGGCTCCATTACCTTTGCCTGTGTCTTACATCTGACCCTACCTGCCAAACTTGGCTATATCAATTATCAAGTACTGCCTGGCTTGATTACATAAGGTAATTAAGGGAATCCAAGTTCTGCAAAATAATGTGCTTACTTAGACTTGTTCTGTCTGGAGCAAGGAGAGTTATTAATTTGGTTAATGAAGAAAAAGCTTCAGTGTACGTTCACTGCAGTGATTCTTGGGATAGAACATCACAGGTGGGCTTCTCCATTTGTTCGTTCCGTCATCATTATGTGTCAGCTGTGTGCACTTGCTGAGCTGTGTATGGACCCCTATTACAGGACTTTCGAGGGCTTTGTTGTTTTGATTGAAAAGGTTTTTTTGTACTCCAGTAACTCCAAATAACTCCATTTAGGAATGGCTAAAAATAGGTCACAAATTCGGTGATAGATTGAGGGAGCAATCTAATGCCGGTGCGGTAACAGAGACATCACCAATTTTTTTGCAGTTTCTGGATTGCGTCTTTCAGTTGATGATGCAGTATCCAACGGCGTTCCAGTTTAATGACTCTTTTCTCGTATCAATCATGGAGGTTCAGCTCACTTCTCCTGGCTAATTAGTACTTAAATTATGCTAAGGAAGCTTTAATTGCAAGGTTCGGAACCTTTTTAGGCAACTCCGACAGGGATCGTTCCCAGTTGCCACACCCAGTGGTATCCCTTTGGACCAATTTACACCACTTGCAGCACCCTCAGAGATCACTTTCTCAACGTTTGCGGAACTCCGCCTCCCTGTCTAACAGTACAAGCACATCTAGCAGCACTGGGGTTTTCCATTTTCTTCCTATAGTTAACACTCATGCCTGAGGCCAGGGAAGCTGTAAATGCCCGGTTTTCCCTTTCGTGAATCCATACTATGATGCAGTAAGTCAGGACACAATCATTCCGCTGGTACTAAATGAAACCAGTAACTCTCCCAAGTTCTAACCTATTCTCCCTCAGGTTGGTGCACACAACTTACAGCTTTGGACAAACTACTATTTCCGGCTAATGCCGGAAGGAATAGATACGATGTCCATAGCAAATGACCAAAGAGTGCACAAGTTCATGGAAATGAAGACTCTGGTAAGGGACCTACAGCAACAAGTCACATCACTCCAGGCGCAGCTTGAGGCCACTCACACCACACCCACCACGAGCACAAGCACAATCCCCACACCCACAACTCAGCACAATTTTGAGCCTCAGACAGGTTTGTAGTAATTGTAGTAACCATCACGAAATCAAATTTCCCCGAATCTTGTCTTTCCCTGTTGACATGATGCGTTTTGCACATATTGGAATTGTTGCATGCTCAAGTGAAGGTGCCGCTCTGTGTTTCCGGTCTATATGCTCTCAGTCTGCGGAGTTCCCTGGAAACACACACAGGCACCATCATCCAGGTACTCCCAACTGACACTAGTAATGTTGGGTGAGTTCACTACTGAGTTCATTGGCCTGTGTAATGACTTGTTGGTATTGTCTGACACCTCCTCTTGCTAGAGGTGTCAATGCACTGTCCCTCCTTACAGCGCTATGTGGATTTCCTGGAACAGGGTGACTTACATGGCGTTGCAGGACTGACGTTGGAGTCATCGAGGTTTGGTTTTCCTTTCATCTGGAATCAAACTTTATACCTAACATGGATAATTAGGAAATTGGCTGCCATGGGAGCAAGGTTCTTGATATGCCCTGACAACACCATCCACTCAGCTTTTCACTTGGTAGAGAGGGATTCTCCTCTTCCTTGGCTACATATTGCGGCTGTTGTGGCCGACTCTGCTGCATCCCGTGGATTCAGAAGAGTTGGAGTAATGGGAACAAAATGGCTGGTGGAAAGTGAAGTTTACCCACAGAAACTTTCAGCAAAGGGAATTGAGTGTGTAAGGTATTTTCCTTCCCGAAGGTTGAGTGAGAGCCGTTTTATTGTGTAACAAGACCATCACCAGAGGACAAAGAAGAAGTATCTCGCATTATAATGCAAGAACTAAACCCCCTGAATCTCCTGCCTGGGTCAGTTGGTAAACTCAGAGCAGTGGTGGAAAGATTTCGTGAGCAGAACTGTAGTGCAGTTATTTTGGGCTGCACAGAGCTTCCACTGGTTAGTCTATCCATTTGCACACCGGAACAGATATTCTCAATTAACCAAAAATAGGTTCTGTGTGATTACAACTGCTGTATCCCCACACTGGACTCCACCAAGCTTCTTGCCGCCGCTGCTGTTCATCACTCACATTCCATGATGACCTGACACATACCTCGTTGACACAACAAAAAAGTGTCTCATAAGTATCTGTTTTACTCATGGGTTATAGTTTTGTTGCTTAAATTTATCATCACCGACCCTGGTGTCGTTGTGCCTTGCAGGCAACAAAACGTGACAGCTCCCTCCCGCGCTGTATACTTATGGGTCTCTCTGATGGTTAATGGGGAAAAGAAAAAAATAGCATAATATTGATCTTTACGGTGATGTGGCAGGCGACACCGGCGCACTTCTTAAGTGCCGACGAGGAACTAGGAAAGGTTCTGGGCACCCCGAAAAGCCGCAGGTCCGTGGGCGACGGGCGACGCCGGGGCGCGAACGGGTCCCATAATTGCTGCTGGCGGCGCTTCCGGGCTTCCCGCGCGGTGCCGATGGCGCTGGTCGTTCTTGGTGCCGGGGGGACGTTCTTGCTGCTGTTTTGTGTGTCTTTTGGCCTGGTCAGCCTTCCTGGTTGGGGCAGCGACGACGCGCCGGGCGCGACGCCGGAACCCGTCGTTCCCACAATTGGGATAAACCCCCAACTGCTGGCCCCGAAGCCGAGCGATTCTTCTTCCAGTGTTACTATCCCGGGAGTTGATGTTGATGTTGATGTTGATGTGGACGTGGACTTGGGAAAGGGGCTGGATGATGGAGTAGGGAGTAAGATTGGCGTAGAAAAACGAAGCAAAAGTGAAGATATGGGAGCTCAAGTTGCGACTCTGACTGCCGACCATCAGAGCTCTGTGGTGGCTCCAAATTCTGGACAGGAGCATAGTACTCAATATTTATCTGGACCCATGGAAGTACAGCCGTCTTTACCCGAAGTCAGTGAAGACACGCCTGTAGCACATTCATGCCCACATTATGCTGGAAGAAACTATTACAAATACCCTGTGGTCATCCACAAGGGCATTGATCAGTTGTTTATCAATATGGTAAAGAACCTTCGTCACCTCTTTCCCTCTCAAAATTTCACAGACCAAATGCGATATTCCTTGCGTAGTTGCTTCAAAAATAACAGCATTTGGCTACATTGATGCCCACATGACCCGCCTTCCTGGCACCAATGTTGGTCATTCACCTAAAAACTGTGAGCATGTCCAAGACATTTTCTTTTCTATGGAGAGTGCGCAACAATACCCTGCTTGCCAATGTATGTCAAGCGGATACCAATATGATTTTTCATTAACGTTAGTATTCTGACAGTGGATGTTGCAAGGAAAAAGTATGATATTGTTGCTACATACGATCTTGATTCAGACGTACCTGCACCTTATTTTAGCTGGGCGGAATATGATTTTATGGCACCCCTGGCACCCAAGGTAAAATATCCTTTATTATCTTTTTTATTTTGAGAACGCAATAAGAATGCCCCAGCTATGGCAGTTGCCCTGATCTCCAACTGTAACGCAAAGAACAACCGTCTTCAATATCTAAGTGCTCTTATGAGTGCGGGAGTCACCGTTGACTCCTATGGAACGTGTATGAATAACAAAGAGTTCCCTGCAAACCTGCACACTGGTAACTACTTTGCTGAAAAAATCGCCTTGACCCGAAACTATAAGTTTGCTATTGCATTTGAGAACTCCAACACCAAGGATTATGTGACTGAAAAGCTCTTTGCAACTTTTGTTGCAGGAGCGGTTCCAAGTATAATGTCTTTTTGCCTTCCTGTTCTAATATCGCACAGTTCACATGGGTATAGAGGATGTGCACCGCTTTGGTCCTTCACAACACTCTATCATTTCGGTGCACGATTTTGGGTGCCCTATCCGTACCACATTTGCTTTTGTGGTAACCCTGGAAAATTAGGTCCCCTGTCGAACTCGCCCAGTACTTGAAACTGTTGGATAGTAATGATACTTTGTATCAGGAATATCTCTCCTGGAAAATAACAGGCTACTCAAAGGAATTCAAGGCTTTAGTCGATTTAGCCAATGTAATTCTAACTTTTTCCACTTTGCATTCGAGCCTAAGTGTTCTTAGGTTCATTCAGCATGCCGGCTCTGTATAAAAGTTGCTGACAATCAAAGAACCCTCTTTGGGGAACCACAAACACCGCTCCAGTTCCGTAACTACGCCGACGTCGTATCTGCGGAAACAGAGTTTTTGAGTACCCCTTCCTTCCACCGAACAGTTTTGTCTAATTCTTTTTCTACTACAGGATTTCGTGTTCGTAACCGAGGAACCTTTTGGTTCCACAACCTACGCCTCCCCCTCAACGGCCTAGAGTTCTCCAGCCTCACTAATAAACTTAGCAGTGCACTACCACACCCACAAGGCACAGAACTGTGGGAAGTCTACCTTGCTCACAACCAAACAAACAAAATAGCCTGTGACAGTGATGTCCGGACTCTGATGGTGGATGGGGTGGAATTGGAGGCATACTTTGTGTAAGTGAGTGATTGAAGTTGTTGGCCAAGTGTGATTGATAGTAAAATATCTTTCTTCTTCACTACAATAGTATCTCTATGTTTCATTTAGTGCTTTTTGGCTCCCAGCTTCTTCCTAGTAGCGGGATTTGGTCTTTTGGATTTGACTCCCAGTCTCCGGCCTCCTGTATTTGGTGATTTGGCTGCTGCAGTAGGTGGTTTTTTGCTAAACTTTTTGCCTCCACCATAACCACTTTTCCCACTAGGCTTCTCCTTAATTCCTCTCTTTGGTGCTTTGGAGTGTGTGTCGCTAAGATGGAAATCCTCTTCCCCCTTTCCTCTACTCTTTCCTTGTCTGGGGAGTGCTATGAAGTCATCGGCGGTACTCTTCTTTCCTGGCCCTTTGCTCCTTCTTCCGTCATTGTGCTCAAGGGTTGGGTCTGTCCTTGCCCACTTGCTGTGAAAGTTAAGTAAGAATGTATCTACGAGGGGAAGTAGTGGCATACTCCATTGTTGGTATGGCACCAGGGGGCAGTGCACCTGCAGGGCGTTTCCTTTTGGACAATGCTTGTTTTGGAGCTGGCTTAGACTCCCCAAAATTTTTTTCTAATTCAATGGCAAAATCCTTTGCGTCGTCCTCTTTGTCTTTCCTCACTTGAAAATCCAGGTAAGTTACCTAAGTTTCGTACATGCATATAATTACCTGATCTCCACTTCTTCAGCTTGTCCATGTGCTCTTTTTTTTGCTTCATTTTTTCAAGCTCTTTTTCATGTTGCACTTTTTTCCCGAATTTTTTGTTTTGACGTTGTTTTGCAACGTATTCCACAGCATGTAACTTCTTCTTTTCAACACTGAGATTTTGTTGTATCTGTGGCCCTTTGTTAACCAGCAGTAAAAGTCAAAAAGTAAATACCCGATGAAGGTGTTCATCCGATTTTACCATCTCAGCAAAATAGTCCTCAGGACGGCGAATTTTTATCTGGTACTGTTCACAGAGAGCAAATCCTCTTTTCACAGCATCGAGTGCTTGTGCATAACTGGAAACAATCAACTAAACACATTACTTTGCAGTGGCGAGGGAATAAATTGCCAAAACAACAAATGCATAGTAAAAATCGGGGAAAAAAAAGAAGAAGAAGAAGAAAGAAGCAGAAGAAGAACATATAGCAACGAATACACAAGACAAAAACAGAAGTAAATAATTGGGACAAGGTGTGTGATAGTGGCATACAAAGTGAGCTCTCTTTCCTGATCGTCGTCGATCCGCTCCACCTTGTTTGGCGCCTCCGAAGTCACAACCAAAGTCTCGCCCCACGGCGCCCCCTCTGATATCGACATCTCCCTCAGCGTCTTCTTCAGCCCCTTCACGTTGTTCACCGTCCTCGGGTCAAAGTCCCCCTCGCCGCCCGCCGAGTCGCCGCCGCCGTGGCCGTGGCCGTGGCCGTAGCCGCCGCCCTCGTCGTCGTCGCCGTCGTCGTCGTCGTCCGCGCCGGCGCCGGCGTTGGCGGAGTTCATCTGCCTCAGCATCTTGTACTGCTCGGCCAGCGAGGGCACGGGCTCGCCCGTCTGCTCGTCGATGAACCTGCCGTCCGCGGTCATCGAGGCCATGATGGTGCGCGTCACGTTTGAGCTCTCGGACGGCGTCGACGACGGCATTATGGGAGCCGCCCTCTTGAGCGCCGCCGCGGCCCTCGCCGCCGCCGCCGACGCCTCGTCGTCGTGCGACCTGCGCGCGGGCTTGGGCACCACCGTGCGCCGCTTCGTCGTCGCCGCCGCCGCCGCCGCCGCCTTCGACGTCGGGGCGCCGCGCTGGCCTCCTTTCATCTTCCCTACCTTGTTCCCGAACGGCATCACCCTGCTACTCTTGCGCCTTGCTTTTTGTAATTTGTTAAGGGCTCAATTTATCGGCGACATGCAACTGCTTGGATAGGCGAAACGGAACAGATCTGGTGGGAGAACAGGAGTGAACTTTGAATAGAGCATGTTGGACTGCTGTGTGGGAGTATGTGCTGGTGATTGAGTGTGTTGAGGACCAGAGTAGGTGTCCAATCAAAAAGGGTCTCAGAGATTCAGTTGCAAATGAAGTTTTTGTTTTCCTTGTCTTTTCATTCCAAGACAATAAGCGCCCCGCGACACCACGGTCGTCATTTCGGGTACAGTAACAGTACACACAACCAAGGCCTTCGATCTAGATCACAATGTCTAAGTTTTGGGCGACGGAAAACGGCTCCGACGAGGAAGATCGCAACGAAGAAAATGAGGATCGCAACGACGATGGCGGTGAAGAGGAAGAAGAGGATTTGATGGGAAAACGTTCCGCAACTCCGTCTTCCACTCGCGTCGAGGAAGCGAAGCCAAAGAAGTACGTGTTACGGGGAACACCCTTTTTTCCCCCTCTCCCCCTTTTTTTGGGAAGAAACTATTGGGTTTTTTTTTTCCCCCAAACAATGGCATTACCTGCCCAAGTATGTAATTTCCTGCACAGGTCTATGTTCTCCGTTGAGGACTCTGACAGCGACGAAGGCGAGACGAGACGCGTTGTTGTAAGTCACGCGCAGAAGAAAGTTCAAGAGTTCAAGGCTGTTATCAAAGCCATTGGTGCGCACGCCAAGGCGGACGCATGGGGTGAAGTGTCTAATGACTTGGATAAACTTCTAAAAGTAGAAGCCCTCACCAATGAATGCCTTCTATTGATCCCACACTTTCTCTTTCTTCTACAAAATAGCTTGGGGCCAAGCCCACCAACTCTTTCAGTAAGGAAGTATGGCCTCCACGTGATCTGCTTCATGGTTTGTCCAAAATTCAGTTCTTGTACACCACCAGAGAGCAAGACACAGATACAAAGCTTCCAGGCCAGTGTGTCAAGTAAGTCGGTTTATTTGAATGCCACAATAAGTAACGTGCCTTCAGAATATTCCGAGCCATGAAAACACGCATGAAGAAGATTTATGCCCCATTTGCTAAAGATCTTGCTCTGTACAACGCAGATCCTGACGAGTCTGAGATAGAACCCGAGGAACCCAAAGACTCCGATGTTGATGAAAATGAGGACGAATCCCCAGAACCAATTCAGAAAGAGCCTGAGGAAGATGAAGGTGAGACTGAAGAAAAGCCTGCTCCTGCTGGTAGAAGTAAATGGACCAAGAAGGCTAAAGCAGATAGCGAATCGAGTGAAGATGAGCAGAAGGATGAACCTGAGACTAGTGATTCTGATGACTTCATGAGGCCAAACAGGCCTAGGACACGTGAATACTGGCTGAAAAGACCAGCTAAAAAAGAGGTCGAGGTCAAAGCAGACTCAGAAGTAGACGAGCCTGAACCTACAGACGAGGTTGATGAACTACCCACTGAAGAAATTGATGAGTCTGAGTTACCCCCTGATGAGGAAGTTGAAGTTATTGATGAAGAAGAACAACAGAGAAGAGACGAGGCAGAGGCCCGCAGAAAGCGGAAAGCTGCTAAAGCAGAAGCCAAGAAAGAAGAAATGACACCAGATGCCATCCTCAAACAACTTGAAGAAATATGTTCGTCTCGAGGAAGGAAAGGTGTGAAGCCGTTGTTACAAGCTGCTAGGCTTTCGCGTTACCTCAAGCATGCTATTCAAATTCGAGATTGGAAGCTTGCTCTCCGCTTGTCTGTTGTACTGACTGCTGTAGAGTTTGATACAACTCCCCGTAGTGCAGAGTTCATGCTTACCAGTGAGTGGAACAAGTGTGTGTCCACATTGATCAAGGTGTTGGACATTCTTGATCAAGATCGCTCGTTGGTTGTCCAAGAAGGTAGTAACATAACTCTAACGGCTATATGGTCTTCTAATTTTTTCACAGAAAATGCGCCAGTAGCAGAATCTCAAGAGGGGGAGGCTGGGATCACCAAACTCAGCATTCTTACTTTCATTGAACGATTGGATGACCAATTCATCAAATCTTTGCAACATTTAGATCCACACACATCGGAGTATTTACAACGCATGAATGATGAGCCAAGCCTGGTTTCATTGGCACAACATGCTTACACGTACTACGTCCGTGTAAAAAATGCCCGTAACGCTGCCCGATGTGCACTGGTGGCACTACAGCATACTTATTACCGACGCCCAGCAGCAAATCCCTCTCCGACTACTATAGCAGCCGAAGCAAAACAGCAAGAGCTGGTGCATGAACTGTGCTCATATATTATTAATAACGGCGAGGATCGTATTCGTGCTCGTGCAGTTTTGTGCCGTGTATATTATGATGCTCTCCATGATTTATTTTACGAAGCCCGTGACCTGCTTCTCACGTCTCATCTACAAGAAGTTATTTCCGATATGGACCACACACATCAAGTATTGTTCAATCGTTCCATGGTTCAGTTGGGTATGTGCGCGTTTCGAAAAGGTCTTGTCTATGAGGCCCATGGCTGCCTTCAGGATATGTATTCAGGGACCCCCATAAAAGAGCTTCTTGGCCAAGTACATTTCTTTTCTTCTTCCAGCTTGAGTTAACACTATGAAGGGGTTTTCACAACAACTTACGCGAATGCAAGAGAGAGACCCTGTTTTAGAACGGATAGAGAAAGCTCGCCAAGTTCCTTATCATATGCACATCAACTTGGAGCTTGTGGAAGCATGTTACCTTCTTGCAGCAATGCTTATAGAGATTCCTGGCATGGCTGCCCAGCTACACGCTTCTCACGGCGTTCCTGACCCAAGCCTCCGAAAGAGACAAGTAGTAAATAGAAATTTCCGGAGACTCATCGAGGCTGCTGATAAGCAACCGTTTTATGGACCACCACAGTATGTGAGGGAGGTGGTAGTTGCAGGTGTGTTCCCTCCCACCACACAACACACGTCTGACGAAAATAACAGCTTCACGCCATCTACGATCATGTGATTGGAGAAAATGCACCGATCTAGTGCTTGGTCTAAAAGCATGGTCCTTCATCACACCAGCAGCATCATCTGCAGCACTGAAAACACTTCTGAAGTCAAAGATCCAAGAAGCAGCCTTCAAAACATTCTTATTCCACAACTCCCGCTTCTACACTTCAATCACTCTCGCAAGACTCTGCGAGCTGTTTGACCTTCCACAAAACATCGCACACAGCATCCTATGCAGGATGCTTAGCAACGAGGAGCTTATCAACGCATCGCTAGACCAACCATCCAACATACTTGTGTTCCACCCACCCCCAACACACACCCAAGCAGTGTCACTAATGCTCGCCGACAAACTCGCATCGCTTGTGGAGAACAACGAGCACGTGTTTGAGACCCGCACCGCGTCACTTGCACCACCACCACCCCCGCAATCATCATCCACAGGCTCGTCCTCATCATACTTTGGAGGCTACAGAGGCAGGCAATCCAGAGGGGAAGACCAGAGTGAATCGGGCAGCACTGGCAGGTATGGAAGAGGCAGAGGAGGAGAGAACAGATACAGAGGAGGGGCAACACAACGGCCCGGCCGACTCCCTGACAACTCATGACCAATGACCCTTCACAGGCAGTAACAAACAACAAAAAAAAAAATTTCAGGCTAGGCAAGTGTTGGTCTTTTTTTTATTCTTTGTTTTTGCTTGCACAGAGGTTGGGTGGTTTTTGTGGGAACACCACAGGTGCTTGATACCAACAGTTTTATTTTTTTTTAGGGTGTTCCTTTGCCTAGTTCTTTCTCATACATCAGAATGGCTGTGTATGTTTGCCACGTGATAGCAGGATCGCGCAGAACATCACCACTTATTCCAGCCTTATTGGTGGCACAGTGAGTAACAAATGTCCTCACATCCCAGTTGTTGTCAGTGGCTACCTATTTGGGTGTTGGTTGTTAGGGAATGTAGTGACCTGCAACACAGAAGGTGTTGGGGGATGCTTTTTCACTAATTAGTGGAAGGAATTTTCACCTGAGGAAGATAGGTGCCACTACGCCAGCCTTTGGTTACAATTATACCATGTTCACCTACGCGGACTTGGCGCAGTGGATCAATAATCTTAACTGGTGGTGTCAGAACTGAGATACATATATCTATTTGGTTCCTTAAAGAATTGGTTATTCTGGGGGTTACATATTTTCTATTTGTCTAGAGACACACGGACACAAACCTGAATTCTTGGCTAGAAATTTTCTTGAACCGATCATCAGAGAGTGTTTCTACAGCCCTGGATTCAACAACCTTTTAGAATTCAATAAAAAGCCCATTTCCTTCTTTGCTACACTCTATTCAATAGCTACCTCATACAAGGGCTCGTCTGGGGTAAAAATCCCAATACATCCCCTTAAACGGCCATCGTTTTCATATGTAACAAAGCACCCTCCACATTGCCTGTCCACTCCTAATCGCTAGCAAATTCACCAAGTCAGCAAAGGAACCGCCAACCAAAAAGGCCACCGAAAGCAACAAAAACAAAAGCCCATAGGCACACTAAGAAGTGACTCCAATAACAAACCACTGGGGGCACACCCTGGCCTGAGCCTCGAACGATGGAGTGGGGGTGTGATCCAAGTAACATTGTGCTGCTGTACGTGCAACGTAGAGCAGGAACCTCTTCTGTTCCTCGTTGAGTGTCAGTGACATTGGGGGATTGGCTTGGGTTAGACGAAAATTGAAGGGTGATGAAGAGTATGAAGGCTCTCTCGGGAATTGGGGTATATTTCTTGTATTGCATTGGGGCTTTTTTTTTCCCCTCCATTACTATTATCCGTCACTAGGGTTTCTTGGCTACTCGGCTTTTCTTGGAGGATGGTGCTAGTTTGGGACTTGCGGTGGTTGTGGTTGTGGATGTGGATGTGCTGGCTGAGGGTGGGGTCTTCCTTTTTTCCGGTGCTGATTTCTTGGTGTCTGTTTTGGGGGGTTTGATGGCTTTTGGTTTGACGGGTGCTGTGGCTTTCGGTTTGATGGTTTTTGGGGTGCTTTGTTTGGTGGTTGGTTGTGCCTTTGAGGCGGTTGGCTTCTTTACCTTTTGAGTTACGGCTGTGGTTGGTGTGGGGTTTTCGTTTGTTGTTGGATTTGCCTCTGGTGTTGGCTCTGCTGTTGAATCAATTTCTTTTTCTGTTGTGTCAGATGAATTCGTATTTTGCTTTCCGACTCCGTGTTTTATAAATCTTGCAGCAGCTTGCTGGTCGATTCTCGCAGCTGGGAGTAAATTGATTAAAAAAGATTGTATTGGTAGGTATGCCTTTGGCCCTGTTTGTCAAGTCCTTCAATTTCTCGAAGTACTCTTTAATTCTCCCCTGACCCAAGAAAATTCGCTCAATTTAAGTCATTACAATAGAGAAAGCTGTACCATCTCGGCTACTACTGGGTGATTTTGGGTAGATACTCCTTGAGTCTTTAAAAACACTTGACGAACGTAAGTAATAGCGAAGTAGTGAACAGACAGGCCGCAGAAGCAAAGAATTAGCTCGAAAAAGATAAAAAAAAAAAAACCGAACTGTAAAACAGAGAGTTGATCGCGTAGGCCAAGGTCATGTGCAATTTTGCTTGGTCCACAGGTTGTAGTTTTTCTTTCAACTCTTGCAAAGACACCTCAAACAGAGGCTCCAACTGGGATTCCAGTTTAGAGATTGTGTCATCCACCTCCGTCAGCGTGTGCGTCACATCCTCCGGCACAAGGTCCATCCCTCCGCTTTATTACCTACAATCAGATCTACACTCTGCAATTACCAAATTCCGCTACTGCAGGCAACGAGTGCCACATGACAAACCGAAGTAATTGGGCCAGGGCCCCATAATCTTGCCCAAGTGCGCTCTCGCTCGGTCCTCCGGCCCAGGCCCCAGCCAGGTCCGGCTCGATCAGATCTGTCAAACACCCGAACGGCAGCAGATCAGATTCGTCTAAAAAGAAAATGAGTGCCGCTGCGCTGAGAAACTCGGCGTCGTCGCCACCGCCGCCCATGACGAACAAAACAGGCGGCAATGTGTGGGAGCCAGTGAGGGTGAGCGGAAGTGCGTCCGGGCCGTTGCCTCGTTCTTGGCATTCCGCTGTGTCACTGGGCTCCAAGATCTACCTCTTTGGTACACCTTTTTTGGGGGTTTTTTTTTTTTTTTTGGGTTTTGGCTTTTGGCTTTTTGTTTTTTGTTTTTCCATCTCGTCTGGTTTTGGAGGTTGATGAAATGTAGGTGGTATTCGTGATGGCGCGGTGTGTGCAGACATGCAGATATTGAATTTAGGTTTGCATTGTGTTGGAGAGTACTTCTTGAGTTAAATAACATCTGGACACGTTTAGAGGGACTTTGTGGGTGGAAGACACCGTCTTTCACTGGGTCAACCCCGAAAGCACGTTGTGGGCATACAGCTACATTAGTACCACGCAACTCCATGCTTGTGTTCGGTGGTGCAGATAACCCCAATGGTGACGAACTGGCTCCACCTGATATGAATGTCTTAAATTTAGACACATTTGCATGGGGAAGACCAAGAACCTCTGGTATGCTTTTGACCCCAGGCTTTCTTGTGTCACAGAGAAAATATAGGAAGTCCACCTGACCCAGTGTGTCACCACACTGCAATTTTTGTTGCAACCAGTGGGAGTGTATTCTTTTTGTGTGGGAAAACCTCCAAGGGGCCAATTAATTCTTTCTACACCTATTCCACAAGTACACTTGTACACCATATTCATTTCAATTCACTTCTTTTTAAGATAATAGAGCATGGGCAGTTCTTCCCAAGCCCCCTCTGGCCCCACGGTACCATCACATTACTGTAGCAATGGGCAGTAAACTGTATACTTTTGGTGGGACTGATGGAAAGATAATATTCAATGACTTCTGGTCCTATGAGATTGGTGTGCACATACTACAGGTACATGGTTGCTGATGAAGATGTAGGCTCGTCGCACTGGATGCAAGTCGCAGTGGAGGGAATCTGCCCTCCTCCACTTTATGGACACTCTGCAATTGTTGTAGCAAATCGAATCTTAGTTTGGGGTGGCCTCTCTGAACAAGGCCCGAATGAGAATATGTTCGCATTTGACGTTAATACTTCTCACTGGTTTCATGTGACCCCAGCATCGAGAGGGTTTGGAGGAGATTTTCCTGGTCCTCGAATTGGATTTGTGTGCACTGAGGCCAATCGAAAGGTTTACTTAATAGGTGGAATCCCCCCAAATGGCCCTTGTACGGCCCCGTCACTTGCCACACCTTTTGTTCTTTCTGCAGGTTAACAGCTTGCTTACTCTCCCAGCTGACAGGTTTTAGGCAAACTGGAATATCTTCCCATTTCTCCTCGTCCGGATACGAAATTATTATGTAAGCACTCACATTACTGTCATCACCTAACTTATTTTAGCCACTTCCTCAGAAACTCTGCAGGTTAATCCCCGCTTTAATTTTTTCCACCCTCCCTGTTTCTCATTTGAATTGTTTGTGTGAGTATTAATTCCACATTGCATGACTACAGTCCAAGACTCCAGATCTTAGGTCAACCTCGTTGACTACCTCCACCTCCCTCATGTAAGTTGCTGTCTTTTTGGAAGGTGTATAACACTACCTTTTAGTACCGAGCCAGCATCTGTGAGGCAGCAAACGCCTCCCCCGCACCATACTTCCGCGCAACTCCAAGTTGAGACCCATCCACCCCCTTCACATTCTCCTCAGATTCAGCGTCCTCTTCCACAACATCCACCTTCCTCAAAGCAGTCCTTGTCAGTGGTCAGCCCACCTATTCTCAATGAAGACAAAAACTCAACAGTTCTCTCCAAGTCAGCTTCCTCACCCACTGTGGCAAAAAAAGACATCCCAGAGAAAACCATTACAAATGTAATAAAACCAGCAGTAACGGGAACAGACACATTACCGCAATTGGATCTCCATCCCCCCACGAAGTTGGAAGTACAACCTATCAGCTCTGGGCCTAATGAAGTCGAGTTACTCCGAGCACAGTTGGTAGTAGCTCAAAGTGTCAAAGAGAATTTAGAATCCAGGCTTGCAAATATGCAGACACAACTGCAATCACTGGAACAGATCAAACTAGAAAGAAATGGCTTATTGGAATCAAAGGGATCTGCTTTACATACAGTTGACACACTAAATACTGAGAAGGAGAAACTTCAGAAGCAGAACGCAGCACTTGAAGTAGAGAAGAGTAAACTAAGAGATGATTTTTCTGCATTGCAAGGAGTAACCAACAGTTTGAAAGCCGAGTTTGCAACCAACAAAACTTTGTGGGAAGGAGAAAAGGAGAAGCTCCAACAAGAACTGTCGAAACTGAGCAAGGAATTTGCAGAACAGGCATCCTGTCTTACAAGTCTCTCCAAAGAGAAGATACACAGCGAGGCAGAGCTGTCCCAATTGAAGCTGCAACTCCAGTCAGAGAGCACTCACACTCAAGAAGAAATAAACAAATTGCAGCGTAAACTTTCAGAGGAAGGTGCAATGCACACAGTGGAATTGACCAGACTCCGAGAGCAACTTACTCAACAATCTTCCAGTGTGCCTTTGGATACTGAACACAAATTGACCTGCCTTCAAGCAGAAGTTGCACAGTATAACCAGCAACTGGCTTGCGAGAAAGAAGCTGTGTCAACATTATCAAAGCAGTTGTCGGAAGCAAGAGTACAACTTAGTGAGGGAGAAGACAAATACCGGAAACTCCTTGACGAGAAGACAGTGCAACAAAAGGCGTTGAAAGAGGCCGTTGACAATTACACTGACCTCACAACCAAGTTTTCTAATCTCAAGACACTGCAGGAAGTTACTTCAAGGGACCGGGATGAGTTGCACACCCAGATAGCACTTCTGAAGGAAGGCCATACCCTCCTCACACAGAAGCATAACAGTTGTGAAACTACATTAAAAGAAAAACTGCAGCTCATTGAAAAATTAAGAACAGAAAAAGAACAGATAGAACGAGACCGGGAGATGGAAAAAACCATTTTGCCAAGTGATGCACAGCAAAGCATTCTTTTAGAGCAGATGCAATCACAAGCTGTTCAATTGACTGAGCTCCACCTCCGACTTGGGGATGTGGAAATGGAAAAAGATCAACTTCAACAAAAATATGAGGTGATGTTACTCACTCAAGGAGAACCGAATTCGAAGCTAAAAGATCCTGGAAGTGAAAGCATCTCTCAAAATGTGGCTTTGCACCGAGAAAGTGAGCTCCAGACTCAACTTGCTGCTGTTGAAAAGGAAAGAGACACCCTCAAGTTGGAATTATCCAAAGCGCAGGAGAAGTTGCTTCATTCTGAAACAATTCAGAAAGAATTAAATGAAGCGTTAGTAAAGGAAAAAACCTCCCATAAACCTGAAGACCCACCAAGCACTGAGCAGCTTGAAAGGGTACAACGTCGTCATGAATTAGAAGTCTCCTCACTTCAGATCAAACTGGATGAAGCACTAAATACCATTTCAAAGCAGGCTTCCACGGTCTCGGAAACAGAAATGGAGCTTGAACACCAACGCCACCAATGTGAAGAGCTACGTGGTACTGTAAGTAAACTAAATAGCAAAATCCAAGAAAATGAGAGCAAGTTGAATCAAAATGAAGCTTCAGCTTCACGCAAAGAGCTGGAAGTGATGCACACCTTATGTGACCTACTGCACACCAATGCCGATTGTCTTATCGACAATGTTACAACATTACAGAAAGACATTCAACAAAGGCAGACATCTTGTGAAGAGAAGGATGTACAATTAGCGAAGCTCACTGACGATATTGTTGCACTTCGCAATACTAACTCATCACTTGAAGGCAGAATGAAAGAACTCACTGTTTCCGTTGAGGAGAATAAGCAAATACTTAATCAACTGGAAACAGAAAAAATGGCATTTGTGAAGCAAGTTGCTGACCTCAGTAGCCGAACTGATGAATTGAAAATACTCTCTCAAACAATGACGGTGGAGCGTGAGAATCTTCGTTCAGAGTTAGCTGATCATATTAAGTTGTTCAAGGAAAAGGAGGTGGAATATGCTAACAAGGTTCTTAAGTTATTGTTGTGACGTTCCTAACGCCATTTCAGCTAACAGATATGAAAAATGCTCTTGTTACTTCACAAGCTGAAAAGAAAAAATTGGTTTTTCGAAAAGGAATAGTAAAGTGATGTTAACCTAAATTTAGGAAGCCGACCTTGCTCGCCTTGAACAGGAAAATCGAGCAATCAAGGTTGAGGAGAAACATAATAAAACGAAAATGGTAATTCAACTTCGCTTATTGTCTAAAGACAGATGTTGACCGCGCTGTGACGAGAATCTGCCAAGTGACAACTGAAAATGTACCATCTCATTGGCCACCCGTAAATAACCTTTTGTTTATTAACAGAAAGGCCTTGAACACTCTACTAAGCATCTTCAATCACAATTTGACGAGGCTTCTGTCGAGAAGCTTGACTTACAGACAAAGTTGGAGAAGCTTACAGTAGAACACTCTGAAAAGCTCAATGAATTGAAGGAGCTTTCTGATAGCCGTGAACGAGAAATTTCTACCCATAAAAATGATGCCCAAGATCTACAGACCAAACTTGAGAAGGTTGAGTCAGACTTGACTGTGAGTGCTACCACAATTCTGTCTTTGCAGCAACGAGTCAAAGAACTGACGGATGAGCTTCTTCAGTCCACTTCAGAACATACAGCAGCTCAGGAACTGTTGCAATCTCATATAACCCAGCACAGGGTGGAGCAGCAAGAGTTGCAGGCCAAGATAGATAGCCTAACCTCAAATGGTGCATCTGAGAAAAATGATTTAGATCTTCGGCTATTGCAGTCAAAGATAGAGCAACTGAACACTGAACTTCTTTCCAGAACTCAAACATATGAAACAGAAAAAGCTAATATGCAACTGCAAATAGACAAACTCTCAACAGAGCTTAACAACTCTGTTTCTGTGAATGAAAATGCCAAGATATCCTTTGCTTCTCAGGTATCCGAGCTTAGGACCGAATTGGCACAGAAGGTCGAAGCTTGTGATGCCGTGAAAATTACTACACAATCAACAATTGACCAGTTGACATCTGAACTGAGAGTCTTTCGTGCTGCAGAAAATACTTCCCATGATCAGAACAAAGAGCTCAATGAACGTCTCCACGCTATGGAACTGGAGATGGCAACGAAGCTAGAATCATCCGCTTCACAAATTCAGAAAATTACCGCCGAAAATTCTCATCTTAAGGTATTCAAAAGTGACTGTGTTAAATATCAAATAATAACCATCAACAAGGCGCAACTTGAGTTGTTGAACCAGACCAAAAAGGAATCCGATGACGCTGTTTCCACACTTCAAAAAGATATTCAAGACAAACTGAATGAGTCATCAGAGGAAGTTAAAAGACTGCAAGCTCGAAACACTGCACTCCAGGTTTCTTTTGTGTGCATTTAAACCAAAAGACGTAATGTTTAATAGTCACAAATTGATGGATTGCTTCAGTCGAATTCTAAAGCTAAGGACGAGCAGGAATTGCAAGAAAGAAAATTAGAAATTGAGAATCTCGTCTTGAGTAATGCAGAGCTGCAGGCAATTTTCTTTTCCTGTTGAGTTCGTTAACATATTCTTTTTCTATCAATGTTTAGGAACAAAGGGACCTTTTGAAAAAGACCTTGGAAGAACTCGAACAGAACACAACTATATTCATGACTGAACTTGAAACTCTAAGAACAGTTGCACATCTACAAATCCAAAGCGTTGTTGATCACCCCACAGGAAAAAAAAAATCATGAAGAAGAAGTTCTGACACTTCGCAATTCCTTAGCAACTCTTGATGAAAACTGCAAGCTACTATCCAATGTATGCTAACACCAATTCACTCCTCTAAGGATTTTCTAGGCACTTTCTGATCTGCAACAGCAACAGCAACAGCCTTCCGGAGGAAGTGTTGAAGTAGAAACACTGCGGCAACAAATCGACGTCCTAACACAAGAATTCAACAACCTACAAGAGAACCGCGACCAGTGGAAAGCAGCCGCCGAGGCAATGGAGCAACTAGGAAGGCAGTCAGCAGCAGAGCGCGATTCCACAATTGCCGAATTGACAATGCAAAAAGAAAGACTGGAAAACACACTAGCTTCCGTCGAGCAGAAGAACGATTCCCTTGACCGCATGCTCAAAAAGCTTGCTAACCTCAAAGTCTAACAACATACACTACACCCACAAAACACCTGTAACAAAAAGAACTTTAGATTTTTTGAATAAGAAAATTTCCAAAATTTCCTTCTGTATTATTAACAACGAAATTAAATGCAGCGGACGACATTAGAAACGAAGGTTTGCAGAGTGACACCCTTGCATTTTTTGTGTTAGGCCTTTATCTCATTGTGCATTAGTACCAAATTCTATTGAGCCAATTTGAACAGGTTTCTTTACCTTCCTGTTGTTGTTGCTTAAATGCTGCTAGTTGAAAGAAGACTTTACCTACAACCTCAAGTATTTTTTTTTCCTAACCGTACAAAACTGCACCTAATTACAAACAACATTGTGCCCACTATTTTCCCATTTAGACTTCTGGAAGGAAGGGATGCCGAGCTCGAGTCGTATGTCACTTCTTTGCAGCAGTACAAAGAAGCACTAAGAGACAGAGACGTTGCCATATCTGATTTGCGAGTTCATGAATCACAACTTGCTGAACGAGTGACACGAGCAGAGGGTGTGGTTTCCATGCAACGCTCGGCGCAGGAGGATATTTTGAGGCAGTTGAGTGAGCAGGCAGAAGTAAAACTTCCTGATTCTCCAATTTACTTAGTCATGACTGAAATCCCACACTTAAGACACAAGCTCGTCAAATTAAGGCCCAAGCTGCTAAACAAATTGAGGATTCAACTTTGCAATGGCAATCAGAGCGGTATTGTCATTCTTACAATTTTTTTTTTCCCCTCAGATAATGGTATGAATAATGCAGTGAGGCACTGGAAGACCGTATCCATGTAATGCAGCAAGAACATGACATGGTACTAAATGATCTGAGAGCACACGCAGATCACACAGCTGGACAGTTGCACATCGCAAATGGCAAAATTGTGGCTCTGTCCAATCAGATAAAAAGGTGTGGGCAGAATGCAACGTATCAATCTTGAGCTCATGGACTCTAGATTAGAATCCAGAGTATCAGAATTACAAGAACTACTCAAAGAAAAAGAAAGAAAGCTTAAGGAGCGTACATGGGAGTTGGAGGACTCCAAGCAATCAGCAGCTGCCACGGAATTCCATTTATCTGGGGAACGGGAGCAAGTAAGTAAAGTATTTCTAGCCTATCCTTTACAGTGCTTCATAAGATACAAGAGCAATGGGAGCATTTACAAACTGAATACCAAGCAAAAGTATCTGAGTTGCATATAAAGTTAGACACCGCCCAGAAGGTGTGTTGCTTAAAAATATATCGTTTCGTTCTTATATTATTTTAGAGCTTAGATCTTCTCCGCTCAGAGCAAGAAATAGAAAATCAAAAAAGAGAGGAACATGCAGCAGAGCAGCATAAATCCTTCCAAGAACAATCTCAAGTAGGTCGATTTTACTCACGTAATCGTGTCAATTTCTTTAGAAACAATTAGAAACTTTCAAGTCCCAACTAGCAGGGTTACAAACTGAATGGAGGGAAGAACGGGATAACCTTAAGCAACTCAAGTGGGAGGTAACTCAATTTCAACTATTTTGCCTATTGAACGAAAACGAGGCAGAACATTTAGCAGAACAATTGTCAACAGCGCTGCAAGAAGAGATCTCTAAGCGGGCAGCTGCTACCTCTCAGGCAGAACTCAAAATATCATCTCTTTCAAATAAGGTTTGGCTCTTAAGAAATCGAACCCAACCTTATATGGCTAAGCTTTTAGAAAAAGACCAAGAAATTGGAAATCTTCACAAACGCTTGGATGCCCAATCCATCAAAGTTGATACAACTCAGAAACTGAATGACAGCTTAAAGCTGGATATTGAGAAGTTGAAACAACAGCTTCTTGATTCTACTAACAAGGAGTCCCAGTTGCGAAAGCAACTACTCCAACGTTGTCTTTACTTCTTTCTTTATTTGTTTCCCGTAACAATACTTCCAGAGCAATTGGAATTCGAAAAACAACTTGAAGAATTTGCCAAGTCCGCTCCAGGAGATAATCAAACAGACACCCAGTTGATCCTATCCTTACATAGGCAACGAGACTGCGCATTAGCATCGTTAAAGGTAATACCGTTGTGCCGTCTATGCGATTGCAACCAATCTAGCAACAAGAAGAAGAAATCACAAGGCTTCAGTTAGAGTTAGAACGTGAACACCAAGAACTTCAACAAACTCGAAACAGTACTTCATCCCAACTACAAGCCCAAGCACAGCACCACGCAGAAGAAATCAAGATTCTCCAACAGGATGTCTCGCGTCTTAAAGCAACCAGGGATGGTAGGTACCTCACCTCCATGTTCCCTTCCTTGAATTACTACAGATATCGATGTACTCCAGAAACAGCTTAAAGAAAGTTCGGATTGCATTGCCCAACTAGAAGCAGAAAGGCAACAGCATATCTCGCAACTTAGAGACTTAGAAAGCAAAGTAACGCCAGAATCTTCACTACCCATTTCCCTTGTGCTAAAACACAAATAAAAAGAATGAAAGACTGGTTCTCGCCATGAAAGAAATGAGGCTTGAACTTGAACGTATCAACACCACGCCTCACCAAGGGGAGGAGCCAGAGCCTTATGTCTCCCTTTCCCCCCAGCTTTACGAAAAATCTCCGTCCGCATCCCCACACAAACAGAACGCGGCAGACAATTCCGCGTCTGTTCTAAATGATATCCAACAGCAGCTGCATTCCCTGAAGGAAATAATCTCTTCCAACCCACCACAGCTTCCGCACCCAGAGAATCCCGCAGATAATGGGGACCTTCAGTACCAACAACAGCAACGGGAGTTCGAAATTCCCAAAAAAACCCCAACAACACACAACCTCAGGTTACGGAAAAACTCAACACCATCCCTTATAAACAAAAACAACAACAGCCCAACAAACAACACACTCAACACAAGTAACCTTGTGGTTACTGGCCGTCAGCTCTTTCCCAACCCTAGACTCAATTCCCAACACAAAAAGTCCCCCACTAAGCCAGTAGTTCCACCAACAACAAATGCAACTGCACCACTACCAACGCAAACAAAACAAACAGAAATGACTGCTCCCACAGAAGATGGGGAGAGAGAAAGACTGAAACAGCTGAGAAGACAGCTTGTATCTAAAATAAAACAGCAACAAACCACGAATAAGAACCCATCCAGTTTGGGGGGTCATAGTTAATTCATCTTGTAGAAAAAAATGAACTAAAACGAGTGCTTCTACACAAAAGGGAGGACAAAAAACCTTTTCTTTAGTAGGGTTTGTTTGTTGAGCTCTAACCAAAATCAGGAAATATGTATTGCCGTCAGGATTGCTGTGAGGCGGTTTTAACGACTTGCAACAAACCGGCAAGTGAGTTTCTCCACATTTTGAGGTCCTTGGAGAGATTGTTCCAGTCTTCTGGACCAAATGATCTAGTGATAAGAGTCCTGTGTATGGAAGATAAAGAACATGAGAAAACACTATGAAGAATCAGGAAAGAGAAGACACACTGAAGTGCGACAGTGTTGTTTGCTTGATTGATTTTGCATGTGATTACATGGGCCCCAACTCCACGCAACAGCCAGTTCTCCACTTCAGAATCTGGAACTGCGATCCCTTGAGCTACATCCCTAATATAAGTGAGATTTTCCATTTTCCATCCTGTATTTGAACCTGAGAGAGAGAGTAGGGCGTGATGACGCTAGCTGGGCAAGCTGCAACAACCTCATTTTTTCTTCACACACTTGTCGTGAGATTCCTTGAAGATTATGTCAAACTTCAAGGCAAAGAATGCTGGAAAGAAACCATGTGTATCGAAGACAGGTTTGATTCCATCAGCCAATGAAACGAAATCAGAGTAGCTGCCAGATACAAACACCTTTAGTAACCCCAGTAATCCAGATTGGGCAGGATTGGTGCTGGAAGCGAGATGTTTCACAACGTCCAAGTGCATAATGTCATCCATCTCGAAGACAGATGGTGAAGATATTTTGGATACCTTGTACAACATGGGTATTGCGAAGAATGGTGGAGAAAGTTTTACCACTAAAGCAGTAGTTTCAGTGGCAGCAAGTTCGAGTTGATCTGGGGGACACCCCTGGAATGTCTGAAGATATTTCATCACAAAACTTTCGCATTCTGATCTGAAAAAAGTTAGTTTTGTTACATGCCTTCCCGTGTTAGGAATTAATTAAGTTCGGGGCACTTGCTTGTGTTGGGTTTTTAGGAGATCAATTGTGACTTGATAGAAACGGCGTTTTTGGGTGAGGTCCCAACCACTGGTAGAAAGAAGGCTATATTTCGTCATAAATAGAAACATTTCTGGAATGGTATACTTTTCGATTTGTTCCATTTTTGGTGCGATGATATCCACACGATTTGATTTTTTTGCAAGATCACAAATGATTATGACAGTGTGGAATCGCTCTATGGATGTATGTGGATAATAGTTGAAGAAGTTGTTAAGCCTGGAAACTATTAATAACATAGGAAGTACGCAAGCTGCATACATTCGTAGTCTTAGCAGTGCTCGTTCAGTGGACGAGGCTACTTTGTCCCGTAGAGTTGTTGCAAGGGAGGGGTCCAATTTCACACACAGAGTAAAGAGGATGTTAATGCAACCCTCCACCTCTTTAAGGAGTGAGAACAGCACACGGAAAACGAAACAAACAAACAAACCAACAAACAAACAAACAAAAAACAAATAAAAAAAGTAACACAACACCAACCCCTGTCAACATTCGACTCCAAGAAGATATCAGAGTGCTCCATCAACCTCCCTACTGCGGTTTTAATGTGTTTTGAGCGGGTGTCTGCTGCCTTTTCAGCCCTCCACGCCGCGGCGTCCCGCTGGCATTCCTCGTACAAAGTTGTTGGAAAACTCGAGTCCTTTTGCTTCTTCTTGCTTACTACATATCTAAAATAATAAAAGACAAAAGAAAAATAAGAAAATAGGGAAAAAAAAGCACGCGAACATGAGGCGACAAAGGGCAACAAAAAAGGGTGGTGTTGTACGCACTTTGCGAGTTCGACGACTTGGACGTCCTCCGTGTGACCCTCTACCACCGCCGCCATAGATCTACACCGACACAGGGCAAAGAAAATAATTCAGATATTGATCCCCTTTCCGCCATTCAAACACGTGCAATTGCAATCAACAAATGTCTCTGAGACTGACAAAGCCCAACGAGCGGCTGGCCAACTCACAGCATTCGCACCCAACAACACCCCACTCTGAATACTGGATACCGTTGTAATGCCAGAGTCCAGATCTCCCTCGTTCCCAGAAAGTCGTTTCTGAAAAGCACGAAACCCCGAGGATGACGGTTCGTTTTTCATAGCAACGCAACCGCCTTTGTCGTACAGCGACACCCAATCTAACTTCTTTTTCTTTTTATTGGTTCTGGTGCTGTTTGCTCTCTCGATTATTCACTCACAAAAAACACCCCCCAGTCCCCCGACAGCTTAGACGTCACCACCAACCGCGTGACATCTAGTACCGTCCTTAGGTGCATCACCTGTGCCCAGGCCCTATGTGCCTTCGAGGCTAACAATTCCACCATGGTGGGGACGCCCCCTGCCCCCCTCCCTCGGCCCGCCTCCGGCGCCCCCTCCTCGAGTCGCGGGGGAAAGGCCGCGGTGCCCCTGCGGGGCTGTGTGCTGAGCTGCGTGGACCTGACCGCCGAGCGCGACTTCTTGGACAGGTTCGACCCGGCTGGTGCGTACATCATTGGCGACTGCAGGCTCCCTCAGGGCCTGACCGAGGACCAGCTTGTCGCCAAGGGTGCCATCGTCATCAGGCCGAGGCTGTCCACCGAGGAGGGATTCGATCCCATAAGGCAGGGGCTGTACACCGTGGAGGAGCTGAAAGCCGTCGACGCCAAGATGTACGCTTTCGTGAGGCGCAGGGATCACACGCAGCTTGACAGGCTGTGCGAGTACATCCACGACGGCCTGGTCCTCGACGCGCTCAACAAGGAGATAGAGAGACGCTCCATCGTGGGCATTATGGGAGGCCACTCCATGACGCGGAATTCCGAGATCTACCGCGAGGTCGCTCGCCTGTGCCACCAACTTGCCAAGTTGGGATTCACAATCATCACCGGCGGGGGTCCCGGAGCCATGGAAAGCGGGAATTTGGGCGCGTTCATGGCCGACTGGCCTGAATCTGACCTGGACTCCGCGCTCAAGGCCCTTTCGGACGCCGGAGACGAGAGCACCGAGGCCGCCGACGCCCTTTTGGCCAAGTACGGGAGGCCCGGCGGCGGCAAGTTGTCACTGGGCGTGCCAACTTGGCTGTACGGCCAGGAGCCCACCAACAGATTTGCGTCGCTGCAGGCAAAGTTCGTCAGCAACGCCGTGAGGGAAGATATCCTGGTCACAATTTGCAACTGCGGCATCATCTTCACGGAAGGCAGCGCTGGCACGAGGACTGAAATCGCTCAGTACGCGGTGCCAAATTGCTACGCTTCTGAGAAGGATGGTGACACGTCGAAGCCGATGATTTTCTTCAAGAATGTATGGGTTGAAAATTCTGTTTACCAGTCCCTCTGTGCTGTAGCTCAAAGGGAAGATGAAGCAAAATCCAAACTGGATGGATATAGCAAACGCATTTATGTTCTATCAGACCCTGCCGAGGTTGTGAAAGTGATCCAACACTTCCAAAAGGTAAGAAGTGCTGTGCCTGAACCATCACCAGCTCCAGTTGTTTCTGATGTTATGACCCTGGAACAACAAGAAGAGAGTGCCAAGCAAATAGCTGCATATGCTGCTGTTGACTACTGGGTGACAAAGGATGGCATGACTGTAGGAATCGGTGGCGGGAGCACTATCAAATATGCTATTGCCAGAATATCAGATATATGTAAGTTAAATAATTGGAGGATAGTTTGTGTGCCTGGGTCTCTACAAACTCGAAAACTTCTATTGGACCACCATCTATTAGTAAGTGACTTGAAGACAACACCCTACGTCGATGTTGTTATCGATGGTGCGGATAGATGCGACCTCTACTTGAACCTGATAAAGGGTAGAGGTGGATGCCTTCTACAAGAGAAAATCCTAGCATTCAGTACCGGTGCCTATGTGGTTATTGGACATTGGGAAAAAGATTGCGAGACCCTTTCTAGTGGTATAACAGGTCCATTTCCTGTACCTCTTGAAGCATCCCCTCTTGCTGTGGAGCGTATTATTCGCTCACTCCAGGAGCACTATGGTCCAATCAAAACAGAATTAAGGACAATCCCTCCTAGTGCAGATACCCTTCCAGATCACCGGGTCCCATTTGCTACAGACAATGCCAATTACATAATAGATGTCACCTTCACTGAGGAGCATTTACATAATCCCAAGAAGCTAGAGGCATCTTTGCATTTGATTCCAGGGGTGCTTGAGGTTGGGCTATTTACAAGTAATGTTACTATGGCCTTCTTTGGAAAAAAGAACTATTTACCTGGGGAACGGCCCTTCTACACTCGTCGTAGAACAGAGGTAGGGTTGAATCCAAATGTTTCTCCTAGTCAACAACATTCCGCTATTGAGGATGTTCTAAATCAAGTGAAAGCAATTTCTGCAACTAATGGTAAACCAGTTGTAGAGATAGACCTGGACATGTGTGGGCTTACACCATATGAGCGCATTATATTTGGATTGAGGAAAGCCGGCGCAGACTGGGAAATTCCAGAATTTAGCACTGACCCAATGCTATATACAGGAGGAATTTTGCCAGGTCTTAGCCTCGGAGCTTGGAAATCATTCCTTGTTGAGATTTCTTTTGTAAGCGGCTTCTTTCCAGAGAAATTCTTGCTAATACGCTTATAGATCACAAAAAATTACCCTGACCTTCCTTGGATTCCTACAAATGAGGAAGCAAGGTGGAAATCCAAACCCGAACCTGGGAGTAGTGTGTGGTCTTCCTTTTATAGTGCCTTCTGGAAGAATGACTTGATGGGACATGATATCCCCACATCCGGTTTGAGGGAGTTCATAAAAAAGGTTGAATACAATGGGGGAGTGATTGTCTTTTTGAGTTCTAGATGGAAAGATACACACCTCGCCCCAACACAGGTAGTTTTACATCAAATAGTAATGGGTAAAACTCCAACCTTACTCTTTGGAAATGCGGACCCTTTCACCACAACGGACTGGAAAAACAAAGTGGAGAAACAACAATTGATCAGAGAAAAAAATGGCACCCCTGTTGCCGTTTTTGATTCCGATGCGGATTCCCTTTCACAAATCAATAAAGCTTGTGGAGGAAAATTAATTTGTGTTCAAGTTGCATTACCAGGATACTCTTGTAATAGAAATATCAGTAAAGCAGCAAGAAAAATTTCTACATTTGACTACAGTGAAGAAGCTCCGCACAGTGTTGGAACAGTCTTAAAGCAACCAATTCCTCAGCTGCCAGCACTTCTCCCCGTTGAACCATCAAGGCAGCCAGAACATCGCATCCGAATAGCCACATTCAACTGTGAGAACCTTTTCCTCAGATTTAAGTTCAAGACAGCAATGCCACATAACCGCAGGGATGGCGGCTGGTCAATGAACGATACCAACCTGAGCATCTTTGATGAAGTGGAGAAACGTCTAACAGCAAATTGCATCCGAGAAATAAACGCTGATGTCATAGCACTAGAAGAAGTGGAAGACCTTGTTCTTCTTGATATGTACAACCGCGAGTATCTATCCAAAATGTACCCTCACCGGATTCTCATCCAAGGCAATGACCAGCGCTTCATCAATGTTGGAGTATTAAGCAAATATCCTTTCCAGAATGTAAGGACCCACAGAGCCGAGACGAATTCAGCGGGCTCTCCCCTGTTCTCTCGTGACTGCCTGGAAGTAGACGTAAGTGTGGAAGATAAGGTGCTCCACCTGCTTGTCAACCACTTCAAGTCCATGCTGGGTGGGCGAGCTGAGACCCGCAACACCAGGCGCGACCAGGTCAACAGAGTCGTGCAGATAATAGAATCCGCTTATGGGAGCAATGTGGAGGGCAATGTTGTGGTTGTAGGCGACTTCAACGATTACTGTGCCGGCCCAACAGATAATGAGAGTGGTGTGACACCCCTTGTTCACCATCCCAGGTTGGAGAATGTGCTGGCCAGGGTGCCTCCAACCGAGGCCTGGACACACTACTTCAAGAAAGGGAGGGAATATCATCAGCTTGATTATCTACTGCCCTCAAGGTCTGCTTAGTTTTTCTGTTTTTTTTTTTTTCTTGTGGTTTTTCCTGTTTTTGCTTTTGTGGCTCGTGCTTTATTTTTGGATTTGGAAACCTGGCTCTCCTTCGAGATATAACACTGGCGATCTCTAATATTATTAAACAGGGCACTGTCACAATCACCAGCGAACCGGGGCACGTTGCCGGTTGCATTCCGAAAGGGCGTCACAATATACGCATCAAGATACGACGGTCCTCGCTACTCCACACAGCCGTATGTGTTTTCTTTCATTGTTGTCCCGCCCGCAGACGTATCTCAACGACTTCACCAAAACACAGGAGGCAAGAGGCAAGTGACCATTGTCCGTTATATATGGATCTTGTCCTCCTATAGAACCTTGTTGATGGAAGTCACCAGATTCGCAGGTAGAAAACAGTTACCGAATCGGCCCACGGCTTGTGACACCAATGCCCTGCTGAAAATTAAAAACGAAGATTTTTATTCTTCTTTTTTGTTTTTTATCATTTTTTTCCGTAACTTAGGGGCGACGATGCAGGGTGCGCCGGTGGGAGATGGTGGCGGTGTTCCGGGTGGTGTCGCAGTTACGTCGTTGAGGAAGAGGAAGGAACCAGCGCCACCTGACGACCAGCTAGAAATAATGCCACTCGGTGCTGGTGTGGCTGTTGAACTGTGAATCTCAAGCTATTTGACCGGTTTTGTTTTTTTTTTTTGGCTAGGCAATGAGGTTGGCAGGTCATGTGTGTTGCTGAAATACAAAGGCAAATCTGTGCTGGTACGGAATAGCCACTCGCGACTGAATATGCTGCTTTAATCACCATCTATACAGTTCGACTGTGGTGTCCACCCTGCTTTCAGTGGGGAAAGTTCACTACCATTTTTTGATGCCATTGACCCTGGAACTGTGGACCTTGTACTCATTAGCCAGTCTGCCCTCCCTTTTCTTCCTGCTATGGAGTCTTGTGTAACCTTAATGACAGTTTCCACTTGGATCACTGTGCTGCACTGCCTTATTTTCTTGAAAAAACCACATTTAGAGGGCGTGCATATATGACATATCCAACTAATTCCATATACAAACTCCTCCTGTCAGATTTTGTAAGAAAAAGGTACAACAGTGATTCCTATCCCTTCAATCTAATTTTCAAAAGTAATTCCCCAGCTGATGAAATGTTATATACAGAACAAGATCTTCTTCATAGCATGGAGAGGATAGAGAGGATAGACTACCATGAAGTACGATTAATTTGTTTTTAAAATATATAGCATCCCTCCTGCTCTTATCCTCCTGCAGGAATTGGAGCACAATGGAATAAAATTCAAATGCTTAAATGCTGGGCATGTTCTTGGAGCAGCCATGTTCCTTGTAGAAATTGCGGGAGTGAGGGTATGCATTCAAACACTGGGACTCACCTCAAGAAAAAACCTAATAAATATTCACAAAAAATATAATCAATCTTTACAACACAAAACAAACACAACACAACACAGCATTACATGAACCTCTGAACGAATTTGGGCAAAAGGTTCTATATACTGGTGACTTTTCCAGACAAGAGGATAGGCATCTCATGGGTGCTGAAGCACCTTCTGGTAATTTCGTGAATGAAGTTTTTCTTAATAACCTTTTCCACAGTTTCTGTTGATGTGCTCATTGTTGAGTCCACATACGGTGTTCAAACACATCAACCCAGAGAAGAAAGAGAAAAACTTTTCACAGGTTTGCATTGCTTTCTTACTTGAGTTAATGCCAGGAAAGGCTACGTACATGAGATTGTCACAAGAGGAGGAAGATGCTTAATTCCTGTTTTTGCCTTGGGAAGAGCACAAGAACTCCTTCTTATTTTAGGTAAGAAAATGCATTAATTCTCCTCCGAATACTTTCTGATGAAATCCTAGATGAGTTCTGGGATGAACACCCTGAGCTTCATTCCATCCCAGTGTATTTTGCTTCTACTTTGGCAAAGAAATGCATGACTTTCTATCAAGCCTTTGTAAATATGATGAACGAGGTTCAAAACTTGCACTCTGTGATTGCCTTTTTGTTAAAAAAAAAAAAAAGCACATCAGAAATAAGTTTGCTATCTCAAATCCCTTCCGGTTCAAATATGTCGCAGAGCTTGACAATGAAGTTTTTGATGATAATAACCCTTGTGTAGTGATGGCCAGGTTGCACAAATCCTTCTTATTTCTCGTACTAACTTTTTTTCAGCCCTGGCATGTTACAGGCAATCAATATTTCTTTTCTTTTTCATCCGTTGACATTTTTCAAGAATGGACTTTCCAGAACTTTGTTTGAGAAATGGTGTTCAGATAAAAAGTCTGGGGTGATTCTGCCGGGGTACTGCGTGGAGGGTACGCTCGCTAAGGTGTGCTTCTTTCTAAGTAGGTCAAATGTAACCTTATGGCAGAAACTCTTGACAGGCGAACCCAAGACAATCCCAAGGTACATTTACTTGTAATTTCATTTACTGGTTTATTTAATTTCTGTGGCACAGTGGCACTCATCCAGGAGTGGAGTTGGCCCGAAATTGCTCTATAAAATATATTTCATTTTCAGCACACTCTGATTTCAAACAAACGTCGGAATTCATTGATATTCTCTTCCCATCTTATGTGGTTAGTTGAGAAACTCATTGTGACGTAAATAACAACACTAGGTACTTGTGCACGGAGATGGCAATGAAATGGGTCGCCTTAAGCAAGCCTTAACTCAAATTTACGAGAAAAAGAGCATGGAAGTCTTAATGCCCGGAAATACACAAGTGGTTTCCTTGCAATTCCATGGAGATAAAATTGCCAAAGTATTTTACCTATTTCTATCTCTTTCTCTAAACTCTTTTACAGGCAATTGGCAAGTTGGCCTCAGAACCTCCCTCACAGCGAAGACGATTGTCTGGAGTAATTGTTCGTAAGGACTTTATGCATAGACTACTGTATGGTCAGAGTTGTGATAATGCCTTCTAAGATTCTACAAGGGACCCATCAGAACTGCACACTTATACACAACTACGAACCAATCAAGTTATGCAGCATATGACTATTCCTTTTCACAGTGACTTGGGCCCACTTGTTCAGTGCTTACAGCAAGTATTCAGTGATACCACAGGATACGATGCCTCAAATTCCGCTTGTGTTGTGCGGGTAGGGATTCTCCTTACTATTACATCTTTAAACTAAAATAGGTACATGGTGGTGCTGTAGAATTGAGCATGCAATCTCCTGGTGTCTTGCTACTAGACTGGAACTCAACACCACTTTCCGATATGATATCAGACGCCATTATCTCAATTGTAATGAATATAGAAATGAATCCTGTTGCAGCATCCGCACTTCTTCCAGGTTCCTACACAATTTTCCGTCAAATCACTAACAAAATCAAACAGCAGTGAAACCGGAGGCCAGTGCACCACCTGCCAAACCCAAAGTGGATGCCTCTTGCGTCGTTGGTATTCTCACCAAGCACTTTGGCGGTGCAGAAGTGGATCCAACCAAAGAAGGCTATGTGAATGTCAACTGTGATGGCGAAGCAGCAACCATTTGTCTTGCCGACATGGTATCTTGTTGTGCAATATTCCTCCCCTTATTTATTATCCAGACTGTGAGTAGTAGCAGTGAGGTACTGCAATCTAGAGTGGAAGGGGTACTTGTCTGGCTCAGGGAGACCTTACTTCCAATTGACTAAATAAAGAAGAGCTGAAAATTTTTCCAAAAAATGTTTCTTTTTTCTTGTGTATTGACAAGTGAAATGATGAATGGTGTACTCGCTGTGCCCTTTTCTCTTACTAGCATCTTTCTGACAAACTCTCCTCTCAGACACACTCGTCCCCTCTCTCTACCATAATTATTTTATGGGATGTATTCTGTTTTGGTTGTTGTAACGTGAACGAGGACAACACCAGAGAGCACATCACACAGAAGGATCCTCTGTGGTTCACCAGTTTTCGCGTCACTGTCTGGAAAGGAAGGCATGACCCCTGCATAGTTGCCGGGGAACCCGGGGCCTGTACGAAACTGGCACACAAACTCACGTATGGGATGGGAAAGGTCTGAGGAGTGGTACACGTCCATCACAAAGGCATTTTCTTCCGACGGGAGGGCTTCCACCACACCAAAATGGCCACGTCTTCCAATAGAACTCCCGTGACCACAACGTGACAGAAGAGTCATGCCTGTGGCTGTGTCATAGAGTGTGAAACCGCCAAAGTTGTTCTGTAGGATGCAAAGTGAGCCATTGGGCTGCAATATCACGTTGTTGTGCCCCATGGGCGACAATATGTCGCAGGGGAACTCCAACTTTCTCAGTGTCACAAGTGACTGGGTTTCGAAGGTTCTCTGCAGGTCAACAATATCAGCTACTCCATGTGTTGAAGACAACTTGTATTCCAAATAGAACAGAACAGCAATTCCACCAGCAGCAGCGGAATCGCCGCAGAAACTCCCCACAGAATAATCATCAAAGAACTTTCCGGCAGAAACTTCGGTCTCAGTTCTGATTGTCACACAAGGCTCCCTTGGCTTTCCTCCAGTCACCTTCCTAAGCTCAAGGATGCGGAATAGAACCACAATCAGCCACTGGGAATTCGCCATCACAAAATGAAAGTCACCCGCGTCGTATGAGCTGATCCTCTGCCTGCACCTCCCACTTGAATCCCACCTGCCAACACCAGCCCTGACCTTCGAGAATCCAGACACACTGGTCGCAATGAATGAAGCCAGGCTGTCACCAATCCACGCCGTCACACTGTCATCAAGCCCTGTTGTCAGGCACCCACACTTCACAACCCCAAGTGTGAATGACACAGCCACGTAAATACAGGATGCTGATGTTTTTGGTCTTTGAGCTTCTTTTCGATAAGGCAGGGGATACACTATCCTCCTCTCAATTGACATGACCCACGATTTACCTATCTCATTCACCAACACACTGAGTGGCACCATACTCACTGCTGGTTGTAGTAGGACATCACTTCTTCTCTCCCTGTTATGATGAATTTGTGACAATAGTCACATTACGACCCACTCTTGGAATACCTGAAGGAAGTTGTGCCTGCGTCATCATTGTGGGATGCCGTCAGCACCGAACCACAAGCCAAAGCAACAAACTGGTCCCGCGATGAAATGTCAGTCCGCACCGTCGTCGTTTTTGTTGTTTTCTTTAATTGAAAACAAACGTTAAAATGGCTGAATAAAAAAAACACCAGACCGATCCTGAGCGACGATAACGAAAATTACAGCGTTGAATATTTGATTCGAATAAAATATTCCAAGTTCAATTTGTTGATTGGGATTTTATTCAACGCTGGTTGTTGTTGTAATGTCAACAAAGACCACCCCAGAGAGCACATCATACAGAAGGATTCTATTTGAGTCACCAGTTTCCGGGTCAATGTCCTTAAAGGAAGGCATGACCCCAGTTTCGTTGGGCAGGTATCTATTGCCCGTAGGCCACAGGCACCCAAACTCACCTACGGGATTGAGACAGTCTGAGGAGTGGTACACGTCCATCACGAAGGTATTGCCTTCACACGGCTGCAGTTCCACCACACCAAAGTAGCCACGGCGTCCAATGGAACTCCCATAACCATCACTTGACAGAATATATGTCTCGCATGTCACTGTGTCATAGAGTGTGCAGTTGGTGTTGAGATTGTTGTCGAGAATGCACAGTGAACCATCAGGCCGCAAAATAACAGAAATGCGGTCAAGGCCCGACATGGCCGGGCTTGGGAACTCAACTTTTCTCAGTGTCACAAGTGACTGGGTTTCGAAGCTTCTCTGCAGGTCAACGAAAGCGGCGAAATCCTGTGTTTTAAGAACCTTGTATTCCGAATAGAACAGAACTGCAATTCCACCCGCAGCGGCAGAATCACCGAAGAAACTCCCCACAGAATAATCATCAAAGAACTTTCCGGCAGAAACTCCGGCCTCAGTTCTGATTGTCACACAAGGCTCCCTTGGCTTTCCTCCAGTCACCTTCCTCATCTCAAGGATGTGGAACGGAACCACAATCAGCCACTGAGAATTCGCCATCACAAACCCAGATTGAGTTAGAGGGCACGAGCTTATCCTCTGCTTGCACCTCCCTGTTGAATCCCACCTCGCCACACAAGCCGTAGCCTCTGGGGCGCTGGACACACTGGTCGCAATGAATGAAGCCAGGCTGTCACCAATCCACGCCTCCACAGTATCATCAAATCCCGTTGTCAGGCACCCGCACTTCACAACCCCGAGTGTGAATGACACAGCCACGTAAATATTGGAAGTGGTTAGTGGCGGTGGCTCTGAACGATCCTCGTAATGTCTCGTAGGGGGTTTGTGCCGAAAGGGATACACTATTCTCCTCTCAATTGACATGACCCACGATTTACCTATCTCGTTCACCAACAGACTGAGTGGAATCATGCTCACTGCTGATTGTAGTAGAATATCACTTCTTCTCTGCCTGTATGATGTGATCAGTGTCACAACGCATAAAAGTCAAGAAAAAATGCCTGACGGATGCAGTACTGGCATCATTATGGGAGGATGGCAGCGCCGAACCACACGCCAACGCAAGAAACTGGTCTCTCGATGAAATGTCAGTCCGAACCGTTGTCATTTTTATTCTTTTGTTTGTTTTTTGTGTTTTTGGGTGTACGTTCTTTTCCAAAAAAACAAAGGTTTAGCATAAATAGGGTGAAAGGTTTTTCTTGGGTTGCCGAAAATTTTGTGTGCACTCAGGAATCCCATAGAGACTGTGCCCTTAGAGCGTTGATTTCCTCCATAGCTTGTTGTGTGAGTGCTTTGTAGTCCACCTTGGCCATGCGGTTCAGGGGCATAGCACCTGTTTTCATCACCACAATGTGCTGCGGTCTTTTGTATGCTGTGAGGGTTGCTGTTGATTGCTTCACTTCGTCAGGGGTGACTGTGGAACCCTCCGAGAGCTCCACAAAGGCAACTATTCCTTCAGAATAGATGTTGTGAGGTACTCCAACCACTGCGGCCTTCTCTACCCTGCCTTTAAGTCCTCTGACTATGTGGTCTTCCACTTCTGGGGGATAGACAAGGTACCCCTTGGGCTTTATCATGAACTTCCTTCGGCATGAATAAACTATTCCATCTTTGGTCATCACACCCATATCACCAGTGTGAAGAACTGGGTAGGTGCTTCCACTGCAAACAAGTACTTTCCTTGTCTCTTCTGGCAGGTTGTAGTATCCAAGAAAAGTTTGGGGCCCTTGATAACAAATCTATGAGTGGGTTTTTTTTAAATATTGTCAGTGTTGAATGAGTAAATGGATAGCAACCTCTCCAATAGTTCCTTCTGGAAGGATAGTTCCATTTGTATCTTCTTCCGATACAGGACTCCTTATGGATACCGGGTAGTCCGGGAAAGCAGGACCCATAAGTGTGCTCAAGCATTCACAATCGTTGGCCTTGCGTACAATTGCTGTATAACAAGATCAGCGTGGAAATAGGAAATTTCACTAACCAGAGCAAAATCCACATGTCTCTGTCAGTCCGAATCCAGTTGCCACATAAGGTGCCATGGTCGAAAGTTTGTGAACAAATTCGGCTGTCACACTTTGTCCACCAAATGCAACCATCCGCAGAGAAGACAAATCAAATGAAGAGTACGACGGTAATCGCCACATCAAGTTGTACATTGCTGGTATTTGGGCGAGTATAGTTACATCGTTTCTTTTAATGGCGGCAAGGGATTTTTCAGCATTGAAAACGGGAATCAAAACAGCTGTTCCTCGACAAACCATTAATGTACAGAGCATTTCCGTTATCCCACTATAATGGTTAGTTTAAAAAGAAAAAACCGGAAGTTGGGCAATTACCCAACATGAGAGAGTGGTAGATTGAGAAGCAGTCGGTCACTTGGTGTGAATAAAGATCTTGCCAAGTTCCGCTTCAAATATCATAAATGGAATAAGTGGTAGTGAATAAAATTCAGAGGGTGTACGGATTGGTGAATTATTCCGCTTTGTGATAGCATTGCTGGCTTTGGTAAACCCGTAGAACCGGTTGTGAAAACCTATTTTGGTAAATAGCCTCTACTGCAAACGGAAATTACTGACCATAACAGCAGGTTCCTTCCCTGTCACCCACCAGGCCTTCCACCACATCTGGAGTGTGGCCCACCGGTATATATACTGCCACTTAATGTCGGCTGCCCATTGTGTTGCACTTTTCACACAGTTTTTGGGGTGGTTGATTACAAGTTCAGGCTCCTTTTGGAACTGGACCCAACAAGTACAGGTTGTGGAAAACTTGTCAATGAGTTCACAAATCGTAGGCCTGAAATCAAATACTTCAGTCTTACCTGGCACAAATGAAGTGATTATTCAGTCCATAGTGAGGTATAGGTATCACACTGTTGATTTTTAACAAAAACGACCTTGTGCACTATAAAATGTGCAAACAAAATTGACATCGCTGTCACGATCAAAAGGGGAAAAGGAAAAAAAATAAAAAAATACAATAAAAAACCCAATATCCCAGCACTAACAAACCAAGGAAGAAAAAGGCCTTTGGAGCCAAAATGCCAAACTGCTCAATGCACTCAGATCCCCTGACTCTGAGATCCAGAGGGCAGAAAATGGCGCCGACCCTCAGGCACGCCAAGAACAGGTACACGTGCTCCTTCAGGTTCGGCAGCTGCGAGCACACCCTGTCCCCAAGCCCGACGCCCTCCGCCACCAACTTGGCCGCGAACGCGCAGCTGGCGACCGACAGCTGGCTCCACGTGACCACCTCCCCGGTCTCGTCCACGACGATCGCGGCCCCGTCGCCGTGCGCCCGCGCGTGCTGGTCGACGTAGTCGAAGATTCGCGGAAGCACCTCCCCGCACGACGAAGCCGGGCACGCATAAGCGCTCGAAGAATAAGAAGAAGCAGAGCCAGAGTACGGCGAGGAGGCGGGCGTAGTCGAAGTGGAGGCGGCGGACTCTGGGAGCGCGTCGTCCGACAGTCGCTGGGGCTGCTGCGTCGTTGCCTGTGGTGCCGCGGCACTCATCGATGGGTGTATGTCGCCTGAATTTGGTTTGGTTGGTTTGTTTTGGTTTGGTGCAGGGGATTGGATTTGTATGGATGGCAGTTACTGCAATATCCATGATTTGATGGTGGTAAATTTCCACGTTCCGTGCCGTGATTAAGTGAAGTGGGAGCATCGATGACGGACGACGGCGGGTGTTCGTTGGTGTACCACGTCCTTCCTGATAGATTCAGAGTTCGTTCGGGTTCCTTCTGTCCCGTATGTTCGGTTTTTTTTTTAAAAAAAACGACGTTTGGTTTTTGAAAATGCTTTTCCTGAAGGATTTTTGTGGGACAGACTATTATGGAGGCTCTGTGAGGGGTGTGGTGGAGGCCCTTGGGTACATCAAATCAATGGGTTTTCAAGTCATCTTCCTTGGCCCTTTCCTACAAAACGCTGGTGGGTTTGATACCTATTTTTTTTTTCTTTTTGTTATTGACTGTAGAGGAATATTGCACTTTAACGCTTATAGGATAGATTATCATGGGTACCACATTTTAGATTATGAGCGGGTTGATCGAAGGCTTTTTGGACTTGACTCTCTGGAGCCTGACTCACTAGAAGCGTTACAAGAACTGAGGGACGCATGCACCAAGTGGGGCATGAAGGTTTGTTTTATTTTTATTTTGTTTTGTTTCTGTCATGTCTGACATCAGTTAGATCATGCTTGACTTTGTCCCAGTAAGATCCACCCTAAGATAGAAATATTTTTTAATTTTCTCTAGAATCACATCTACAAAGACCATCCGTGGGTTTCTGATGGTGAGCATAACGATTGGTTTTTCAGGAACTCTGAGGGTGTTCCCCGTAGATTCTTTCTCAATTTCCCGCACCTTATCAAAGTGAATCTGGATAACCCTGCTGCCCAGAATTACATGATCAACCTTGCGTTACGGTTGCAAAAATATGTAGACATTTTTAGAGTCGATCATGCTCTGGGTGTGTTACGTACCGCTACTCTCCTTTTTTGTTTAACAGTATCCAATAGGTTGTTCTAGGCATTTCCTATCTGCCCTCACTAAGGCACTCCACCATAGAAACAGTACAACCAAAGTGATTGGCGAGTTCTGGGTTGACTTATCCCTGCGTGATTCTAAATACTTAGTTGATACTTTTGACTCTCTAACTCTAGAAGAAAAGGTAACGGACCCTTTAATTGTAGTGTATCCTGAGAGATTGCCTTAGGAAACTCTTGGTGACATGCTGGAGAAAAAGGATACTTCAATACAGAACTGGCTACAACTCACCATAGCCGAAAAGGTGCTCAAATAGAAGAAAAGATTTGGAGTTCTTACCACACCACTAGTGTTGTTCCGGCACTCCCCTAGTTGATGGAGTATTGGATTTTGAAGCACACACTATAATAAAGAAATACTGCCGCAGGAGGTTCACTCTCGTCAACTGTCTAAACTCTTAAATTGAAAATCAGATCCGTTAATATCCCAGCTCTCCAAGGTGCACTGAGCAAGCACTTTGAGCAGTTTCCTTCTTTCTTCTTGTTGCCAGTTTTCATGGATAATCATGACACTGATAGAATCCTCTATTCCTGCCAAGGGAACTTCAACACTGTGCTTCAGCTCACAAAGGTTTCCCGCTACTCCATTACTGTAAAAATTTATTCTTCTTTTTGGAAAAGTGTCTCCTTCAAATTACCCAGAGGTACAATCAACCATTCATAGTCTACTATGGAACAGAGGCCGGAATGACACATCATTCCAGCGTACACTCGACTGTGTGCTTTCACCTCATTTCGTCCACACCCACACAGACGCAATATTCTTGCCACTCTAACTCAAGATGACCCTTGAATCGAATCGACAGCCATATGGAGACAACCAAGCAAGGCAACCATTTCCTTGGGGAAGACCAGAATCCACCAACGTATGAGAACATTCTTCAAGTGTAAGTCCCAACAACAAACCAGAAAATCATCCAATTCTGTGCTGCCATGAACCATGGGACTGATTTTGACACACAGGCAGTGATACAGCACTATGAGTGTCTGCCCCCAGCACCTGTTATTGCAGTGCAGCAACAGCCAACACAGCCAGATTGTTGCAGTTTGTGTTCAGAGAGGAGTGGTGCAAGTAACTTTGTTGGGAATCAAGTGCTCTACTATGTCACTATTCTCAGGAAATATCTATGATAGTTTATAGTTTGGGTTTTACTGGTTGTTGGTTGGTTTGTTTTTTTTTTTAATTATTTTGTGAAAAGATACAACAAGTCTGTGTGTCAGTCGTCATTGGATTTTGCTGTTGTGGTGGTTGTAGTTGTTGTTGTGTGAGATGCAGCGGAAGAAGGTGTGGAATTTGGTGGTTGTGTGGAGGCGGTAGTGTGTGGTACGATTTTAGTTGGAACCTCTGTTGGGTTATGAGGAGTGGGGTCGAATTGGGTGTCAGTGGAAGTCTTAACATTTGAAGGAGATGTGATGGGTGATGACGTGGAGAGAGAGGAGGGGACAGATGAAGGGCTAGCTTTTACCTGCCAAACGGGTTAATAACGAGGAGGGAAGGAATGGGAAATAGAGGGAGGAAAAAGGGAAAAAGGAGTACAAAGGGAAAAAAAAGGAAAAAAAAGTAAAAAAAAAAAAAAAAGAAAAGGGGAGAACATTTGAAGATGAGGTAGTTGTTGATGTGGTAGTTGTGGCAGTGGCATTGGGCGAAGCCGCCGTGTTTTGCGTAATCGGAATGGCCGATGGAGTACTATACGGTGCCGCGCCACTTGAACTAGCACGCAGCGGGATTTTAGTGGGCGTCGTAGATGGGCACGGCGGCATCACATCCACGTGCACGATTTCTTTAGAGTCGTATGTTATATTAGAGCGTTAATCTTGACTACTACTGCTACCCCACGACTGTGACACTCATACGTTTGTTGTTTAATTAGATCTACCTGGGTCGTCAGGGATGCTTGTGGCGTACTTCCTTGCTGCCATCTTTTGTTTTAAAGAAACTAAGGTAGAAAAACAAAAAGAAAAAGATATGCCAAACGGCTTTTTGATCGGCGAATTTAATTTAAAAGGAAAGAAATCATCAAGCCCTGGCTCCCTGACGTCGTCCCATTAACTCCAATCAGACTATGTGAGTGTTAGTTCCAAAAAAAAACATTCATGGATTTGATAGGAGGATATGATAGGAGGGAGCTGGCATACATTGTCCCTAGCAAGGGCTTCCATATCTTGCCTGGTTGTCTTTTGGACTGGGTGCAGGGCTGTTGGTTGTTGGGATTTGGGTGCCGGTTGAGTTTGCTGTGGTTGAGGAGTAGCGGCAGAGGAATGTGTTGGAGTTGGCTGCGGAGGAGACTTGAGAGTTATTGTTGTGGATATGGTCTTGGTCTTTGGTGGGGCAGGCATGGTGGTGGAAGGCTGTGGGTGATGGGGAGGTTGTGATGTAGTAGAAGGAGAATGGAGAAGCACTTGAACCTGTAAGGGTACGGAGGACGCGGAATTGGCCTGTGGGAAATGTTAGTGAAGCCGCGCGAGTGAGGGGAACGGGAGGGAGGGGTTCTACACACATAGAAGTTGACGGAAGTTTGCCCCTTCTCTTGCTTGGTTACTTTAATTCGGCTGGGTGAGGAAGTCTGTGCTTTGGGCGGTTGGATGTGTGGAGGGAAGAACGGCCCAGGTGAAACGGGGGTGGGTTGAGGTAAAAGTGGTTGAGGATTCCTAGAAGGGGCAGTCGATGTAGAGGGAATGGGTGCTGTCTGCGGCATCGCTTTCGCGCTGGGAGAGTAAGGTTGCGGGTGAGTTGCCACAGGAGGAACCACAGCTTGTGGTGTAGGGTGTTCCACTACCATTGAAGGAGTAGGGCCTTTCGTTACTGGTCCCCGCCTGCGGCCTTGTTCTGTGCGCTTAGAAGTTTGTTCACTTTGTTTGTTAGGTTCTGAGACTGGAAGTGTTTGGCTACCAGTCTTCGGTGCTTGTTCACTGACCAGTGTAGAGTGTGTTTGGGGTGGTACCTGAGTGACTGGTGCCTGAACCGGCTTCTCAGGTTGTGGTTGTGCTGGTACTGGTGCTGGTTTTTCGAGGGGTGGTATAATTGTTTTCTCAGGTTGCGCCTGTATCTGAGGTTCCGGCTGGGCTGGAGCAGGGACAACAGGTTGCTGGACTGGTGTCTCGGTTTGGTGCTGAGATGCTGAAACAGGTTGTGTCACTTTAGGTGATTCAGATTGGTTTGGCTTCTTGAACGTGATTTGTACCTGGACCTGGTGTGAATCCCCTTGAACAGGTTGTCTCTGAGGCGAAGGTTGTGAGTTGTGAACTGGTGGAATTCTTGCTTGAGCTTGATCTGGCTTTGCAGCAGTATGCGGTTGTGCAATAGATTGTGTTGGTTGGACAATCAAATTATTTTGGGAACTTGAAGTTGAATTTTGTTGTGTACGCACAGCTGGAGTGGTAGTCTGTGAAACTGGAGTTGGTTTTGTAGGGATGGAAGGGTGTGTTTCGGTCTGTTGGCGTTGGATAGAGGATGAAGTAGGGGTTGTTTGCACGGTAATAGTTAAACTCCCTCTTGGTTGTTGTTGTGGTTGTGGGGGTGGCGGTTTCGAACCCTGTAACCTTGTCAGAACTGCTTAAAGAGAAGAAAAAATAAGGAGAGATACAGGTTGGTAACGTATGGCGGTATACCCAAGGGATGGAGCACCTGCTACACGGTAAGAAACACCAAGGAGTGGAAAGAACGTTCACCTTGTTGAACGGCTTCCAGCATAGCATTATAGGCATTAACCGCTTGCTGAAGCTCTTGGCTGAATATCCTATGAAAAACCGGGTAAGTTGAGTGCCGAAATAGAGCAGAAGCTACCTCACTACAGTACTCTCACCATTAAGGTTTGGTAAGAAAACGAGAGCACCATGCTTAGAAAGTTGGGGGAGTGGCTGGGGAGATTGTTCGTCGGAGTACAACAAGCGGATCTGGGTCAAAGTTTAGGGGAAAAAAGTCTTTTCTTTTGGAGTAACCTTCCACTTCTGTATGTAAAAGTTTATAATAAACTTTCGTACTGGGCGTGTGACAAGTTGTTGAATCGCCTGAGCGGCCTCAAAGACACCGCTGGAGAAAAAGAGTCAAAGTGTGGAAAAGGAGGAAAAAAAGAGGAAAGCCGCACGTCCGAAAGCCTCTTATGGTGACAGGAACATCGTCAACGTGTGCCACTGTTAATGTGTCAAGCTGATTCATCTGTGGTGGTTTAAATGACCAAACTTGCGACATTATATCCAAATAATCTCCTTGCGCTTGCATCACTTCCACCGGTGGTACCTTAATAATAGTTTTACTCCACACACGAACAAGTGAAAAACGAAGCAAACAAACAAAAAAACAAACAAAAAAACCCAAAGGCATATTGTTACAAAACAGACATGTACGTTTACGTAACCGTACATGTAAAGAAACACCGTGGTCGGTTTTAAGCTTTGTGATGGTTACGCCCTGTGGCCCCACTACACGCGCGGCACTAGGTTGGTCCATAACTGCAAATACTTCTATTTCTTCCATGGTGTTTTTTTGTTGTCTTTGCTCGCGGGTTGTTTTCCCTGTTGAAATCTACGCGTTCGATGTCGCTGGCTTCTTGGCTTTGCGATTTGTTCTTTTTTCTTGGTTTTGGCAGTTTCCGAGAATATGCAATCTGAACAGTTCCTGAGTCTGCCCAGTTCACGATCACAGGTAGCCTCTTATGATGAGCACGAACACGGAGAAGAAGTACGCAACGGTAAAAATAAACTATAAGGGTGGTGGGGAACCAAGGGACTGGAGGGAGTGCTTGATGCTAATTACACTACAGCCGGTGCCCGGCAGGACTCGAACCTGCGACCAATTTATCAGGAGTAGATTGCTCTACCAACTGAGCTACGAGCGAGCTGGGGGGACTTGAACCCCCACCTCGGCGACTTGGTGTCGCCGAACAGTCCAACCAGTCTCCATTTTAAGTTTATGAGAGCACCCTGGGCAGCTGACCAACAGTTTGCACCTCTTCTTGTGCCTGCAATCTGTGCCCACCACATACTTGTGGGTTTCTTTTTTTCAAATACAAAAAGAAAAACTTACAAACGACAAGGGTGATGGTGAACAAAGGATGTGAATGGAATGCTTGATGCTAATTACACCACAGCCGGTGCGCGGCAGGACTCGAACCTGCGGCCTTGATTATTAGGAGTAGTCTGCTCTGCCAACTGAGCTACGCGCGTGGCTGGGGGGACTTGAACCCCCACCTCGTCGGCCGACGACAAAGAAGCCGTGGGTCGCCGAACACCCCAAGCAGCAAACCATTATTGGTTTATGAGAGCACCCTTCAATAGTTCAACGGAAATCATTTTGTTGTTTGTGCTTAGAAACCGGGTCCGGCCAGTACTTGTGGGATGGGTTCTGGGTTTTTGTTGGCTGGGGGGCGATCAGGGGTTCTCCTTTGGTGTGGATTGTTGTGTTACTGAACTGCTGGATTGAGAGCTAAGTTCAGCACTTTTTGGGGGTACAGTTGAAGCTGGTGATGCCGATGATGCCGTTGTTGTGGTTGCTGTACCGGTCTCTGTGGATGTTGTTGTGGATGTGGAAGCAGACTCAGTCCCTGGTGTGGCAGTGGAGGCCGTGCTGGAGACTGACGTTGAAGTTGTTGTGGATGACACAGCCGGAGTTGAGTAAAACAAAAGATAGCATCTCTGGCAGGCGTCAAACTTGCATTCGGCGCAGTGGTATGTCTTCTTGTGAGTTTGTACTCCACAAATGTCGCACTCAGTAGAGTAGTCGGGTCCATATCTTGTTGTGTTGTTATTTTTCTTTCAATAGACAGGGGTGACTTACTGATTTTCTTTGAGGGTTAAAGGATGAGGGTGTTTTTCATGTTCTGCAGGTGGAGGAGGCATTGAAGTGTCCTCGTCATCAGAGTGTTCCCTAGACAAGCTGAGAACAATAAATTACCGTGTAGAGGGGAGTGTACTCTAATGGGGTGATTGAAGGTCTATCATCTGGCGCAAAAAAATCCTCCTCTATGTCATCCCAAATCCTCCTTCTTTTACTCGACTTGCCAACATCTTCACTTAACTTTTTAGCAAGTGCTGCTTTGGTGGCTGCAGTGATTTCTGCTTCTTCAGCTAAACCTTGCTCCACGGCATCGAAGATGGACTCGCTAGTTTCAAGTTCCTATGATGAAGTGAATTTTGACACAAAACTAAGAGCATACTTTCACGAGCCACTGGTTTACAGTCAATTGGGCTTTTGCTTCCTTCTCCTGTCTTCGTTTTTCCTCCTCGCTCAGTTCTTTTGTGGGGGGTGGCTTTGGTTTGGTGGCATCTTCTATTTTCTGCTGGTACCAGCCAACAAGTTGTTGCTCCTTTTTTACATGTCGCAGACGCCTTCCATCCAACGTTCTAGACATTATTGTGAGAAGGTGTCTAACGGTAACCAAAAAAAAAGGTCGAGTACCTGCAGGAATCAAAATTCGTAGTCCGTTTGGTACCGGGCCTTGTATGCTGCCCACGCAAACTTTGACCAAAAGCACCTTGTTTACCACCACAAATCCTAGTGTGCGTTAGAGGGGGAAAAAAGAAAGCATTTTAAGAGTCCTGCCAATAATAAAAGAGTTACAGGTCAGAAGTGGCCGGGCACTAACCTCAAGTCCAAAGACAAAAAAGTGATGCCGCTGCACAGCACTTCCAAGTCATCCAAGTCCCTCGCTCTATCCGCGCAAAAACCCACGCCGCCGTGTGCGCCGGAAACCACGCCCGACAGCCTCTGCATCCCCACAGGTACGCCTTCGCGTGCCCACAGAGCCCGCTTCACGTCGCCGACTGTCGCCCGGCCGGATCTGCCATCGCCGCCACACGTTCCGCACATGTCCAACGACACATGCGTACCTCTCGGCGTACGCACCACCGCCACTGTCGCAGATCCGCACCCGCACCCACCTTGCTGCATTTTATAAACCTTTCGTTTTCTCCTTTGTTCTGATTTTTCCCTCGTCGTGTGAGACTGGAGCCAAATGAGAAACTCAGCTCTGTCGAACCGTCTTACTTCGGCTCACAAAGGTTTTTTGAGAGAAGCCTGAGACGCATCAGCCACCAAGTTCGTTGCTGCCCAACAACCGTTTCGTTTAACATGGAAGGTTCACTAGTGAGGGACCCTCCCGTCGTTTCGTCACCAGGCCGGCCTGGTGCCTGTGCCCATAATCAGAAGCACCCACGAAACTGTATGATGATGGAGGCTCTTTTTCAGATGGAGCAAGGAAACACCCAGAGCGCAATTCTTCTGGTTTCAGATGCCTGCAAACTTTTTGAGAACTGTTGTAAAAGCATTGGTCTGTGTTTCCTTCGTCAGAGATGTCATATAGCCCATGCTTTGACTTTACTCAAAGCAAAAAAGGTAAATGGCCTGAACCATTGCAGGGACCTGACTTGTGTTACCTCCCTGGGTTGCTTTTTATTCGCGGTCTGGCTCTTCTCTCCAATGATCAAACTGCATTGAACCGTTGTATGCCTCCGGACCTGTCAAGCTCATTTTCACGTGTAACCTCCTCTTCTGCTCTTGAACTGAGAGCCTATTGCCGTAATGTGTTGCTGTCAGCAAATAGCGTGGTGGCTCCCTTAACCGCACAAATACACCAAAATGAAGAGATAGGAGAAGGGGAGGCTGCAACAGTGAAAATGATGAGGATTACCGAAGAGTGGAACGCCCTTTTTGCAGCCGCGTGTGATGGCGCCGCTCTTGATTCGCGTTCTCCGGTGGAGCAAGAACCTATTAGCACTCAGATTGATACTCAACAGGAAGAACAGAAGCGACCATGGGCATTCACTTTGTTTGTGGCTTTGTGGACAACTTTCTGCTTGGAGAATACTTCGTGTGAGCCCTTTTGGTTAGAACTATCAGCTTCAAGAACCAATTGTGGTCAGAACGATACAGCGCAGCTCTTGCCATCTTCTTCGCTGTCACTCCTTGGTGCATGCTTTCTTCATGGCATTGGTGGATTGGACCAGTATACCAACCGGGCTGTGTCACTATACCAGAAGGCCGCAGATGCCGGAAATGCTGTGGCACTAAACAGTCTTGGTGTGTGTTATGAAATCGGAAAGGGTGTTGACAAGGATCTTCACAAGGCCGTGTCACTTTACGCCAAGGCTTCTGATGCCGGAAACAACAAGGCCATATACAACGTTGCCTTGTGTTACAAAAATGGGGAAGGCGTTGAAATGGACCTCAACAAGGCTATTTCGCTTTTCAGGAGAGCTGTAGATGCTGGAAATGCTTCAGCAATGCTTAAGCTTGGTATGTGTTATGGGAGCGGCTCCGGCGTTGACAAGGACATGAACAAGGCCGTGGAACTTTTCAGGATGTCTGCCAATTCTGGTGAGATAGATGCACTAGTTCAGCTTGGTGTGCTGTACAGAAATGGCAGTGGTGTTGAGAAGGACCTGACCCAGACTGTGTCACTTCTCAGGAGGGCTGCAGACTATGGGAGTTCCGCGGCAATGTTCTACCTTGGACAGTGCTACCACATTGGCTTGGGTGTTGAAAAGGACCTGGGAATTGGAGTGTCATTTTACAGGAGGGCCATGGATTCCGGCTGCGTTCCAGCAATATTCAGCCTTGGTGCCTGTTACCAGAAAGCATGGGGCGTTGACAAGGACATCAACCAGGCAGCTTCGCTTTACCAGAGAGCTGCCGACGCCGGGGATGCATCAGGGATGTACCACCTCGGGGTGTGCTACCAACACGGGCGCGGGGTTCACAGGGACATCAGGGTGGCCGTATCACACATCAGGAGGGCAGCCAACCAGGGACACAAGCACGCCATACTCAGACTCGACCGCCTCTTAGCTTCATGCCGCTCATGACGGCGTGGCGAGGTGACTGGGGCGAAATTGGCGGCCTTCTCAGTTTTTGATTAATTATAATTTTCCCCATCATTTTTTCGTCTCTCGCGAGAGCACAAGAGACAAGTAAGATGAGCAAGAAGGCGCTTGGGGAGGCTATTGTGAAGTTGGTGCACGTGAGTAAGTCGTACTCGATCGCCGGACGCAAGGACGGGGTGCAGGCTCTCAAGGACATTCACATGGACGACGATTCCCCGTTCCAACCCATAAGGAAAGGCGAGGTAGATTTTACCTTGTTGTTGTTGCTTCCCCCCCTTTTTTTTTCACTCTTATATTCTGTGAATGCCTGTTGCCTTGAAGATGAGTTTATATCTGAGAGTTATTGCCTACGGCTATTGCTATTGTTGTTGTTATTGTTTTTCTTATTGTTGTTTTATCTTATGTTTTGCGTTTGTATGGAATAGTTTGTGATACTGAGAGGGCCTTCTGGAGGAGGTAAAACAACACTGTTGAACTTGATTGGTACTTTGGATACTGCCAGTGCTGGGACTGTCAATTTGCTTGGGAGGGACCTCGCTGCTGACTCAAAGGATTCAGGTTTTTTGTTAGGTACTCATTATGTTGTTGACAAATGTCTTAGAACTCTCTGCTTTACGTCTTACCAAGATTGGGTTTGTTTTTCAGACATTCAACCTACTTGCGACTATGTCTGCCTATGAAAATGTTGAACTGCCAATGACTATTCTGGGCAAACTTAGTGCCTCGGAAAGAAGAGTAATTCCAAATAGTAACTTCTAACGTTTTAAAAACAACCACCAAAAAATAAAACCGCACCCGCCTAGTCAACCTGATAATACCTACAATAATCATGTCAACAGGCCCGAACCCTTGAACTTCTGGAACTTGTTGGTCTGCAAGACAGAATGGGTCACCTTCCTTCTGAATTGAGTGGGGGTGAACAGCAGAGAGTTACAATAGCCCGAGCTTTGGCAAATAAGCCTGAACTTCTTTTGCTTGATGAGCCAACTGGAGACCTGGACACCAAAAATACCATCGAGGTCATGGACTTACTGCTGAACCTCAACAATGAGCTGGGTACTACATGTGTCATGGTAACACACAACCCAGATGTAGAATGTTATGCAGATAGGATCATATACATCAATGATGGCCGTATTGTGAAACAAGCAGTCAATGTTGTTCAATCCCCTCTTATAATGTCTGACTATATGGCCTATTTGAGCTCCCTAGAACGGCCTGGTGGGAAACCCACAACCACCCAGCACTCGTAAAAATAAAAAAACCTTGAATAGAATTTTGTTTTGAAGCCAGCCAGCTTTTGTATTTTACAACAAAAAAGATCACAGTTCATAGAAATTATTGAAGTTGAGGTTGAGGAGGAGTTGGGCCAAATGGGAATACTTCCGTTGCTGGTAGTTGAGTGTGTGGAGAACTTTGAGGATGTGAGAGTGGAATAGGTTCCTTTTGAAAGGAAAAAAGAAATGGGAGAAAGAGTGCGTTAGAGGATTCCTGGGTCAAGAGAAAGTAAAGTTCTACCCAAAATTCATGACCGCTTGTGATATATGAAGGTCCAACTGAGAATGCATAGGTAGAACTGCGGCAAGTGTGTAGTAAAACTGCAGTACGGTTTCCAAAGCTTGTTGGAGTAACAGATGAAACTTCGCGGCTTTTTCATTTAAGAAACACCTAGAACAACAAAAACTTAGGTGGAGAAAACGGTGCTAAGATAAAATAACCTTTGCAATAATATGGAAAGGTAGTCATCCAGTACATTCTGTAGAGCCTCGAGAGAAGGTACGGAAGGCAAACATTGTATGTATTTAGCCCACAGCTCATTCATTTGTGTTACGACATATTGCTCCAGCATTTTCACGAAATGATCCATTTGGTCCCTTTGAAGGTGAAAATGGGGTAACCAGATTGGAGGTACCTTAAAACACCAAATTGCCTCATGGTTTTCCAAGAGTGGAGGGAATTCACTCGTTTCAATGGAAGCCACACACTTCTTTGATGGAGTCACTATCAAGAGATGTGGTAATGAAAGAGATATACCGTAGACAACAGGAGATGTACTTGATTTTAATAAAGAACCGAGATACCTTTGTGAAGCTTTCGAGTCTTGCAGGAGTAACTATAACACCCAGAGGCCACGGGTGTGCTTGATAATGTATGTGAACCTCCTCAACACATGATAGACCTATGGTTTATCAGCTTTGTGCACAAAAGAAAAGGAACTCCTTACTTCGTTTCTGAAAGGGCGGTCTTTCAGACACAGAGGGTGGTAAGAAATATAAATTTGAGGCGTATGAGTCTCCATGAAGGTGGCACGAATGAAGAGCAGCAGTTAGGCATTCTTCAAGCTCTTGTTGCTTGAGATGCTGCTGACGATTTGCTTCTTCTATCTGGAAGGATTAATACAAGTCTCAGTGATAGATTTCTACTCACTTTCCTCTTTAAGGAAGAAACAAGTGCATCAGCAAAATTTCCATCCAGGAGGAGGATGTAACGGTGAATGCAACTTAAATGACTATAAAGGTGGAGGTGATTGAATAGGAGATCCATAAGTTGGGCATTAGTGTAGTTGTACCTTTCATGATGTTAGTTTACAAAAAAAAAAGGACATTAGAACTACTGAAGTGAGATAGAGTCCCTGAACTCCTGTAGGAGGTTTACAATAGGAAGATTCCTGGCATAATGTGGCAAGCTGTTATCAGAGCAGTTCTCACTGTGGGAGTAAAAGAAAAATAACATATAACTGGAACTTTACATTGGATCCAAGCCTAGCGTAACGTGATAGGGGGACTGAGGGTCCACTTTTAAAAGGGAGGTATCTGACTGCAGATATTTTGACATGAGCAAAAAATGATGACTTTCATGATACCAGAAAATGAGACATTCTTGGAATCCCCTCTAATGTGTAATTTTGGGTCACAGAATCAAGGGTGGAGTCTGAAACTGCATCCTCCATTATGGAATCTTGCACACTTGTAGTTGGTGGGTGCTGGTGGGATTCTAGAGTTGGAGCCGGATGGTTGGAGGTGGGTGCAGTTGACTTGGAAGTGCCTCCAAGTAAACAGAGTCGGAAATGTGAATTTTGTTGTGCTATTTTATCTTCGTTGTAGTGAAAGGAGAGCTGCACAATGTGTGTGTAACAAACAACCTATGTTAAGGATTTTTTTGTGAACAAACGGTTTTGGGAAAGGATATTGAAGGCAAGTCCTCCATAGAAAACTTTTGACTTCAAATCTTCTGTGAGGAATCGCGGAAGAAAAAGAGCATCTTTTTCCTTTTATTCCTTAATGGTTTTAAATAACATTGTAAAGTACCAGATAAGCTGTTGTACAATAAGAACTGTCTAAAGTTGGATTTTTGGCAGGTTCAATGAAAAACTCACCAAAGGGGTCTTCTATTACACCCTACAGTGGTTAATATAGTCTAATATTGTAGATGAAACCTTCAGCATCCACTTATGAATAAAGTCAATGTAGGGCTGTGATGCACATTCGAGCAACCACAGAAGATAGGTTGGAACACAGCTACTTTCAAACTAATTCTCAAATTAGTTTCTGGTGGGAATATGTTTCCTACCTCGCAAAGAGAATAAACAAAGTTAATCAAATCTACACCCTTAAGTGCTGATGGGAATAGCAATGGCTGAGCTAGCAGTTCTATTTTAATAGGGGAAACTGAAGGTCTAGTGGATTCCTTGGAGATCATTATAAGAGGGGTTAAATAATTACTGGGATGCAAACCATGATCTGATGTGCAAGACGTAGTCTACTGATGGGTTTGCTGTGCCTTATAAAGAGTAGAATGTTGAGTAATGTTGAATTGGAGGAAGTATCAGTGGATGGGGTGGCCGTGTTTGATGCCAATGAAAAGGGTGGTGAAGCAGGAAAATGTGATTGAGTATGAAGTTTGTTGACTTTCCCTCCTATTTGTGAAATGATAGCATTCACCTTCTCCCTAATAGGAGTCAAACAAAAATACATCAGTTAGTAAGGGCAACTCGTTACCTGTACCACATTAGAAATCTTTCCAGTCCATTTGAAAAAGACTTTGCAATAATTCCCCCACTAATGCAACAGGTGAAAAAAGCCAAAGGTAACAGAAATCGCACTGTGAGGCAGAACAGGAAAAGCAGCAAGAAAAAGTATCAAGTGCCCTGTACATGCTGCCAAGCTGAGTGATCTCATGCAACACAGTTCTGACAACTGGTGTACTAGCAAAGATTATTGCGTGCATGTATTTTTTCTATAGTTACCTAGTCGAGAGTAAAATGAAACTGGGAGAGAACGAATTGTTGTTGCTGTCATATGTAAAATATCTTGATTCAATTCCTGCCAAAACTTGGGTAATTGCCTATGGGACTTAACTGGCTAGTAACATCTTTTTTTTTTTACCTGACATAAAACAGACTCCTCCAAAAGAGGGCCCATGGGCATTGGCGCAGGGTACAATGATATTTCCTTGACTAAAAAGAATAAACCAATGAGGGAATGAAGGTATGATGATACATTTGTCTGATGCTGTATGCAGTGGATTTATGATTGACTGTTTTGATACACTTTCGGCTACAGATTGAGATTCTAAAGCAAATCGAGGTAATAATGGATGTGAGTGCTGGAATCGTAGTGTTGGCATGTCTGACGGGAGCGTTAAGGGTGGTATTGTTATGAAGGCATAATTGGCTGTAGGAGAGTGAGACAAGCTTGTTTCTGTCTACTGTGAGAAATATAGTGTTTTGTGGGATGGTATACGAAGATTGTGTGGATTCGGCTTTACATTTGCACAAATGGTTCCAGGAGGCAGTGGTTTTGGGAGTGGTGGTACCCTGCTTCTATTAGAGCACAATAGAGTTTTGATCAAACCTTATGAAAGTGTAGGCCTTGCTGTTTACAGTAGGTTCTCGCAGTGCAAAAGAATTTTGAGGAAATAACATATAATCACTGAATTTGCCGATTAAAGGGGAGTTGCCATACTCCAGCCACACAGGTCCCATTGATACAGGCTCTGCCAACAGTTATCATGGAATTACTTGGCATGCAACTTACCACTGCTGAGGAAAAACGTTGGAGGAATATGCTTTGTGTATTCTTGCATGTGGGTGATGCTGCAATCAAGGGCAGTATCAATACATCTTGGTTCTCTTAGTGGGCATATTTCCTGAATACAGTTACACACACGTGGGAGACACATGACCGGCCTGGAAACGGTCATTTGCGAGCTTAGCTAGCATCAAAAGAGCAGTCATAACAGTGTCCCTGTCCTTATTCCTTAAGTGTGAAGAGAGAAAATGACCAAAAGAAAAGTAAACCTGAGTTTGATTCTTCTGAAGCAGTTGACAACAAATCAGGTTTACAGCCGTCAAGCACCTCATCCTACCCTCGTCACAGGGACCACCACTGGAGTTCCCATAATACCTCAGGTTTGCACTTCGCAGCACCTGCTCCACAGCCTCCCCCAGCACTGAATTCGGTCCAACACCCTTTGATTTGCCGGGCAGTGTGCCTGCCTCCAGTACTCTGCCGCAACCGTCGTCGTTATTCGTCCTGCGTCTCTTCCTTGTCCCTGCTTCAGTCCCATCCTCATTTGTCCCAGAATCATTCTCAGTGGCATTTGTGGTGGTGGTGGTGGTGGTCAACATTCTGGCCCCACTGACATCAAACAACAAGTACTCAACAGCCTTGAAAAAAGTAGCCCGCACGTCTCCTGGATTTCGCGCCGCAGCCCCGAAATTCGGCGGGATGACGTCACCGCCTCCGAAACTGCAACTGCCGCCCGGCGCGCCGCCGCAACAGCAGCCAGCGCACGCGGGGGTCAACGTCGGAGACTGTGCGTGCGCGGACGTGATCCCCTCGCGGCACCGTCCGCCGCCGCCGTCGTCGCGTCCCCTGCGCGCGGCACACACGAGGCGCCACACCAGCCCTACGACGCTGCCACCGAACATTGGTCGTTCCTGCATTTTGATTTCGGAGAAGCACTCAGCAGATCTTGCAGATCCACAAAAACTTCTTCTTCCCTTCGAGGTTGCAGTTGCAGGTCGGTAATTAAGGCGGGGGGCAGATCTCATCACCAAATGGCGAGCGGGGCGCTGGGTAGGACAACCAAACATTTCTTCAACGGATGCAGAGAGTTCAGGATGAGGGTCGCGTGCGCCGCGCTGTCGCAAAAAGCAGTTAGGATTGAGAACATACGCACTGGGGAGGCATCCCCAGGCGTTGCGGGTACTCGCCCTTCCCTCGCCTTGTTTGAATTGTTGATACAAAAAAATCTACTTTTTTTTTTTTTTTTTTTTTTTTTTTTTTTTTT